>CM039680.1:200367366-200967366 GCA_022537955.1 Schmidtea mediterranea | reverse complement strand
CAAAATTCTGGGGTCGCAAGAGATAAAAATACAATTTAACAGAAAATGTTTTTTAACTTGTAAAATTATTTTATAAAGATAAAATAACAATTATCGTAGATAAATATATCATAAAATCTTCTAGTTCGGAAAGATTGTTTGTACCTGCATTTCTATTAAGAATATTGTAATAACTTGAATAACATTTACTATGAATTAGAAGATGTTATAGGAATTTTAAAAAAATATAAATTTATTTTTCTTTTATATTTGTATGGGGTTTTCAAGAAACTCACAATCATAAATGGGGTCGTGAATTACAACAGTTTAAGAAGCTCTGGTTTAAATGATAGAAATAACAATAAATTTCTATTTCGAGTTGAAAATTTTGTGGCATCTTGTGGTATTTTTCTCTGGTATAATTTTTTTTTTAATAAAGTCAATTTATTTAATAATTAATTTACAATCTCATGTAAAATTGTAAATTGTAAAATTTAGTGCGACGAATAACATGCCGTTATGAACATGAAAAATTTATTTGTAAAAATTCACTGTCAGACAAAATCGAGCTGACACTGGCTGCATCTAAGCTAGACAAACTCAAGATTGGATATATAATTATATAATTAAATATCATATGTTTAGTTTTAATAATTGTGGGTTTTATGCAGTGAAATTGTTTTCAGGAAGCATTGAATTCAGTTAGAAAGCTTAAATCTATCTATTTGATTTCAATAAGAAAATATTTACGAGCATTTATTTAGAGATATAAATTGCTTACTTCAACAATGCACCGATTGTGGAATTGGCACAACATCATCCAAGAAGTTAAAAGGCTTAAAAAATAGATTGTAAACAAATAAATTGATTGGTAAAATATAAAAACTGAATTATTATTTAAAATTTCAATAAATGTGTGAATAGCATAAGTAAATTAGTGAAAAATAGGTTTATGGAATGAAACATGTTTTAGCAAATGTTTAGGAGTTGATCTAGGATTCTGTCTAATTGCAATTTATATTACAATTATATATTGCAGCGATTTCCTAATTACTTGGCGTAGTGTTTTACTAAATTGAAATTAATAAAAACTTATTTGCGATGAACTATGACAGAAGATAAGTTGAATAGTTTGGCTATTCTTTCAATTGAAAATAAAGTGGTAGCAAACCTTAATCTCGACACAGCAACTGAAAATTTTGCAGACATGAAAGCTAGGAAGAAATTTTTTATATAATTTTAGTTATATTATACTAGCTTGCTCGTCGTGCGTTGCTGCGATCTCAAAATAAAGGAAATTCAAGGACAACAAAATTAAAACAACGCATTTATATATTTTAATAATATTTAATTATTTATTCGAGTGCTTTCGGATACAAAATATTTTTTGTTTTTTAGTCCGGTGTGAATACGAATAAATCGGAAGGTTTTTCCACTCGAGAAGTGGCCACATTCAGTTTTCCATGTGAGAAGCAATTGTCCTTGTGCTTTGTTAATGGTCATTGCAAAAGCGAGTCACACAGGAAACTGTAAATCATTAAATTCGAATGGCATATCTGTTTGGACCTCCTTGAATTTGCCATTCAAAATTGTAGCTTCAATGACATTTTTCATAATTTTTTTTACCGAAAGTCTCGTTTCGTTACAAAATTGTGGTGAGTTGATGTTTTGGAGAAGAATGATAGGCACTCCAATTTTCAATATTAAAATGTGCGGTTAAATACTTGGCAAATCCAGTGAATTCAAGAATTGCGTTGGTGTCGATGAACTTATATGTTGTCGCTTCGCCTGGTATTACACTTTGAATTTTGAAATTGATGGCATTTACATCAATGTTGGTAGCGGCTAATATTGTATGTGAACTAAGCCACTGCTGATTTATGTAATTTTGCGTGATATTTGGGAAAACTTGTTGAATCAATTCGTCTTTTATTTATGTCATCTTACAAAAGTTTGCTGGCAATGTGATACATTGTGTAGATCTGTCGATTGCCATCTTCCCATTCACAATATCCAGCAATTGTTTTGCGAAATGTTACACACTACAGAATTTTTCAATTTAGTAAAATAATGATTAAAATAATTATTTTAAATTTTTAACCGGTAAATAAATGCACATAAATGAATAAATAAATATTTAATAACTACGCACTACATAATTATAAAATTTTTCAATTTAGTAAAATTTAAATAATTTAGCTTACTGCATTTTTTGGCAGTAGTATGTAACATAATAATATTTTATAATTTTTATCTGTAGCGGCTCTAGAGGACATTTAGAGGATATTTAAAAAATATTTATACCTAAAACCTTCGCAATAGTGTAACCAAATTTAATAATTACATACATATTTTTTGAAATTCAGTTACTGGAAGTGGACAATAATAAGACAATTGAAAAATTGGCAACTGAAAACAGGTTTTTCAAATGCCTGATCTCATTAGTCCTAAAAAAGTTTTTTGGGTAAAATTCACAATTGATAACGACATGAACAAGTGCAGAACGAGTGAAATATTTCGAAATGATTATCGGTTAAATTGAGTTTGTTATATGTGAAAAGTGCATGCATAGCAACACTTTTACATATTTTTTGTTTTAGTAATCATCATTTATTAATCTAGATTTATTATTGAGTAGATTCTATTGTTTCCTATCTGATCAGGAATGTCGCAGATTTTATCTGCCTTTGTGACTGAATTAAGGAGTCTGTAATCTTCACACCTTTGTTAAAACAATTATTAGTGGCACTGCCATTTCACTTTTATTCGAACGAATAATGTTTTTTGTATAATAGCTTGTCAAATTTTTGTCGAACTGTGTCAAGAACTGTACCAAAGTTACTGATCGCGTTTTACAATGTTTAGTATAGTTGTTTCAATCTTAAGGCATGTTTTTTAGAAATTCTCTATTTTGTGAATGTCTGTCTGATATTTCATTCTCTTTACTGATTTGAGCGCTACTAAATTTGAGAAAGATCTGATAATGAGTCAAGAATTCGGTCCCAGTGATGCGTCAGTTAAAATTAGCTACTGTGAAATTCCACTCGAAAATTCGTTCTGGACTATCAATCTTAATTTTCACCATATTCTATACATGAACTTGAATAGCATAAGCCATTGTTGGAGCCTGGATGTTACTTCTTTAATTGAAGAATTTAAATTTCGCTTTTACCATATCATTTCTGGACTTCTGAAACACTGAAATGTTATTTGGTTGTACAAATGGGTGAATGTCGGCTATTTTTGCTAAATCGTCAACGTCATCTTTACTCTTTATCAGCAGATGTTGGCCGTGATTGGCAACGTTTGATAAATTGATGTCTCAGAATACTGCTCTATTTCAAACATGTTTCAAGCTACAGTATTGCAAAGTTTTGCTTTATTTCTTGAAGAAATTGAGTTGATTTTCGGTCTCCTAGGATTTGTTTTTGGAGTTGCTGTAAAGCAGTTTCAAACGCTGATCTGATCGACTCCTTAATTATAGGGTCATGCAGCATCGTGTATGGAAATTTTAGACGTAGAGCAGTCAAGTGCTCTCCAGAACACGGCCGGAAGGCTTGTAATTAAGTGGAAATATCTGGCTTTATCATTTTTAATATTGTTCAGTTAAAAGACTGCCTTTAATTTGAAAATTTATATTTCGCCACATTTAACCAATATTAAAAATTATGTATATATTAAATTGAAGAATGGATCAACTGAGAATTATTTGAAATATTTATCTTTACCTGCAATACATCCTGAAACTGATATTATGAAAAAAAGAATTTGAAAAATCGGAAAGAATTGGTGTGTGTCGTAATGGAATTAAAACCCTTTCTGTTTTCAAGATCAGTGTAATTTAGCTTGGGCACAAATTTTAGAAATTGCACGACCTCTAATTATGAATATGGAAATTTAAAAAAAGTATTTTGACTTGTTAATACAAAATGACTCTAATGCACGGATCAACTACCGTGATATTCCTGAAACAGACAAGTTTGTTAAAACAATAATCAAATGTTTAAACAGCATTTTTTACAAAAATGAAATTGCATGTTTAATATCTAAATTAACAGATGAAACTGTATTCAAACTAAACATAATCGCTACTAAATTTGATAGCATGTAGAGCGTATTTGAAAATAAACAGGTTCAATGGAATTATAATCCGCGTATATTATTCTCATATATTAGCATCAACAATTTATCTGACATCAATCATAGTAAGCCCAGGGGCTTATTCATATACAAGGAATTCATTGAGCATGTAAATACCAATAAAATTAAGAATTGTTTTTTGACTATGAATCAGTAATGGAATCGATGTTTTACTGAATATCAATGAAGCATCGATATCATTACTGATTCATAGTCAAAAAAATTCATGGCATTATTGGAAAATGAAAAGAAATCATAGGTGAAAACTAAAAGAAGTTCTTATAATAAAATTAATTTTAGAATTCAAAATTAATAGTTTGGCTTTATTGAAGGAGTTCGTTGAACTTAGTTTTTCTCTAAAAGAAAACAAATAACAATATTACTCGATTGAAAACATTCGCTATATTGAATATCACTATTTGAAAATGTAATTCATTTCTATCATTAACAACAATTTCATTTCCATGTCACGTGATTGATAAAGTAATTATGTTTAATTAAAACTGAAGTCCATAAAATTTTAGTAAATAAAATAATTTAAAAATAAATATGTTATATAAAGTCCCAAAAGTGATTTATTTTTGTCCAAAACATAAACATTTACAGCAGGCCTGGTCAACTTAAATGATATTTGAGGGCCAATTTCGGAATAATTCAGTGGGTCATATATATATGTGTATGTGTGTGTGTGTATTGGAGGGTTTAAATTTAAAACAATAAATCACCATGCGCATTATTATTTTAATTATTATATTGATAGCAATCAATAAAACAATCGAATATTTAATAAGTGAGATATTTGTTGCTCATTTCTTTCACTTAAGTTTTTTCAAGTCGATTTCAATACTTGCCTTTGAAAATTGTAGCTAATGTTGAAGGTTTTCGTCACGATTGCACCACCATAAAGTTATAAGAATATGAAAAAAAATCGTTTTTTGAAATGATGCTGAATCTTGCGAGCAGCAAAATTATAAACAACAGCCACATGCGACCTACGGCAATGAAATGATCACCCCTGATTTACACAGATCAATAGATAAAGCATTTATCCATATTAATGCGATAGAAAATTTGACAAAATTCTAACAATTTATCAAGATGTTAACAAATTTTTGGACAAGAATTATAAAAATTAAAATAATAAATTTTGATTGATAGATTACTGTTAATTTTAAACAAGTAGCAACTTGGTGATGATAGAAAATGATTACAGACAAACATATACATACATTAGTGGGGAAATATAGACAAATCATAGAGAAATGTAGAAATATCTTACACAGGCAATTGTTCATTGGTCCATGTGATGCAGTCCTGAAATGAAAAGGGGATAAATCTGTTCAATCTTTAGAAGATAAACAGAAGATAAAAATTATAACGATTTATTCAGAATATTCAATTGCATTCTATTAACACATATGCGACGGGATAGGCAATTTTATTTTCTAGATTTGCGGTTACTGGACAGGATGTATAAATTTGGGTTTTTCGATGAGTCCTTTTGAAATGTGGATGATTATATCATTGTTTTTTTAACCTGTTAAGCGCCAGGTGGTCTCATATGAGGTTTTCTGTAAAATCTTATGTATGCTTGTTGGCTAAATTTAAGCATGTTTATGGAAAAGCTCATACTTGGCTTTGGTTTGTCTTCTAAATGGCTTTTTTGTCCTCAAATCGACATATTTTCATAGCTCTCATGGTACCTAGTGACTTATAAGCTTTCTGGAACAGTCAATTCTGATTAAATGAAAAGGCATAACTCATCCGAACGATATTACATTTGATCCGTCACGAGTTTACGGACATTTATGTGTGTGTGATGAGTATGGCAACTTCTTGGAGGTTTTTGAAACTTTCAGTGTGATTATTGCAACTTTTTTTTTTTTTGCAACTTAATATTAACTTTAATAACATCAGTGATGTTAAAATGCAGGAATTTTAAGCAGATAAGTGTTGTATATTAATTTCGTAGAAGCAGAATAATATACTCAAAATGAATAAAATTTTGGTTTAATTAACAATATTTCATTGATGCAACTTTTTATATTGAAATGCAACTGTTTTCAAAACTTAAGTTGTCCTAGTGATGAGTGATAGTGGATATGTAACAAAGATAATGCGTCCTTGCAGACAAGTTTTTTTCCCGGTCAAAATAAAAAAAAATTTAATGATGGAAATTTTCTAATTTTATTTTGGCTTTTTTTTAAGAAAAATATATGTGAATTTCCTATAGAAAATATTGATTATATATATATATATATATATATATATATTTAAAATCGTATTTAAGCGTATATAAATAAGTGTATATTTAAATGTATGGATATTTTCCAGAATTATTTTATGCCAATCTTCCTAATTTTTAATTCTCTCTATCGGATAGCACTTTAAAAATTTGAAAAAAAGTCAAAGGGTTCGTCAAAAATCATGAGCATTCTGGCACATATCATTCCTAATTTAATCTTTTTAAATTATATTGTTTTCAGTGAATTTTATTATTGAATTTCTGACAATAACATGTGTGATAACTATAAACATCAAGTGGAACCTTTTCCCGTTGGGAGGAACAACGAGTCAAAACAGTGGGCGAAAAATTATAATAATATTAATCTTAATCCTGCTATTTATGTATACCGTAACAATAGTGATTAATTATGTCGTATAAAACTTGAAAGGTTTAAAGATTTCTTACCACGCGATTAGGAAACCGAATAAGAACGGGTTGTACCGGCACCCCTGGTATAAAAGCACCTGAACATATATATCTCATATTATGATAAACAATTCACATAATCCCTTTACCGGCTTTGAAATTTATTAAACACGTTCTATTTGTTGTTGTCCCTTCTGGGAAAACAACGATTTGAGGCATTTTCCCCGCATATTTAGATCTTTCCGATAATAATTCAACTGTTCTCAAACGAGAATTTACATCTTCTCGGTTCACCCAAATAGGCTGCAACAATTTGCCTAAACCTATTGAAATTGAAGCATCGTTGAATAGAAATTAAACTATTACTTCCAAATCCTGGAATATAGGAATTTTCAATTTTAGAAATTCCACTCAATGTTCGACCCGACAAAACTGCTAAAATATCACAAAATGATGAATGTGGAGCTGCGACTAAAATCATCGCTTCATTGGGATTAGCCCTTCTGCCACGTACTTCCAAATAATGAAAACCACAAAAGAAAAAAATTAGCCTCATTAATTTTCGACAAGAATATCGAAGAGTTCTAATAAAATCAAAAGTTCCAATATTATTTTCAAATAGTGCATTGAAATAGGAAATTTAATCATAATTTATAAAATGTATTATTATAAGAAGTAGGGGTAAATAAAGTTTGGGTCCCGCTTGTCCATAAGTGATCATCCGATGTTACACAATTTGAAATCGCATGTTCACCAGTTACCATAGGTTAAAAGAAATTTAATTATAGTTGATGATTTTCCGATACCTCAATATATTTGTCTAAAATCAAACAACGAAATACATACTAAATGTTCCGGTTTCCATAAAATTATTGTTAGGGTGGCTTACGAAAAATTTTAATTTTTAATTGATCGATATTAGTTGTGTACATATTTAAAACTTTTGTCACAGGAACCAATTTACTATATTGAAATTTTGAAACCAAACACTAATAGAATTTTATTATATTTCAACAACAAATATATAAATGTGCTTTAAATAAATATATAAATTTAAATTTTTATGTTTTTCCTTTGGTTGGTGTGTCGCGAAAATTTAACGGTTTTAAAAGTGTGTTCCGACTCCTAAAAGTTAGGGACACCCCTGATATGATGTATTGATCAACAATTCTGAATACACCTATTTGATATTGAAAAATAAAGCAATCATTTTAAAAACCTCATCACTAGTATATTTCTATTTAGCGTATCAAACAATAATAGGCATTGTGAACTACTTTCTATAGTAATGTTACGGTCATAAATTTAGTAAGTACCAATCAGATTGTCGTTATTAAATACTGGCTTTATATTTCTGTATGAAATCTTTAAGCAATTACCCTTGTGTGCTTATGCAGCATGAGACAACACGACATTTAGCGAGGTAAACATTCTTCCATAAAGTACAATAACACCAATAGTGGACCATTGTCAATCCAAATGTCAAGAACACGCAAACAAAAATCAAATAAAATTTAAATGCCGCGATCTAAAATTAAAGAAATTTGAAAATATTTCTCAATTTTGCTCTTTAACAGTTTATCTAGGATCCTTGCTAATTATTAAGTATTTTTGTAAATCATCCAATATAATCCATTTTTCACTTGATAGCATTGTGAGTGCAATTTAGATCAATCAATATATTGACATAAAATAGTACTTTAAAATTTGAAAACGTTATACAAAAATATAAAAGCAGTAATTTTAGTAAATTTTATAAACGAAAAAAAATCGTACTTGAAAATGAATTTTAATAATCTCTGGGTGCAATTTAATGTCCTCTCTGGGTCCTATTAAATAACCGATATAACTGACTTGCGTGACAAAATTAGTTTTGGAAATATTGTTGCTATATCTATAGTGTATTAAAATCGTTTGGTTTATTTAAATGAGATAAGAGTTTAAATTCATGCATTCAACTGATATGGCTGGAAGACCGCTGTCTAATGCCTTCATTGTACCTCATGTGGAGAAAGTAGGAATATTATTTAACTTACCTATTAATATGAACGAAACAATTGGCTGGTTAGCCCACCGTCGATCATTGAGAAATACTCGAGAGTGTACTCGTGTTTCATAACATCGCCCTCTATCATGTCAAAATGGCATCATTGACAGCTACCAATGGAAGTGTTTACAATTTTATAAGCGTTATTCCATTCGTTTGGACTCATTTTTCTCCAAAAGCCATTTATCGCTGTCGCAATTATTGCGTATTTTTTACATGTGGAGTCGCCAATATTAAGGGTCGGTTTAATTTTTTACGAGATGTGTTTATTTCGTGGAATGATTCTAATCCTCCTTATCTCGGCGGTTTTATTGATGACGGATCAGCATTCATTTTGGAAATTTATGAAACAGTTCTTAGAAAACGGAAATATAATTGTGTATATGTGACAAAACAGAGGTGGTTATTTGGTGGAATTCTAAGTTACAGCGCGGAATTTCTTCTCCATTATGTTCCTAATCATCTCGCAGAAACATGACTGCCGCTTGTGAAAATTTTTATCCGAAACCCGCATACTATTGGATGGCTTTGCAGCATGCAATGGATTGAATTCGTTTGACAATGGAGCGTATCAGCATTCAGTTGTTGCTTATGAATATGAGTTCGCTAATGTTGACGAACCGGCTATCCACACACAGTCGTTTGAGTTTGTGTAGAGCCGAATGAAGAAACAGTTTAAGAGGATGTGTGAAACAAGTGAAGCTTTACTACCTTGTCATTTACAAGAGTTATTTTGGCGATAGAATTTCCAAAAGATCGGAATTTTTTCTCTTGCATTCTCACTTGTATTACGCAAATTTATGCACTGTAATTTGTTATTCTGGAAATATGATAATTGTATAGAACAATAATTTAGTGGCGTAATTGTTTTTGAAAATAATTTAATCACGTGAAAGTCAGTTATACCAAAATGTCCCTTGGTGTATACTTTTGTCTTAACTACCTCTCCTCATAGGTTAATTTTTTGGCTATACCAATGGATGTAACTATACTTTTCTGAATCTCGACATTGATTCCTAATTGATTCCTACTTAAAAATTATCTATTATAATTTTCTTTCCAAGTTCCGAAAATTGTGGTTTAGTTTCAATTTAATTAAATGATTAATTGTCATAAGGAGAAAAATCGGAAAACAAAAAAATTCATACTTGACCAATGGAGATTTACTTAATCATACACCAAATATACTAATTATAAACGTAACATGATTAGTCCAATAAATCATCCAATGAAAAATAGCGAAAATGAAATAACAGTGAAAATCTGTTACCAAAAGCAGATTATTCATTCCACATAAATACATTAGTTTCGTCATTTAAGTCAAAGCTTTTACAAGAATAATTCAAAAAAAGATATCAGGATAAATATTAAATTTGATTTTAATAAATTATCAAATGATCAATAACTGTAAATTTTAATTTACTACATAGTACGAGGAAAATTTTTAAAATATTGAAAAACATAAATTTTTAATTTATTTATTTGAAATTTACTTTCTCCACCATGGTAGAGTGCCTATAAATGTACTTTCTGTAGAAAATAAACAGCCGACTGATGCGAAAATTGAAGTAATCCCGAAAGTGATAACAATTAACACAAATCTAACAGGTGCAATTGTCACTGACATAAAACTGACCTTATATTTAGAATATCAAAATTAAAAAATTATGTCACAATTACTTTCACCCATTCGTACCAAGGCAATCGTAAATAGTTTGAAAATGGATTTAAAATTACCGGCTCAATAAATGAACCCTGTCTGACAACATTTGAAAGTCGTCTTAGAGATCTAAAAAAGATATAAACTTAAAATTAGCTAACAAGCATTATGAAATATACTCAGATTTATGAAATTTGTCGGAGTGTTTTGTCTCTTTTATACTCATCTAAAATATATCAATTTTTAATGTTTCAAAGTCTTAAATAAGAAATGAAATGTATTAAAATTTATACGTATAAAAATTTATAACTGTTATAATTTTTAATTTTGAAAAATAATTAGTTGAAATGATTAAAATATTACAAATAAGGTTAAACAAATTCTTAAACTGAGTTTGATTAAATTTGAGTTTCCTCAATTATTTAAGTTTCATTTATAAATTTGTGAATGAATTCTAATTTTTTCTGTATTAATAAATTTGTTTTATTTACAAGAATTATTGTTGAAGATTCTCACTTTTTAAACAATGACTTTGCTTCCTGTTGGGCTTAAACGGTTAACATCAAAACAATTAAAAGACAAAAATTAATTAAAAATATATAAAATTTTAAAATTAATAGATCGGAAAATGGGTATGGTTGAATGCCAAATTATTTGACAAATCCAAACATAATAATAAAAATTTAGTGAAAGGTCTTTAGTGAAAGTTTCAGGCAAAATAATTAATAAATCACTAATGTAAAACCCGAGAGATAGCCGAGGATAATAAATCAAATTGTTTTTCTCAATATAATTATCAAAATGGTTCAAATTGTATTGACGTAAGTGCCCGTTGATTGTTTACCAAATAATAGACAGTTGTTTTATCAACAGACTATTAGCGGATATAGCAGGCTTGAAGGAGTGGTCAGTTGGTCAAAGCAAAGAATATTAAATTTAGAGGATGTGTGCAGAAGAGAAACAAAAGAAAAATAAAGTAAATCTAAAGAAAATTATAAATTATCGTTCTAGAAAAGGTGATTTCCCCTTGGACAACCTACTTTACGATAATCAAATATCATTGAAAGAAGGGTGCAAATCTAGTGACTTATTGTAAACAAAATTGGATAAAGTTGTTCTGTGTTGGGACTTGGTTATTTATTGTGTAGAAAACACTGGAAGTCAGAGAATAACCGACTTTGTCAATACAATTGTTGAGATTTATATTTAAATTTTAATCACATATTTGTACAAATCTAGTCGTTGTAGATCTAGTTATGGCTTAAGGTTTCCGTGTTGTTAATCTGGTCGCAAGTGGATAACTTTTTTTAATGCGTGTAACAGTCTTCTTTGCAATAGTTCAACTTTTTCTGGTTTCACACGCTTGGTTTGGATTATGTCGTTGTTGTTTGTTGCTTCTTTTGCTGGACATGCTAATTGAGCTGGCACAAATATCAGTGGGTATGTATATGCATTCCCACGCCTGGCAATTGATGAGCGTAGTCTCTAAAGTTCTGATTTGTATCTTCAAGGTCAGTGTTTACGCCTTATCATGTTTTGATTTGTCCTGTAAAACTGTGTTTTTTCTCTAGTGGAACGGTATCAAGTTGATTATAGCAGATCCTGCCGACACGGTGGACACTAAACACATTGTAGATACTGAGGATACTGTGGATACTTGGAATACTTCGACATTGGGAAACCTGTTAATATTAGGAATACTGTGTATATTGCGAATACTGCGGGCACTGTAACTACTGTAGATACTGCAGATGTATTGATAACTTTTGTAATTTTAAAGAATTCATTAATTTATTCATAGTTAGTATATGTAAAGGTTGTATTAAAATTAAAAGGTTTTTGTCTTTTTTATTTTTATTTTCAAATTTTTTGTATCAATAATGTTAGCAAAAGGTGGTTATATTTCTTGGATCGTGAATAACTAACAAGCAATTTCATAACGACTCTAATGATGTCAATAATCAAAAAATGTTTTAGGGATTTCATCAATGGCCATGGTCTTAACAATAAACTTTTTGGAACCAATCAACAAACGATTTGACAGTTTAACTTTCTCGAACCTTAAATTCTGCACATACGTTACCAGATTAAATTCCAAATTCGATCTTCAAAATTATTTTGAACAAAATCTTGAAAGGCAAAGACCAAAGCATAAATCATCTGGTAAGACATTTCATCACATTCTGCAATAAGCTACGTTTGCTTCTATCGCATTTGATTAATAACAACTTGGTGCACTTCGCACACATGATCTTCAATCACAAGAAATCGGTTATCAATTAAATATAAAAATTTTGTACCGATGTTGACAAATGGTTTAAAGATTTTGATGCCCGATTTTCTGATTTTTTGAATAATTAAACCTGATATAAAATTATTTAATAATCCGATCATTGTTTACCTTGAAGAAACCGATATTAAATATCAAATTGAACTATGTAAATTGCAAGCAGACGAATGTTTTTACGTCAAGGCCGAAGACAGGCGTAAATTTATTAAAATTGTTTCCAAAAGTAAAAAATCCGAAATTGCGCGATTTTGGCTTTAAACTAATTTCTATGTTTGGTAGAACATATATTTGTGAACAAGCTTCTTCCGACATGAAATATATTTAATACTAAATGTAGAAATTCAATGGACGACTGAGCATCAGAAGAAATTTTGAGAATATCTTCAACCAAAATTCATATTAGTATCGATGTTCTTTAAGTTTTTTTAATTATATTAACTAATAAAATACTAGAAAAATGTTATAATTGGCTTTTAGTTAAAATTTAACTGGTACGCCAAGCATACTAGAAGAAATAATAATAATGGAGCAGTCTAATGAAAAATCCGAGACAATCGAAAATCCAAGTAGCGTACTAAACCCAAGACACACAGAGAGCTCAGGAGTGAGGTAACTTCGAGAGATTATTAAAATAATTGATCTAATTTGAGATAAGGCATCAAAGGCGGTAAATTGTTTTAGTAGTAATTAGATCCAAATCTCAGGAATAACTGCCAATCACTAATTAATATGTTTTCATAGAATTGATATAAAAGAAAAACGACAGAGTAGCATGCAGCCACTACGATCGAAGAATAAGAAAACGAACCAGAGTGTTGTTGAGAAGCATAAAAGACCAGGTTAGTCATTGAACGATTAGAACAACTTGTGCATTAGACGTTCATAAAAGGTTACCTACCTTATGTACATATATGCCTTCAGTGACTAAAAGATGGCAAATAAAGGACGAGCTGTAAGTCTGTGATAAGAATCAATAATCATATACTGTGTTGGGTTTTGACTTATTGATCAATAGAGAAAGAACAGCAAGATTCAGAAAGTAGCCGTCTTGATAAATAATAACCCAATTCAGTAGGGTGCATCACAACTGCATGTCAAAAATTTTTTTGTCTACTTTTGATCTGTCTGTGCTTCTGATGTGTTCCAGTATGATTATAGATAACTTTGGTGAAATATTTTTAACATCCGATTTGATTTAAAGGTCCCCGGTAGACAAAATATGATGTCAGTACCCGTTACTAATCGGGATGCAGCCTTAAAAGGCTTAATGTTGGAGACTTATTCAAAATTAAGTGTTTACGTGTTGATGTGTGAAGGGCAAGTTCTTTCTGGTCAAAACAATTAGTTAGGACAAAAAAATTATTTTTTTATCTCGCATAACACAATTATACATACGAAAAAGTCACCAAAAGGACGCAAATCATAATATGTAAACAGCTGAACTGAACTGATGTACATGTTTATGGAGTAAATCGTTTGTTTTACAGTATTCAATCATCATTATTAGATCAATGCAATTACATGTGTACTGTGAGTCCTGAACAGTCACAAATACGATTGTCAATATAATTACAGTTTTTCATTTTTGAATTTTATCTGTCGACGAAGATCTGGATGCTCTTGACGGTCTTTCTCAACGACCTGAAGTACATTCTGGAAATGTTCATCCGAACGAGCAGTGTCAACAAAATCTGATGATAGCTTGACGCCTCTTTCTGCACAATCGTTGACGACATTAACTGCTGCCACATTTTTAGCACTGTTCATGTATGCTTCCGAATTTTTCCATTCACTGACAGGAAGTTCCAGAAAGCTTGAATCCAACTGCAAGCGGTATATTGTAAACCATGAATCTTCTCCGACCACATCACACAGGCGCGTAGACGCATTGATGGATGTGGGGAATTTTGGTTTCCCCCAACCGTTACCAAACCGATTCAATGGCGCTTGAAGTTCAATTAATGGTTTTATCTTTAGCAATGCACCAGCCAGCGCTTCTCGTTCAGATCGTGGCGTGCAATCGCTGAACAGCGCTAATGGGACTATTTCAGCCGTTAAATACCACAGATGTCGCTGGAATGCCCGAACGGCTGATTGTGAGATTAACTTGTCAATGGCTTCATAATCCAGAAGGTGTTTGTACAGCTGGAGGTCATTCCATGGAGCATCTGCAGTTTTCTTACAGGTGGTGGGTTTCTGGGTGTTGATATTTTGAAACTATATGGTTGTTACCCAGGTACCCCATACAGCTCTTCTTCACTCAGCACTCGGCACCCGTTGCTAAGCAACGTTGGAACTGTGTTCGAGTGGGTAGATCGTCCGCAAAAAGTGAGCGTTATTGCTAATGCTATAATTGACCGAACGATCTCTGGGTCCAACGAGCTGTCGATAGAAGACCTGTGCTCGCTTTTGATTCTTAGGTCCCATTGTTCTCCTACCTCTTTCAAATGTTAACCTATACTCTCATATCATTCATTGTTATGTCCATTCCCATAGTCCTTCTTATCGTTGTCCATGTCGAAGATTATTCTTTGGTCGGTACACCGTTGGTTATGTTAAGTATTCACACACTAGTTCTCTTACTCTTATCCCTATCATAACTACAATGTTCCTTATTATTATTACTAGCATTATCATTGTTACTATTATATTTATTATCTTTATTAATTGTTACTACTATTACCTTTATTATTATTTTTATTACTATAACTGCCATTATATTTATTGTTATTACCACTATGATTATTACTACGATTACTATTATCATAATTATTATCATCATCACTACTAATACCATGATTATTATTATTATTACCATTATTATTATTATTATTATTATTATTATTATTATTATTATTATTATTATTATTATTATTATTATTATTATTATTATTATTATCCTCATTATTATTATCATTATTATTATTATTATTATTATTATTATTATTATTATTATTATTATTATGATTTATTATTATTATTATTATTATTGTTATTATTATAATTACTGTTACCCTTATCATTATCATTATTATTATTAAGATTTTGTAGGGATCCGTCCTTTTTCTTCAGCGTTAAATTTTTTTATTGGTATACAACATTAGCCTTAATCCATTTGTATTTTTCGGTTTTTGATAAACTATTTTTGTAAATTCTAAAATTTTAGCAGCGTTCCGCCCTTATTTTACGGTTCATCCATATTCTACCGTTTTCGACAAAGTATTTTCATTGACTCGGAAAATTTGAGCAGCGTCCCGCCCATATTTTCCGCCTCAACTCAAATTAATTTATTTAATTCTTATTTAAAAACATTATTTTTCATGATTTTGGTCGTTCGGATTAATCTTTTTCCGATGGCTATTCATTTTAACTGTTGCAACGATTTCGCAATTTTTCCCGCTACCCGTTCCCTCTTTTTGTCCTTAAGATCTATGTATGTTCATTTCATAGTTAATGAGTGTTAGAGATTTTGAGCCGATTGTTGTTAAAAATTTATGTCAATTTTACAGGAAACGAATGATGAAGGAGCAGCCAAAGGGCTACTCATTTACCTTCCAATTTCCCCTATGTACGGATAATATTGACGTTCCGATCCCTGCGTTCCGCACGCCGGGTCTTCACGGGCACAGATCATCGGCGGTATTCCACGCACTTACACGAATCTGAATACTTTATATGATTTTATTAACTTGTGATGAGTCTTTGGCTGTCGGCCGGAAAAATTTCGACAATTAGAAAAAAAATTTAAGCATTATAATAATTTATTAAAACCAAAATTAAATTACCGGACACATCCATTAAAATTCATAAATACATCCATCCAAATTAAAAAGCCATTGAATTAAACTTCCTAAATAAATCGGATACATCCATAAAAATTCATAAATCCATCCAAATTAAAAAGCCATTGAATTAAACTTCCTAAATAAATCGAATACATCTATAAAAATTCATAAATATACTAATTCAAAGTAAAACTGTTGACAACCAGTGTCAAAATACGCTTTAAAATCAATGCTGAAAATTAAGATTAGATATTTGTCAAATCATATCAGTATATATACCTATAATTTGGCCTTAACCTTGCGTGTTAGTTTTATTGCGATTAAACAAAATTCGACTTTGGAATTATTTATGTTATCTAAATTAAATTTTTATTTATTTCTTAATTTAACCCTTAAATGCATGACTTAATTTTTTTCGTTTTTTTTAATTTGACGCTTTGTAATAAAGTAACTACAACTACAACTATATTCACGCTGGTCACATCATGCGCATGCGCAGAACTATGTAGCCTGTCCACTGTAACATGTATTGCATCAATATTTTATTTCTGTGCAATGTATGAGCTTCAATATTGGTATGTTGCCAAATGGCAACACGATGCATTTAAGGGTTAAATTGGTAATTTATTTTTAACATTTTTAATTAAATTTATTCATCCAAAAATATTTTATTTTTATTCATTTAATTCATTAATTTTTAATTTTATATAAATAGTCATTTTACGGTCGAATTTTCTTGTTATTATGTTATTTTTTATGTAAATTTCGTGCGGTTCTTGTTGCATTTTGTATTTATTTTATTTTACTTTTTATGTTTTTGATTTTATATTTATTATTATTCTCTCAGATTTTAAAATGTTTAATTGGTGTTGTATATTATATTTTAAGTTATCTTGGTGCTAGGCTTTCCGTGTTGTATTACTGATACATTTAAACAATTCTCAAGGCTATTGGTGTGCTGGCCCAACACAGGTCAACCACCATACAATTGAATTCAGGTTTAAGGTATAAAAACAACATGTTATGAACTTATTTTGCGACAGGCATCTGGTAACTTATATAAATATTCTCAATAATCGAAATGAAAATGTGTAAATAAAACAATATAAGATTAGCTAAAGTATTAACTAAACGTCCGACATAAATTTGATTCCAACATCGAATGAGTGCATTAGTGCCAATGTTTGAATGCATGTTTGTATTGATCATAATTTAATTATTTTAGATATTCCACTCTTATTAGTTAATTTAGCATCGTTACTAGTAAAGTACTATGACTGAAGCGTTTTTCTAACATTGGGTAAATTAAAATGTGTAAAATATTTATAAATATATCAAATATTAATCAATGTAGTCAATATAATTACTTTAAAATATCAACAATCGTTGAATGAAATATTAAATGAATATTTCCATCTTGTCCAGTAATAAAAAATATGAAAAGCTTTGGATTTCTAAAAATGTGGAAACAGTGAAACAATTTCAAAAGATAGCACCAGTGCAAGGCTATAAAATCAGTCGCGCGTATATCATTGAAGGACAAAATCATTTACATGAAGCACTTTTATCAACTTTCATTCGATGGCAAAATGATTCGAAGACGCTTAAAAATTTGTTCCAGAAATTGAATTCTAAGGAGTATAAATTATTAAAACTTCGAAAAAATCAGATTCAGACTAAGTTGGATACTCCTAATAAAAATAAAACTTTGAAAAAAACCACAGAAAACTTTAAAGATTTAAAGAAAATACAATCGGAAAAAACAATTAAAAAAGAGAGCGAATCTGAATTATTAGATAAACCAAGTAACAACCCAAAAACCGTTCCGGTTTTGAATCTTAATTATGGAAAATCAGAGCATGTTGAAAGTAACAAATTAAAAATTCCTGCCAAAAATGCAGTGCACGAAAAGAATATTGAGGAAAACTCAAGTTTACAAAAGCGTCGACATATGGAAGTAAAGCTATCAGAGGAATATAAATTGGTTAAAATCCATAAAATAATGTCATTTACTGAATCTAATTTTCACGCTTTGTGTTCCACGACCTGTAAAAGAAATGATAAATTGAAGTCAATTTTTAAATACATTGAAGAACTGAAGAAAACCGAACCAAATTGGTATAAAAATCCTAAATCCAATGTCCTGTGCTCATATTTGAGAAAAGATTCGCAAACCTCATTGAGTGTTGCTGCTTCCAATCTAAAACCCAACGAAATGACCAAAATCATTCAACTGAATGGAGCGGTTAACACAAATTTCATTTGCAAATTTCGATATTCCTACAAATTGTTCATGAATATTAATATGAATATTATTACTCAAATGCTTGAGAAGCGATCTCTGTTTCGTATTTGTAACTCTCGACATCATTGTCGTATAATTTTTCGGTTGAATGATTTCATTCTGTGTGAAGAAGACAAACGCTTGTCACAAATAATAGTTGAGAGTTCATCCAAATTGGAATTGATATTAGTTTTAGACGAAATGAATCGCAGTTTCCCTTCGTGGGGTGTTTGGAGAAACGGGACTTTATGCAATTAATTTCAATTATTCTGTGAATTGCTTTCACTCATTCAAAAACTGATTTCAGGAGATTTCCAACAACTTAATACTGTACATAATAATTTCCATAAATCTGTTTAAATTTCTCTTTTATTTGGTCTGTAGATCTTATCTTAATTTTGTATTATAATAAAAATTATTTATATATATTTAACATCTTATACATTTTTTAAATAGATTCAATAATGTACATTTTGCTTTTAATCGCACTGCTACCGGATCATATTATACGTAAATTTGCACGTATAATTTTCCATTCAAAACAAATTGCACTTTCAAAAAATCAATAATTTCTCGTTATTGGCACAGAAATTTATTTACCGAATGCAGCATTTTTAAAAGATTCATTTTTTGTATAATGTCAAATATGAGTTAAGAATAAAAAAGTATTTTTATTTGCTAAGAAATTTATAACATGAAATTTAGAGACCGTAAACTTTGCTAATGTTGAGCTAAATCGCCAGTAACTTTGAATTTATTTAAATGCATAGGATTTTCGTTAACGGACTTTCGTTACAAACAAAAGACTGGATTTTCTTTGTGTTTGGAAAGAATTTGCTTTTCATAACGTATGCCGCTTTATTTTCTAGCGACGAATTCAAATCAATCGCTTCAGTTGTAGTTGCGACTTGACGTCTAACTCCCTGTGCCATCTCTGCAGGTAATGAGTTGTTGATTGTTGAGGATACCTAAATAATAGAGTAAAATAATTAGTAAACATGTAAAATGATTGGGGGAAACAATGATAAGTGATTAAGATGTGGTTCTGGAGCTTAATAAAAAGGGAATGAAAAAGAAATGTCGAATAACGAGAAGTGAATAAGAGAAAATCAATAAAAACAGACAATTAAATAAAAGAAGGTCATTTATAATTAATTCTCCGCGCTCCAATAACAACACACACCACAACCTTAACGAAACTGGTTGAAAAAGAAATCGCTGTGCTTGAAGAGAAAAAAAGTCGTGGTAAATATTTAATGCTTGCGTTAAACTATCTTTCATCAATGAAACCAACAAGTATTGAATCCGAGCGAGCTTTTTCATCAGCAGGGTAATGTGCCCAAAAATAAGATCCAGACTTAGTGATACCACAATAGATGCAATCTATCTGTTCCGTGCATATTTCAATGCACAAAAAGATCTTTTAATAGATACTTAAAAGATTTTTCTAATGTTTTTGTTTTTTTTTATTATTTTTTGAACAAATTAATGTATGTTTTTATTTTTTTGTATTAATTAATTAAACTTTTATTATAATATATTATAAAGTTAATTTTTTCTTGTTCATACAATTTTTTTGTATTTTTTTACTTCCTTGCTGATACATAATTTTTAAATTAAAAGAATTAACCAGTAATTTACCGATAAACCGGTTTTTTATTAAAAAATATTTACTGTTTACCGGTGTTGGGATAATACAAGGTTTTGTTTAAATGAGTCGGAAATAACACACAAACACAACAACGAAAATTTAAAATCAGACATATTAACATCAAGTAAACAATCCTAAAATATGAGTAAAAGGTAATTAAATATAAAATCAAAAAACAAAAGTAAATTAAAATAATAACAGATATGCATCAAGATCCGCACGAAATTAACATAAAAATAACAAGATAACATAAATATTTCACCGAAAAATGAACAGTTTATAAAATTATCGAGTAACAAATAAAATAAAGAAAAATGAAATATTTTCAATAAGAAATATTCTATTAAAAATTAAATAAAATAAATTGTTCATTTATTGTAGAAAAATGATAAAATTAAAATTAGACATTAAAATTAAAACCATGGTCAAATTTTGTTTTAATGCATCAAAAAGAACACGTAAGGTTAGGGTCACAGAATAGGTATAAATACCGATTCATTTTTACAAGACTTTAACCAATTGGTGAGAAATCACTTTTTCGTGTAAAAAACTAAGCCGTTTTTTTGTCAGAAGAAACCGATAATCACTTAGTGAGCGATCACTTTTTCCTTACAAAAGCTTCAAACGTTTTTTTCAGCAAAAATCAATCGACTTTACTGAATACTAACCAGGAGTCTTACGAGTACTGCGAATCAATTTATTCAACACTGAATCTATATTATCAAGTGAGGGTAATTTCGAATGTGGAATGCTGATATGACAACTGATGTATAAATGTTATGATCAATAATATGTATTCAGAAGTAAGGATGTTTTATAAAGTCGAAATTTTGCCGGCCCACAGTCAAGACTTATCGCAAGATATTAAAATATACATACAAGTCGAGACGTGTAAGTGAAGGTATATCCGCAACGTATCGTGTCCGTGAAGATCCAGTCTTGCGTAACGACGGATCCAAATGTCGATTACGAGAACTTATACGGACAGAGGATTGATAGGGGATCAGTCTTTTGGCTGACCTTCAGTCAGCTCCCTCCCGAAAAATCGACCTAAAATATTTCTGACTTATCGGCTCAAAATATATCACACCGAGTAGTCCAGTGAGCACTCATAAAATTTTAGCATCAATAGGTTCAACCTTATGGTCAAATGTCTAAGGGAGTGAGTATGGAAAACGCAAGAATTCTTTGAAACGGTAAAAAATCAAATAAATCAAGATATTTAGTAATCGCAATAAACGAATTATGTAGTAATATACGGTGACCTATAAATTAATCAAAAGTTTTTATAGATTTAATGAAATAAAACCAGTAACTTAAATTTTGGTACTAAACAATAAACATAAATTAATGGAGAATATTTTGTAAATTCAATAAAATGTGAATCGCAAATGATTTATTTAATAATACGTAATGAACCTCAAAAATTTAACCAAGATGTCTAGTGAGCTAACGAACCCGTAAACGGATTATTTAGTAATAGATAAATAAAATAAAATTAATTAAGGGATCTAGTATATTTAATAAAAACCACAAATAAAGTATTTGACGATAAGTAAACAGGGACGTGAGTCGATCTAAATATTTTCGTGAGTAAACCGAGAGAATACTGCATAGAAAAATAGAATTATAAAAATAAAACCCATCCAACCATCCATAATGAACCAAATGGTATGTAGAATAATAATAGGACTATCGGAGAAATTGACAGGATACAATAATAATACGAATCAGGATCATCTCGAGAACATGTCGGAAGAGAAATGATAAAATAATGAATAAGAATAAATGGTTTTCCGGAGTAAACCCCATAGAAACACACACCGAAGTAGTAAAGATTGGATTCTTCACCGATAACTCCAGAGGAGATTTCCACACAACCCTAATAACAAACAATAAAGAAAATACTGAAATTAATAAAGCCAATCGATTTATTAAAGACATTGATTGGTGAATGGACTTGAATCCAAAACAAATAACTCTTGCAAATCAATTGAACGATCAGGCATCCGATCCGAATAAAGTTTCCAATAAATCGACGAAATTCGAAACTAATTAAATTCTGGATAAATCCAATTAATGCAACCCTTGCGATTCTCGGTGCAAGATGATTCATCAAGCCCTTTTAAATGAATACGATTTTCTCGAAAACTTCCACGGTGAAAAGGTCAACTGAATTTAGAAAAAGAAAATTCCAACCAGAAGAAATAAATTCGCCAGATTAAATGTCAAATGTAGAGAGTGTGTTGACCTGCTCTTCATATATATATATATATATATATATATATATATATATATATATATATAATCAATGAAATAATAACAGCAGTAATGCTTACAACTAATGAATAGCAATCGCGTAAAATCAATGTCAAAATGTCCTTCTATTTTTTCAAGGATTTAAACCACAAAATTTCAAAGTAACCGTCGAAGCCAAGTAGTTTGAGGTCACAACCAGACGATATTCCCGAGACACCAGGTAATAGAATTTTCCAAGTTCTTATGATTATTTGATAAATGTTTTATGTATCCAACAACAATGAAAAATCCGAGACCACCCAGGAAACTCCAAACCCACAAAACCCGAGAGCAACTGACTGAGAGATATGCGATCGAAATATATTGGATGAACCAAATAAATAATTCATAATATGTTGAATGTTGATACGAGATACGAATTCCGGTTTTTTTTTGAACATAAACAGCGACAAAATCTCGAATTAACCCGACTATCAGGTCACACTGAATGGACTATAGATTTCACCAAGATATATCTACAGAATTATCAAATGGTGTTTCCCAACCTGATTTCTCTGACATTCATTAAATAACAGATGCATGAAAATATTACCACTTATCCAATACATTTTTAATTTACTGGTCATGCACCAGAAAACTCGTTGTGGAATTAGTAATTTTTTAATCAAATGTATAAATTACTCGGTGGAAATGCAATTCCAAATGCAATTTCAATGAAATTCCAAAAAAAATTGAATAATCAAAAGAAAAAATATGCATGTGAATTAATGAATTTTTACCAATCGAAGAAATTTTGGCTAAATTTATAATGTGATATAATATTTTTTATTAACATATTTTCAAAGTCGGAAAAATAGATGGCATTATCAAAATCAACTTAAGTTATGACGTTTAGAGTTTTTTTATGATGAGGCATAATAATGATATGACAGAAAGGGTTTTTTTCGAATAACATAACACCAAGGAGGTACCCCTAAACGGGCAAGGGTAATCTTGAACCATCGTAATAATAACGACTTAAGTCCTTGGTAGTATTAATGTGGAAAAATCGAGTGACGGAGTTGAAGAATAGTTCATTAAAATGATGCAGTAAATTCCTAACATAAATGGATGATAATATATAATGACCTAGACTACTCATCTCTATATTCAATAAGCCATACGTCACTCATGTGCGGATCTTGGGATGACGACACCCGGATCAACATTCGGTTTCCAACTAGGAATGCTGCTTAATGCCTACAAGCCTTATGGGACGCAGGGTACATGGTATCGCCGACTACAGGATCCAATTGGCCGGACTATTCCACGGACAGAAATTACGAAGTCGAATTACCTTACGTCGCCATTAAGCGCGAGACAGGATGGAACCCTGCATCAGAAACTCGTCGGAAGGCCGAATTCAAGATGGCGAAACTGGAAGAACTTCAGTGCTGAACTCAATGGCAGATCATTATGGCACGCCGCCATCTTCACCGCATAAATGCCGACGTAGCAACCGGACGAATCCCTGGTACCGACGGGTACGCGCGGGATTATGGAGTGTCATACGAATTAAATAATCCGGCTCTGAACGACATGGAGGCACCAACCAGCGTAGTAGTGCCAAGGAGACTCATCCGAACCTCGGCTCTAGATCTCCTCAGAGTACCGCACCGAGACGACGAACACGAACACGCATACTCAAACTGTTCCACTTCAGAATTCTCCAACTTCAAATATTATGATAAGAAAAGAAGAGGAAGAATTATGTATTAAATAAGAATTTATTTGTAATAAAATAAATTTTAGTGTAATCAACTTGTGATATCAATTAATACACTTTATTGTAATAAATTTTTAATGCTAGCTGAAGGGAAAATCAGAACACGATAAAAATACAGACTGTCTGAACGTCACCGCAAACTGTTGAGAAGGAAAACAAGTCAACAAAATAGGCCACATAATTTAGATAATGCAAAATGACATCGAGCCGATAAATAGGGACATAAAAACCGATTATTTAAAAATTATTAACCAGTTTAATATAACATGTTTAAATTCCGTTATAATTATAGAGATGAATACACTCCGAGTTCTAGGGAAAGAACTGGTCAAATCCTGACGAGAAAAAGCGGATTTACATGCCAAACTTTTAAAAATGAGTCGGGAAATCCAAAAGATCAAGGCAACATGGATGAAACCGTCATGGGCCAAATTAACATATCAGCAACTAACCGCCGCCCTCATAGGAAAACATCAACATAATTTACAAAGTATCATCATATATACATTGTGCTCACATATTAGCTTATTTAATTATTGCATTATAATAAATGGTTAATTCACATTCAAATAATAGTTTAATTTTAAAAGTTAATTCAATTGTATAGTTATAATTATTAAAATGGTTTTCATTTCAAACTGATATTTAAAAATTCTCAATAATTTTGCTTGTTTAAATATTGAATTTGATTTTTACTATGGTAGCATATATTAGCTAAATCCAAAAAATGTCCTCTATAAATATTGATGAAAATTTAGAGGATTTTACAACTAATATAAATCTTTCAGGACTTCGAACATCTCTTAAATTAGTTAAGACAATTTTTGGTGAGATAACTGAAAGAAATGTTACATTTTGTTTTGATTATTCTGGAAGTATGTATAGATATTTTCATCATTTTCGAGAGCATTTGTTAGAAGCTTTGTTTAAAATGCTTTTATCTAAAAATGGTCAAAAATTTAACATTATATTATTTAATTCTTCGGTATGTTTTATTAAACTTTTAAAGTAAAGATCATAAAAAATGATTCACTATTCCATGCATATAGGTTCATCAATTTGCCAGTAGACATGTTGACTGTGTACAGGACAATATAGTTGATGTGATTAGATGGATGAATAAACCTTCCTATGAGTCTAAAACGGATATATTGGCTGCAATAATTAAATCATTTGAAGATTTCCCAGATGTAGTATATTTAATTACTGATGGTTTCATAAACAAAGTGATCATTTTTAATTTAAATTTCTTGTTTATATATCTTTAATTTATGACTATTTTTATTAATTTATAATTTTCGTTGAACTTTATAAAGATCTATTGCTGGATATAAAATTACATTATGATTTCATATTTTATTATTTATAAAAGTTGAATGATATTTATATTCTTAGTATAAACATCCAATTTTCCGAGGCAACATATTTGCGGTGCATAATATTGTTCAGCTTCACTTTATGAATGTATTCATAAAATTCATCCTTACCCTAAAATTTTTAATGTTTAACATGGTTACCTTTAAAGGTGTCATGTTATAGTCAACATGGATCGGTCATCATTATTTAGAAAACAACTAAACCCATTGCTGTATATCTCCATCTAAACCAGGAGTTGCCGAATTTCTTATCTCAGCGACCCATTTAATTATGTCATTTAAATGCAGAGAACCCTATTGAAAGTTTTAATGTTGATGAGGTTTATGAAATTTCTAATAGTCATATCTACATAGTATAATAAGATGTATTTTAAAAACGAATTAATATTAAATAAGCATCATGACATTTTTATATTTAAGTACAATTTATTTTTGTTGGAAGGGTGGGCTTGACATTTCTCTACTGCCCCGGTTGTAATTGACTCATAATTCGTAAGTTTTGTTTCTTTTTTACAGTTCTCGAATATATTGCTGCTTAATTATATTGCATAATTAAATCCAGATTCAATTATATATAAATTAATGAGTGAAAAATAAATGTTAGTGCTATTTAACAAATTAAGTTGATAATCTTATTTTTGAACAGTTCTTTTGCTTCCAAGTCAGCAGTCATATCTTTGAGTTCATCAAACAATTCTTGCCTTTTTATATCGTCCCAGTTTAAATCAGATATAAAAGAATAAACAATCCATCTAGTTTATTTTGTTGATTAGCAGATTTAATTTTATAATAACAAATCAGAACTTTAAAGTGGTTAACAAAAATATTCAAATTATCTTCAGCCATTCATTTCAATTATCAATTGTAAAGTATTTCAAGTCTGCCATTGATAACAATCGAACTACTATTGAAAAACAAAAATGTTACTCAAACTTCATCAATGGAAAACTCTATTATTGAACTGGTTAAATATACAAATCTTTAAAGACATTTGATTTCCCATCTCATCACTTTTTTTGCATAATCTTGCAAATAATCGCGAATCTTTAATCTGATTTATTGCTTTTATACCTTTCTACAACTTTGGGTCCAACATATTTGCAATTAGGAATGCCTATGAATGAAACAATGAATAGTGTGTATCTTAAGATATTTTGATTCTTTGGAATACTATTTTGCTCGTGTATTCATCTAAACGAGTGGTTCACAACCCCGGGGTCGTAGACCACTAAAAGTATGCGGAAAAAATATTACCGGGCTGTCCAAAGAAAATAAAATTATTTCCATTTTATTTATTGTGATGACAGCAACCAAAAAAAACAACTAAATAAACTGGAGATAAGCAATACACTTCGGCTGTCATTGTCTCCTATTACGCTCTTCTCAGATGGTATCGTATCGTTGCAGAGAAACAAGCTTAAGGTTCTCATAGATTTAGTGTAATAATGAATTAAAATTTGACATCATTATTCACTTTACTTTGATGGCACCTTTAAATACAATTAAATTAAAATTTTTAAATTAAAACAATCTAAAATATAAACAATAGCCCCCCCCCCCCACTCAGCGGGCCACGGTTAAATTTTCAAGCTTTGATCAATCCGCAGCGATGAAAAGGTTGGGGAGCACTAATCTAAACAACACAGTACAGTTTTCTTGTGTATATTTTTAGATATTTTTCAAAGAAATATTCATTAATAAAATATTTTTGGTCTGTCTGTATACCTTACCAAAACTATAAGCACATTTTTACTTCCAAAAGTTGATTCGTTAAGTTAAATTATAAGTCTGAACTATTTAAGTTTACTAGTAACGATTTATTTTATGTGTCCAGATAACTCATATATTCACTTCCATGGCAATGATTTCTGTTGCAATGCAATGTCGGTTTTTGCCTTTAAATTAAAAATTGAAATATTATATAAAACTTTTAATACACTGAACATTAGGTCGAAAAAAGGGTTTAAAGATAAAAGATAGTTTTGCACAATCTAACAGATTCTCCTTAACACTTCTAAAGTTGTCAAGACTTATATTGTTTTCAAATGAATTTTTCTGGATGTATTTTTTATGGCCTCGTAGATAATACTTTTTCATGCCTCAGACACATGTGTTGAATTTTGCAAATCGGACCACTGGTCTATAAGTTTGATGAATCTTAAGCTAATTTTTTAAAAAAATGAGATTAGCCTATTTGCTGTCAAAAAGCTGAAAACCTGCTTATCATTTTCTTTTGTGGCAACTTAGCTAGAGGATTCAGGATAAAATAAATGAAGTGAAAATAATTTGAGTATGATTTCGGATATCTAGTGCGTTCAAGAAATAATTAAAATTGCAGATCGTTTGCGTTTGGTAGAATCAGATGGGGGTTTCACTCCAGGACATGTCAGTAGCATACAAACTAATTTTATAAACTAACCATCAATCACTACTATGACCGCTATCCAAAATTTATTCACAAGATGGGCCTAGACATTTTAAGCATTTTCATTCAATAAAAGTATTAGAATCAGATTTACTATACTTTTAATTTTATAATTTGTTTATTCAGGAAAGGGCAACATTATTGGGTAATCTTCCACATATATCGAAAGGCAGACCAATCAACTGTATAATGATGACTTCACAAATTCCTCCAGATGACGTTGCTTTGGATTTTTTAGAGGATGTTGTTACCATAACTAATGGCTCGTTAAGCGTTGTTTTAATTAAGGATCTTGGGTCAGTAGAAGTAGTAATGCCAATTATTTATGAAGCACGTCCATCAGGAGTTCGAAGGTCGAAATTCTCACCCTTTGAGCATGAAGAAATGGGTAATTTCATTAGTCAATATCTCATTTCTTTTATGCTCATAATATTTCATTTTAAAATTAAAAATTGTGATCCCTTAACTTTTCCTAAACTTCTGATGGGTAGTTGAGTCAGTTTTATTTGATAAAATTGGCAGAACTACTCATGTTTAATTCAAATACTTCTTCAGTCTTGACTTCATATCGCTATACTCATCTATCCACTTAAAAAACGCCGTAAATTGTTTAGAAAGTTAATCAACTTGTTTAAAAAAGAAATAAATAATTTATTTTATTTATATAAATTTTAAAACAAAAAATAAATTAAAATATTTAATAAAATATAATAATCTGTTCAAAATATATAAATTAAATCCATATTATTATTTTGGTTGGTTTTTTTACCTGATGATGAGAGTGAATCTGTCGAATTATATCTTAAAACGAGTGTTTGAATGGCGCTTTCTTTTAACCGATAACAATGTTCTTTGTAAAGAAATGAACCGATATGGTGTCTTAGTAGTAGGATGTGAGCCCGTCAGATACAACCCCTAGGCTTACGTAACATTATGTAATATCTGACCTCTGTCCACGCTGTCACTACCTGGAGATTGACCTCTGTCCGCTCAGTTGCTACCTAGTAATTGACCTTTGTCCACTGTTGCCAGGTGACCTCACGATTATGTCACGTAAATATTGAGTAGAAATAATCATTTAATGTTAGATTTTACATGAAAATTATCAGTAATATATCAATTTTAAGGGATAAATTATGGCTAAATATTGAGTATGTGCAGATAAATATAAGGTTTTTAATGAAAATGATCAGTAATATATCAATTTTAATGGATAAATTATGGTTAAATATTGAGTATGTACAGATAAATGTAGAGTTTTACACGAAATGATCAGTAATATATCAATTTTAAGGAGGATATTATGGTTTAATATTAAGTATGCGCAGATAAATGTAGAGTTTTACGTAAAATGATCAGTAATTTACCAAATAAAGGTGAAAAGTTTAATAATTGGTTACGATTGAGGAGTCTTAATCAAATATTTGTTGGGATATCAGCGCTCTTCAATCAGGGTATTACTATTGCGTGTAAGAGAAATTAATTAAACATTCTTACTGCATTTTAATAAATCTAGCTATTGCAGGATTTATGTAAACAAATTTCAATGTGGTAATTCATTAAATTACAGTCACTATAACTTTAGGGGTTATATCCAATATAAAGTATGTGTAGAGAAATCAAAAATTTAGCTTTATATGTGGAATTATTGTCAGTAAATTGTAGCTTATTAATGTAATCTTTACTGGTAACATGATAGTAATTATAGTTTTTAGGTGAATCGAAAATGAATTCAAGGATTGAGTAGATTTATCCTTTTTTGTCGATGATTTGTGGTATTTTGATGTTTATTGCTACTATGATAGAAATTCATTAAAATTTTATCGAAGATTTTAAGGTGGTTGGATATCCAGTTGGACATTAAAGTATATTAATTTTTATCAATATGCTAACAAATATTGGTTTTCTTATTCTGTTAAATTCATTTTGTATTGAAGAAAAGTATGTGTAGTTCAATCAATTGTTAAACTTTTAATAGGGATAATTAGTATATTTTTATAGAGGCAAATTCTTATTGTACAGTAATCATAAATTACGACATTTGATAGTCAATTTAACCAATATTTGTTGTACATGAAAATTTTCTAGTCGATCTATTTGATTTTGCTTGAATCGTTATAATTACAACTTTTATATGTAAAGATTTGGAAACATTATTGAAGTAATCTTTAATAAGTTATGAATTGTGGTAATTGTAACGTTTTACAATGCATGTAATTAGATTTGGATAAGTTTTAAATAAAATAAGATAATTTATTGGTGATTAGCAACAAGTTCAACATCATAATAATTTTAAATGACGTTTGGTTTGTTGATTTATTTAAAAAGATTAATGAAATTATGTTCGATTGAATAGTATGATTTCCTATCGACTAATCAATGAGGTACCAATAATATTTAGAAAATAATTTGAAATGATAAAGTACTGTTTTAGAACATTAAAATTTGAATTAATTTGAGTCGTTGTCATTGGTAATAAATAGAATTAACCAATTAAAATCAAGTATTTTATAATTTCAAATTATTATTTTCATGAAAACTGTAATTATTTTAATTGATAAATTTATTAGTATTTTCAACAACCAGTTTTAGTTAAATAATAAGTTTATTGAAAAATAGTTTGTACGTTTTCAAATTATTTTCAAGAAAACTGTAATAATTTTAATATATTGATAAATTTATTAGTATTTTGAACATGAGTTTAGCGATTAAATTTATCGAAAAATAGTGTCGTTGTCAATAGCAATAGTAACAGACAATCAAAATCAAGTATTTGGTTTCTACTTTTTCAAAACTAATTTAAAGAAAAGTTATTGAAATATGATTTTTATGTTGTTTCAAGAATAATTTTCTATTGAAAAATAAGTTCAGTCAATAATATTCCAATTAATATTTCTAATTAACAATTGTATTTAATCAATCAATAATTTTACTAGTTTATTTACATCGACAATTAACAACTTTATATACTTAATGTAATTATTAATAGAGATTTTCAATTTAATATTCTTAAATTAAAATATTTATTCAAATTTTCAAACCATTTTTAACAGGTACTTAAAAATTGGCAACGATTTTTAAATATATGTATGTTTTTTACCAATTAAGCGATTCTCTTTATTAACGATGTGTTATAAAATACTTGGTATTTAGTAATTATTGGTATACATAAGGTTATAACTTTTAATCACATAGGGTTAAAATTATTACCTCTTTCATCATTTAGGGTTAAAATTGTGTCTTCTTTCATTATTTAGGGTTAAAATTATGTCTTCTTTTATTATTTAGGGTTAAAATTATTACCTCTTTTATCGTTTAGAGTTATTATTATTAAATATTTCATTACTTTGGGTTAAAATTGTTACTTCTTTAATTACTTAGAGTTAAAGTTATTACCTATTTCTTCACATAACAAATCATGTAATAGTTTACCCATAAATTATTGAAATATTTAATAGGTATAACATAAGTCCTGATGAATTTTTAATGGTTATTTAATCAATTTTTGGTTACATAAATTATCGGTTAATTAGCATGTTGTTAATGAATGTAAATCTAATTTTACACGTTTTGGTAAACACTAAAAATGATGAGTTTTAATTAGTATTTAGATATTTTCAAAGCTCTTATTAAAAGCAAAAGTTTATTTAGATATCATTAGTATCCACTTGACTGATATTGATAATGTTTACCAAATACGTGTTTGTAATAAATTTACGTGTGAAAAATTGTTTGTCTTTTATTGTGAAAGTTAAATTATTATCATCAAAACCATTATTATTAATTGTGTGAATTTTGTTAGCATTAATTAATCCAGTATGCGTGAATTTTTAAAAAATATTGATATAAAACTCATGGATCGATTATTCTTTATCAATTTATATAGTGAGCCCAGTGACTTTCATTTGTAAGCCCAGTAACTTATTTTCATAAAAACACTAAACCTAAAATAGTTGTATCAACGAATTTAGTTGATGGTATCGCTAATAATTTATAGAGTCGGATGAACTTGTAAATTAGTATTTTCAAATCCTAACTTGGTGAATTATTATCAAAATATTAAATTTTTAATAGAAACAGTATATTTGCTATAAATTTATAGAATTTGGTCAAGTATTTACATGTAAATAATCCTATGATGGGTTATTTTCATAAACTTTATAAATCCAATGTTTAAATCCTATCTTGAATGAGTTATTTTCAAAATTCTTACATCAGTGGTGTCGGTAATAATTTGTTGAGTCAGGGTTCAAATCCCATTGTGGGCGAATTATTTTTTATTTTCAAAATTAAATTTTTTTAATAGAATATAAATCTGTATATTTATTTGCTGTAAATTTCAAATTTTATAGAAATTGGTAAAGTAAATCTTGTATAATTTATTTTTTTACATTTAGTTAAGTTGAAATTTTAAACTTTATGAATTATTTTCTTAAAATATTGTTTTTTGTAAATCCAATGATCAAATTTAAGTTTTGAGTGACTTATTTTTAATTAAATAAACTATCAATATACTATAATTGTTGTAAACTTAAATTTTCATGAAAATTATTAAAGTTTTATGATTATTTTGATAGTATTATTACGTAATATATTACTAACAAAATAGTGAGTAAGCTAAATAATTTAGGATTGAATATTTATTTTAAGACGAGTTTGATGTTAATTTATTATGTTTAATGATTATTTTATAAATTTTTATGTAATAATATAATTAACAATTGAAAATTTCATGTATTTATAATTTTTTAATATATCACATGCAAGTAACATAAATCAATGAGGTAAACGAAACTCTTAGGTTTATATGAAGTAAGCAGTATAATAAAAATATGAATAGTACTTGTGAGTGATTTTGTTAAGTCTACGACTTGTAGGAGTGTTAGGCGATGATGGGTGTGGGTAGGTGTGAGTAGGTGTGGATCAGTGCGGATCGGTGATCGTTGGTTGGTGTGTGTGTGTAAACGGTTTAAGAACAATAGGACCTAGAAGTAGGTGTGTGGAAGGTTCTAGAAGGTAGGTGTGTGTTGGTCCACAACTGCATGATATAATAACAGTTAGGTAATAGGTGTGTTGGTCCACAACTACGTGACATAATAAGGGTTAGGTAATCAATGTGTCTCCGGGTAGTGACTGACCAGTGGGCACGTGACATAATCAAGACGTCACCTGATAACAGTGACCAAAGGTCAATCACTAGGTAGCAACTGAGTGGACAGAGGTCAATCTCCAGGTAGTAACAGCGTGGACAGAGGTCAGATATTATGGTTATGTTGAATTCATATAAAATAAGGTGAAATCGTTTCCAGTAGTTTTACTTCGCTTACCCGAATATGACGCTTAATTAGGATTTCTTGATTGTTATTCAGTAGTTATTCTGAAAGCTCGTCATTTACTAATGATAATATTTGGAAGTTGAACATTCAGTCAAGTGTGGGTAGAGTTAGTTGACACGCAAAGAAGAACTGTAATTGATGAGACTGCAGTGTTTAAGGTTTTTCTCATTTTCTCTTATCTATTTTATGTTCCATGAGTGAGAGTTTCATTGTTTTTTGAGGATTGTTCCATTTATTTTCTTGCATTGAAGATTCCCCTGAATACGATATGGAGTAGTTCTGCTTTTCACTACTCCATAACTTAGTAAAAGTTTCAAAACATTGGCTTTCAAAGTCAGTACTTCTATTGATGTAAATACAAGATGGGATTCCAAAATATCGAATAATGGTACTTGTTATAATGTTACTGCAGGGAATACAAATGAGTATCCCGATTATTCGTCTACGACTACGAGAATGAACAATTTTGAATCCATAAAATTTTTAGATCCACAAAATCCAATAAAATGTGCCATTTGTTTCAAATGCTTTGAACCTCATTGAATCTGACCTATGTGACCGATTTCGTATTGTCCCAAAAAAGATATGGAGGTTGTAGAAATATACTTTTCTCTTCTTTAATTTGAAAGTTATTAAGGTTTGCGGCTTGTAAAAAGTTTGATAAATTCTGATCATGTTCTTCTGGAATTTTGCCTCAATAATGATATCATCAAAGTATGGTATCTTTTCTTTCAAATCGTGAGATTAGTGCATTTGTCAACGGTTCTCTGAAATATCGGAACACTATTGGTGCGCCTTAATGGTATTTTTGATTTAGAATAACTTACCACAGGCTTCGAAGGCTGTAAGACAATATTACATAGGAAATATCGTAATAAACGGATTTAAAATCTGCTTTACTGAAGATTGAATTTCTGAATACTTTATTAAGAAATTCATCTATTCATGGCATTGAGTAAGAGTCCATATTTGTAAATATGTTGATTGTATTTGAGTAGTCTTCAACAAGGTGTTTTTTGGAGTTTCTATTTATTATGAAGCACTGGGTTCACCAAGGGCTTCGGTTTTCCTGTATGATGCTATTGTTTAGTAGTTTAATGATTTCTTGATTAATGGAGACATTTTTCGTTAATGAACGACAGATTGGCATCATGATCAGTTTTAATTTAGTATGATCTATTTCTGAAATTAGTGAATTGATTTAATATTTCATCATTTTTAGTGCGAGCGAGCGTGATTTTGGTTTCTATCGATCACATGATCTTCACCAGAATTATAATTTGATGAATTATTATTAGAACCTAAAAATAATTATTTGAGATTTGAGATTTTTGAAAATGAATAAAATGACAATATTACTATTATTCTATTTTTATTATTATTACAATCCAGGAATGGAAACCGAAATTAATTTCGGTTAAAATTTAACCGGTTTTATATTAATTATAAAAATATCGGTTTTCGGTTAAACCGGTTTGCAAAATAACGGTTAACCGTTGAAAACCGGTGTTTTAAAATTACTTTGTTAGTGTAAAACAAGTTTAGTTTTACGGACATCAGAAGGGCACATTCTTTAATTTTGATAAAGTGAATGATTTTTTTTCAATTCGCTTTAGCGTAGCAACGTGTACTATCATGAAACAAAATAAAAAATTATCATTCACGTTATTATAATTACAAAATATGGCTTACGAATGAAGTGAAAGAAATTTCATTGCAAAGGAAAACATATTATGAATTTTTAAAAACAAGCTTATTGTTCACCAAATCTTAAGTTTAATAAGTTTAAAATTTCTTATTTACTTCTACGTTTGTTTATGTAATTGTAAATTTATACCAATTATAATTTATTTCAATATTAAAAATTATAAGCATGTGTAATTTATTTAGTAATAATTTCAGTTTCAAACTGCATAAGCATAATAGCTGCAAACTGAATTAAGAAAAAATATCGCAAAAATCTATTTTAAACCCAGAATTTAACATTTACCAATATTTAACCAAACTGTTAATGTAGTAGTATAAAAAGGTAACACTAATGAATATAATAAATAATTTTATTTATTTCTTCGAATTATCATAATGTCTTCTAAAATGTGATCAGTCATACGTGTCCTTAAATCTGAAAATATAAAGCGGAAACCAGATAAACATCTCTCAACATTTTTCTGTATATCTTCTTACTCAACTATAAATATAGCATAAAATAAAGAATACACTATGGGATCAGCCAGGAAATGTGATAACAAATGAGTAAACTGAATAATTAGGAGATGATGTTTAGCATTTTCGTCTTCTTTTACATAGTGCTGTTTGAGGCTTTCATCTTTGAAATTTGTAGTACTCATCCTGATGTTTACTTCTTACGTAAATTTGCACCCAACTTTATAATATTCTAATCTTGGTACGGTACACTTGGACATATATTTTTTATATTTTGGGTTTTTTCTCTTTTCGAAAGTAAAATTTTGCAGCTGTGTTTTTTATAAATAACCACAAAATTGTAATATCTCGCCTTTTTACTAGCAGATTTTTATTTGAAATTGTTTATTGGGGTAACCATAATTATAAAGGGTATGACATAAGCTTTAGGAAATACTAATTCATATGATGAAAAGAAAAATAAATTGAGTAGAACACATTTTAAATTGGAAAATTACGTAATTTTAACTGTTTTTAAGAATTTTGGTTAACGGTAACCGGTTTATTTATGAATGTTTATTTCGGTTTCGGTTACGGTTAGTGAAATATTTTGAAAAATAACGGTTAACCGGTTTCCATCCCTGTTACAATCATTATAATAAGTAATTTTTTCATCAATATAATAATTGCTTATTTATTTACCTGATATTCTAATTTATGCTGATACAAATGAATCACCGCTTTATACAATCATTATAATATTTATTCCCATTACTATATGCACATAAATAGAGTTCATGGAATTTAATTTTAATGTTTTATTTTAGATTTGGCTGCAATGAGAAAATATTTTGTAAAATGTAAAGGTTTGTAAAGCTTTCAGATTTGGTCGTCTTATTTGATAGCTTTTTAAAATAGGTTGTTATATTTCTCCCCCAAATTACAAATCACTGCAAGGCGATCCGATGTCTTATTTGCCGGTAATCGCACCGTTTATAAGTAAAGATCCCATTAGCGGTATACATTGTCCATTTTATCATCCGTTCTATCATTGGTATTGGCCTCAATTCTGGGAAAGTACTGGACCTAGTCCTACGTTACTTTGGGCGAAAAACGATCCCCAATATCATTCAATGTGGAAAGATTTCAGGGACAGTCGGTATTTGGACTTGTGAGATAATAAAATGGGTCTATTATAAACTTGTAGGGAATTTGTTTGCAATCAGAAATATTTGGATAAATACAATAATGCTATCAGTTCTGTAGCTGCCGGTATTATTCTTATAAACAGGAGAGTTCTGGCGTTTAATTATCAAGATAAAAATAAAATTTACCTTGGTAAAGTATTTGATCAGGTTAGAATTAATTTTTCTTCCGAATAATTTGCAGCTAACCATTTATCAATTGCAATCTTTTCTAAATTTTTCGAAACTTAAGCATTAAAATAAACTATCTTGTAACATTTAATTTTTACCTATTTAACTAAATTTTGATTATTTAAAATAAAATTACAAATGCGTTATAAATAAATAACAAATCAAGTAATAGAAAGCATTCCTCACATTATCATTTTTCATCTCAATAAAATCACAATACTATCAGACTCGAAGAAACAGAAAATCTCTAAATTGAGTGTTAAGTTACGAACTGATCAATACGATACTCAATTGATCAAATCAACTAATTGTATTTATTGTGAATATATATTAAACACTATTGTCAAGCCCCTACACTTATAATTACATCTCTGTCTTAATTCTAGTGGAAATTTACAGTTTAATATTTTTGTTTAAATATTGAACTATTTGTATTCTGTTGTCTCCATTTCTCACTTCAAAAACAAGAAAATCCAAACAGAACCTCTATAGTAACATTTTAAAACTGTTTTTCTATAGAGATCCTAATGTATAGAAACATTTGAATAGAATGTATAGACAATTTGAAGAATTTCGGGTTTAAACTTTAAAATTTACAATAATGATTTGTAAATTTTATTATTGATTTATGAATTTTAATATTGCAATTTTAAAATGTCCGTTTTAAATGAATTTAAAAATTTTACTTTTTATTTGATAATTAGCATCAAAATTATGAAGTCTAGAAAATTAGTTTGAAAATATTATGTGATGAAATATATATTTTTAATACTTGTATTTATTAATAAATTTAAAAATGAATAATGATACGGAAAAGAAAGTTTTCTCCAAATCTCTGTGAATATAGTGGCCAGTATTTTGTGATGCAACTCAAGTAAAGTGAAATTCATTATCAAGAACGAAATCTGCTTCCCTTTTATAACAAACAAATTTCATCTAGCAATTTTAAACGCTCTTTTTGAATCATTTTTTGATTTCATGGAGTTTTTGAAACTCTTTCTCTTTCTATACACGACAGAATTATTTGAAAGAATGTTATTCACAAGACATTTTGAAAAATAGAAAATTCGATCAAGTTTTCTGGTGACTCTCTTTATTAGTCGATTCTTAATGTCTGGTTTGTAGCTTTGCTTCCACTTCCAAACTTTCTCAACAAGTCTTCATTTTTCTCATTTCGTTCGAGAATGGAGCTACTGTTTACAAGATGATACATCATACTTTTTGGTGACTCATGGTATTTGTTCTATAGCAATGTTGTCCAAGATGTGTGCCACGAAAAAAATCTCCAAACATTTAAAATTACTAAGGTTTTAGTACTTTCAAGTTGTATATAAAAATAAATCTATAACTTGGTTTTCTTTCTTCTCAATGGTAGTTAGAAATGATATTCAAATCAAACTTTTTAGTATGCATTGTATTGATCCATATATAGTTGTTTAAGTTTCTCGAACTCGTGATTCAAATTTTCTTCATTTTCTAAAATTTCGCTATTTCGCTTTCTTTTTTTCTTATAAAATATTTTAAGTTTTTTTGAAAGTGCCGTCGGGATTTTGAATTTATTTAATGTGCCAAGTGGTATTTTCAGTTGGACAACACTGTACTAAAGTGTCAAACATGTAAATGAGTTCTTGGTACCACCACTATTAACTTTTTAGGTTTTGCAAGAAATCGAATAAAAATGAAGTTAGAAAACTTTTTATTAAATATTCTTAGAAAATTTTTTAAGAAATTAGACTAATCGAAATTTTCGACATGTCCGCCTTAACACAGAGTCATGAGTCATCTGAACAAGTGTAACGCATCATTTTGCAACCCTCTATATTCAAGTGTACTTGATTTTATATAATTTACCGTTTTAACAGCTGTTGTTAATACCTGATTTAAATCAGCTCTAATATTTTTACTCGCTAGCGTTTCTCGGTGTATCATATATTGTGTATCTATTACATTCGGAGCTACTTCTTTAATTTTCGAAACTAATCCTAACTTAAGTATAGACTTTGTGAGAAATTAAAGGAATAACTGAATGCCGGAACCGTTATTTCTTTAATTTCTCACATAGTATATAGTTATTTAATAAAATAAAAGTATTTATTTTTAACTATAAACTAAAATTTGATATTAATGCTTATAGATATATTTTTACTTATCATAACTTGTATTACAAAAAATTTTAAAATATATATATATATATATATATATTTATATATATAAATATAGCCGTGTAATATCTGCAGCACAAATAAAGGCTGAATTGAACCTTCTTACATCAGTGGATACCATTTGCACTATACCAATTGCACTACTTCACTATTTAGTCGCAGCCAAAACTAAAAGAACACTAAAAACTACACTTTTTCAATAGGAAAGAGAAAACATGAACTGAACAATCGAGTGATACTTAGTGATCTTCATTGATGAGAAGAAATAGATTTTGGACGGTGTATACCACTTTGAAAACCGAATTTTGGGAGTGTATCAGTAATTATGTGTGGCGGATTGCGATTGAATGGGTAAACTTTTCTAAAGCTCGTATTTAGCTCGCTAAATTCCACAACATATCAGAAGTTCCTTCAGGCAGGACTTCTGTCTGTGACACAGCGCATTGGAGGCAGTAATTGGATTTTACTACTCTTCTGTTTCTATTTGTAAGTTGCTCTCTAATCATGGGGTTCAAGTTCTTTACTGAGCACCACTTTTACCGGATCTTAATCCAATTGAGAATGGTTGCCCTATCATTAGCTGTGGTGTATTCTACAATAATCGGCAGTTAGGAACTATAGTAGAACTAAAAAACGTGGTTCAAATAGAACGAGATCTTTTATCTAGTGTGAAGCTCCATAAATTGTTTGACAGTATGCTTTCATGTATTTTTTTCAGTTATTAATTGTAGCGGGGATATTACTAAATATTAAAAGGCTGAATTGTTTGGTGTTTTTCACTTTCTTATGGAGTTAAGTTGAATATATCATGGATGGCTCTATCTTTATGAACAACCTTAAAAACACAATTTAAATAAAAAAATTACAAAGAATTGTGTGATTGTTCAAGAGTCACCATGAAAGACTTACAACCGACTGATATCCAGGCCGAAAAAAAATCCTACATCCACGAGGATAAAATCTTTTTATCTCGACCCTTAATAATGAAAAATATGTCCAGTAGCCGTTGTTAAAATCGCAAAAATGTTCGCTTTGTAATACAGCCAGGTTGTAAGTTTGATACATTTTATGAATTTCCTAACACTTAATTCTTCATATCAACCAAAATATAGAAAAGACTCAGTTTACTTGAGTGGCCACGATATCTTGTAATTTTAAAATAATTGTTTCACACTTAAGAAGTATGATAATTAAAACAAACAATCTTTGTAATTTTTGTTGTTAATATTAAGGAGTTTTAAAATTCAGCTAACTCCGAATCACTTTCTTGTCAAATTTGATGTTTATGAGGAGTTTGATGATGCACAACAAACCAATTTAAATGAAATCATAGATTACGAAGAACAGAAACGTCATTCTATTAAGATAAATGATTTCGTTCTTGTTCCAGTAGACAAAACAATTGGACCATATGAAATTGCACTTGTTATCGAAGGGAATGAAACCAGATCTGGAATCAGTACAATTTTATATTAAGATATATTTTATAAGTATTATAGTTTATTTTTTATTCAATTATAATGAAACTAGCTTTAACCAATGAAAAATCATGTGATGTATTGACTAGGGAATACAAATCCCGGCGATTTTTTACTACCTGGATTTCTGGATTGTAAATATGTCGCTTCCGGGATCCCGTTCATTCAAAAAAATTTACATACAAACATATGCATTTTACTCGAATAATAAAATAGCTAAAACAGTAAAAGTCTGCTTCTATAATATTATTAATTCATTTTATTGAAATAATTTTTTAATAAAGATAATAAAGACAATTTTGATAGTGTCTCATTTCCAAGCCCTGATCTGATCTTTGTAAGAAAATGACCTCCACAAGAAACATTCTCTCGGTGTTTACACAAGTTGGTGGGTCACTCATTAATGCAATATACAGAATTTCAAGTACTCTTTCTCTTTGTCTCATTATTCTGAAGAATTCCAGCTCCATTTGAATTGTAGCTTCCATTGGATTGGTTCTAGTTGATAACATATTTTGATGAACACTATTTTCGGTATTCGTCTTTTCCAAGGCAATGCATAGCCGGTCTGCCATTCTATCGGACTTCTCATCAAAAATTAAATCTCTATTATCAACGGTTCCATTTTCAAAGTTAATCACTTTGTTGACTGTAACATTCAGCGTTTTAGCTTAAATAATTAAAGCACTTTTTAGTATACTGATTTCACAAACTAAATCAATGTTGTCACCATTGGAAAGGCCGATGAAGGCAGAGGCAAATAGATTGCATCTCATCAAGCTTTTCTTTAAAGAGATTTCAAGGTGAGAGACCAAAAGACTGCCTTGAAACTAGAACTCTTAAAGCGCAAACCTTACTTCAGTTTCAGCCATATCCAAATATATTTCCTAAATTCAAGCACGTCAATGTCTTTCAATGAAACTATTAACTCCAAAAATCTTTCCAGTATTCCAATTAATGAATTCCATCTCGTTCGACGTTCAGAACAAGATACTGTTCTTTGCCAAGATCTTCTTTGAGAAAAAAACATGGTTTTATTAATGATTTTTTTGTTTATTTAATCAAGAATACCAAAATAAGGCAATTTTTTCTCAGATTTTTAAAAGACTATCATTGCGTGCAATTAAATAATCACTGGATCCCACCAGTTATATCCCTGGATTAGAATCCTGTAAAAATTGCTTCAATCCCGGTATCCCGGGATTGTACAACCCAGTACTGACCCAGTTTATAATAACTGTTATCACGAGAATGTTGGTTTGCTAATTAGCTGTACCAGTAAGTGCCTGTAATGATATTACTATACATAACTATACCAACATCAGTAAAAGTCACGGACCTACGTACAAAAGTAGTTAATATGTTGATTATTATAAATATCTAAAAATTGTTAGTGATTTTAATATATTGAGAAGTTATTTTATAATGTATTAAAAGTAGTGATAAAAAGTATATCAATAAATAAAATTAAATAAAGTCACTACTTTTATAATAACCCCTTGAGTGAATAGATAAAAAGCGTAAATACCCTTGACATAGACAATATGCAAGAATGAACTAGTTCGTCATTTATAACACTACCAGTAACTAATGTATATAGTATAACAATTGCAGTTGGTTCGTTGTCTTCATTACATTTTATTGTATTGACTCGGATATATGCGTATTATTATCCGTATATTAAATAAAAATTATTTAAACAAATTTTTAAGAAGAAGCAGAAAACGAAAGTTTTGTCATGACCTAGTTTATATCGAATTATTTCATATTTCATTTAATGAATAAGCATTGCTGAAATTGACTTAGTTATTTATTTAAATTATATTAATATAAATGGATCCGCTATCGACAAGAACAGATTGTAAAGTTTATCTAAACAAGCCCCAGCCAGGCAAAATGTTGAAAATCCTAAATTTAGTAAAAGAATATTTTTTTCAAAATTTTTATAAATGCAAATAGGATTTAAAAATATTTTTTAAAAAACTGCTTAGATCTATATAAAGTTTTATTTGGATCTATTCAATTTTTAATATTGACAAATTATATTTGAAAATTTAAAAAGATCAATTATAGAAGAAGAAGCAGAAAGCGAAAATCTTGTTAAATTGTGTTTTTGAGTGATCAGGATAAATTTTTGGTCAAAATATTTCTTTTTATAAATAAACATGGCGAAAATCGGCAGACACAGTTTAAATTAAATATTTATTTAAATTATATTTAATTACAATGAAGAGATATTTCGGTGTCGAATTTTAATGAGGTGTAGAGAAGGTGTTTTACATGACAAAGCGGTTTTTGTTTCTTATTAGCTAATGACTATATTCGAGTTTTTAAACAGTATCTTTGTCATTTCATGGATTAAGAATTGTTACTTATTTTCAAAAAATGCATTTTGACAATGATTATCTAGTTTATTTGACCTGAAAAAAAATAATTACAATCATTTAAATGAGTTATACTTTTATTGAAAAAAACGAAAATTAATCTGTTAAAAATAAATGAAGATAAAAAAATTGTAAATGAATAAAGATCAAGGATATAGGAAAAGATGAATAATTTTACTATTATTCAAATAAACGCCTAGAAATTATAAATAAAATTATCATGATAGAAATGAGAATAAGTTTTTCTTTGAATTTTCAATAAATTTTTCTACCTGAATTTTTCCATAATATTTAGATTTAATACCAATTCAAGATTCAAAATTGAAAGTGAAAACTCTTGAGTCGAATTCCGAGATAACAATTTCTCCTAATCAAGCTCTCTTTATTTCAAAGTTTCTCAAAGAAAACATTATTTGTCGCAAAGCTATATTGGATAGCTTGAGAAAAAACACAGAAAATATTGAAGCCGACTCAGCAGAATTTAAACAAAATTCGAATGAAGTTAAATCTCAGAAAAAAGAACATTCTGAAAGAAGTTCATCGGATACTCTTCCCGTGTCTGATCCAAAACTCAAAATTCATTGCAATCTTGATCAAAATCCATGCAATGTTTGTTGTGGTTATTTTGATCAACCGAAAAATTTTATACGAATTCCTTCACCTATTGAGATTGGAAAGGTTAAAACTTTGGATGAAATCAACGAGGAAATATCCCGAAATAAGTCTAAAATGAAAAGTGACAATCGTATAGAAGTTGATAAAACAGAGCAAGGAAATTCGGATAACATTTCAAGTGATTATGATGAGGATAATTTGGAATGTAAAATATATTCGGATGATACATATAATTTCGATTCAGACGATTTGGACTTTTCACGTTAGATATTTCTTTAATTATTATTATTGTTATTATTATTATTATTATTATTATTATTATTATTATTATTATTATTATTATTATTATTATTATTATTATTATTATTATTATTATTATTATTATTATGTTGAGAATTTAGTTAGTCTGTTCCCTTAGCCCCATGTTGTTTAGTAACTTGGAGAATGGATTCAAAATTTGAGTCTTCTCCAAGTAACAACAATAATAAAAAATAATGATAGAAAAATAAAAACAGAATTTACCATAAAGTGAATGAAAAAGAATCAACATTTTTATTCATTTTTATTTGAAATTTGTGAATTTTTTTGTTTTTTGGTAAAAGTGGTCAAAAAAGAGTTGTTTAAATTTGTACTGTAAATGGTAAAAAATTGAAAATTTATAATTTTGTAATTTTTATGAGTATCAATTAAATTAGAAGAATTTTGTAATTTAAAAATAAACAATTAGTGGCCTGAAATAGTTCAAATCTCTTTTAAGATGTCGTTAATATGTTCGATTTCTAATGAAATTCCTGAAGTTCCAGTTCTTAATAGAATTTCAGGGCATGCTTATGAAAGAAGGTTAATTGATGAATACTTAACAACCAGTGATTTAAATCCAGTCACTGGGGTACAGTTTTCTCGAGATGATTTGATTGAAATTAGAGTTCTAATGCACGTGAAATCGAAACCACCCAGTTTTACATCCATTCCAGCCTTATTGAAATCTTTTCAGGATGAATGGGATGCTTTGATGCTTCAACAATTTATCATGAAACAAGAGAACCAGGCTCTTAAATGTGAATTGTCTCACGCTCTTTATTAATAGGATGTTTCGTGTAGAGTTGTCACTCGTCTAACCAAAGAGGCTAACACAGCTCGAGAAACCACAAGTTGGAATTATATCTCATATCGTTTTTCCTCAAGCTGCACAATTCGATAAAAGTGAAGCAGGAAAAACTCTTCGTTGGATGGATATGTTAAATGCTACAGTTCCAAGTCGTATTAAAACTGCACTTGATAAAATCCCAACAAATATTCAAGAATTCTCGTTGGATGAATATCATAACTTTCTGTTTGATGGTCTAGTTTTGGGATATTTGATGGCAGCGTTGGGTTCAGGTCATAGTGAACAATCAAATGGAAAAGCCTGGACAAATTCTGACGCAAACATTCTCATCCTCAATTAAGTAACATCAACCCATCTGAATCAATTCAATAAAAAATCACAATTGGATCTGTCGATCGGGGTTCTTCCACAGCTGCAGTAATCTCTGCATCCTCGTGGGCCTTGTTGCAATCGATAATAAATTAATTAAAAAGATGATGGAATTCACCAATTATTATTATTATTATTATTATTATTATTATTATTATTATTATTATTATTATTATTATTATTATTATTATTATTATTATTATTATTATTAATGTTATTATTATTATTATTATTATTATTATTATTATTATATTATTATTATTATTATATTTGTGTTAAAATTCCGTCTCACTGATGTCTATTTGGCAGTTTTTAAGTACTTTCCATAAAAGTCGAAATATAATTTTAGGAAATACCTGATCATTTACTAGGAAGATGGGCACATTTGGTATCAAATAGTGAAAACTATAAATAATCTTAGAACTTTTCAAATTTATTTTTTCTAAAAAATCGTCAAGAACTTTGTCATAAATCTGATATTTAAAATGATATATTATAATTAAAACGATTTTCTTCAAATTATAATATTTTACTTTTATTTCGTATATTTTCTACTAGTTTTAATTTCTTTTCAGATTCTAAATATTCCAGAAAGGAAGCTTTTACTGAAACTGATTTAAATTATTGTATCTTGAAAATATTAAATAAAAATCAAAAAAATAATAATAATGCGAACAATAAAGAGCAGTGGAAATATTGGGGCAAGAAACCGATTCCTGATGTGATTGATCCACCCAGCACGGAACCATATCAAAATCCACAAAATTGGGGTGGCTGTCCAATGCCCAAAACAACTTTAAATCCAGGTTAATTGAAAATTATAAATTCTTCTATATTTTTTATATTTTTCTTCTTTGAGAAAAAAATCAATCATTAAAACAAATGACAAAATATAGATTATCATTAGGTTGTATGGAAAGTTTTTTTTTCTCTTTTTCAACCTAGATTGCTTATTCAATAAGTTATAATTATACATTTATTATGATTTTGTTTTAATAAACAAATTTGTATATTGTTGAAATTTTAAAAGACTTTTAATATTTTCTATTTTAAAAATTGTGCATTTGTTGGAAAATCTAATTTAATGCGTTGTATTTTTTACGAGTTTTAAAAAGGAAATAATAGTATAGATGCTCATGAAAGTTTATGGTAGCATGAGGTTTTGATACTGTAAATGTCTGCACTTTTCAAACGGAGTTCAAACTTTTCAAAGTTGAGAATTTTATTTTGTTGAACTCAACCTTTTTAAACTGAGGGTTATTTTATAAATTATGAGGATATTTCATGCTTTCATGAATTATTTCAAATTTATCATGCCATTTTTATTTTAAAATAAAAGAAAGGAATAATTAATAAAAAATAATTTATCCAAAAAAATTTAGTAACCGCATTTAATTTTTAATAATTTTTACTAAATTTTAATTAAATTGCAATTTCGTTATTATGAATAACAAATATTTAATTTTGTTTAAATGTTTTCACTTTTAACATAAACGCCACCTTTTTATTTTCAAAATATACCAATAACTCTTGAATATCATCAACAATTCATCGTTAGTGTTTCACTTCATAATTCAATCGTTGAAATTTCTACTTTTTTAAAATTTATATTTTGAATAAAATTAAATTTTAGAATAAAAATAAATGCCGTTGTTAATTTGGTTTTAATACTCGGAAATATGGAAGATATATTTTTGATTTGAATAAATTTTGAACTTTTAATGACTACAGATTTTGAACTGAACGAAGATATGAACATAGACAATATGGTAAAATAATTTGATTGCAGCACAAACACACTTGACAAATTTGATATATAAATAACACTTATACCTTTTAGATTACGACTGAAAAATATTGTAATATAAATTCAATATTTACTATATTGTTTTATTTATTTCATAACGTTTACAATGAAACGAAGTTATAATTTTACTTTTTTATGCAATTTTTCGAGTAAAGGAACATTTCTTACTTCTCTTTTACAAAATTGCTAAGATGATTAATCCATGTTTGAAATTATGGAGTATTATATTTTTTAGTATAAATCATAAATGTAAAAGTCCGTTAGTAGTATAATTTTTTGTAAAATAACTCTAAACTTAATTTAAAATATTTATAAAATTGTTTATAATTTATTAAGATTTTATTTTATATCTTTCAAAGTAAATTATAGAATATTATAATGGATCACAGACATATTGTTCAAAGTGTGCACGATAATTTTCAAGGTAGTAAAAAATATTTGAAAAAATATTATTATTCATTAAGTTAATTAAATCAAACTTTTGAAATTTTATAAATTTATGAAAATGTTAGTAGATTTTATATATTTTGTAATTGCTAGTTTTTATTCAAAAAAATTTTATAATTAATATATCTCATGTTTCATTTGTACTTCACTGATACCCTTTTATAAAGTCAATTTTTTTATCATGGGAAGGGTATGGGAACACCCGCTAATGGTCGGCATCTAGGCACCGAGCATTAAAATAGTCCAATAAAATTTTATTTCATATTTTATAACTAAATATTTGATAAAATTATAATTTAATTAGTGGAGTGGCCTACGACTACATTTCAAACAATAAATCCTCATGTTGTTACTGATTACTCGCCAAATAAAATGTATCAGGTATTCAATCATGAGTCTCACGTACCGTCACGTTTGCCCAAAAGAGATAAATCTGTTGGTACAATAAAACCAATTCGTCCTGAAGAACTCTCTCAATTCCGTTATGAAAATAAATTTAAATACATGCAAGGTGGCTATCCAAAGCTCCAAATTAAATACCCGAATGTCGATTCAGTTAAGCCACTGCTAACGTCGTGGTCTATATTGGATCCTAAGAACAAAATGGATCAAACAAAAAAATGTATACGATCCATAGAGAAGAGCAGAATAAATGCACAAATGCAAAGAGACGAAGCTAATTATTTAAATTTCATTCATCAAAAACTGGTAAATGCATTATAATTATTATTGTTTTTATCATTATTATTATTATTATTATTATTATTATTATTATTATTATTATTATTATTATTATTATTATTATTATTATTATTATTATTATTATTATTATTTATTATTATTATTTATTATTATTATTATTTATTATTATTATTATTATTATTATTATTATTATTATTATTATTATTTATTATTATTATTATTTATTATTATTATTATTATTATTATTATGAATTTTTCTATTTTAGACTTCTTGATAAAAAGAACATTTTGAATAACTATATCCCTGAGATTATTTCAGTATATCATAAGCTCTATTTTTATTTCTTTTGAATTGCTTATAATAAAATTCTTGTATTGTCAAAAATTATGTTTATGCAATTCATTTATTATTATTTTCATAACTTTTGCATATGGTGTTATATAATTTTAATTTATTGATCAATTTTTACTCATTTTAACGATTTTGACTGTCGTGCTTTTTGTAAATATTTAAATCAATCTTATTCAAAAGTTGTCAATAAAAATTTAATTAATGGGTAACAAAAGAATATTGTAAATTTAAGAGAATATTAACAATCAATTAAAATTCCATTCAAGTTATAAATTTAATTTAAAAACGAATTATTTTAAATAATTTCTTAGAAACATATTTACCGATTTCTTCACTTTTTTATTGATATAAGTTGATTAGCCATAAATCATCGAAAAGTATCAATTTTCTAAAATATTGATATTTACTTTTACATAATGATATTCAACCGTCTAGATCCCATTTTAAATATCATAAAATCCATACTTAACCAATCATTTCTTTTTTTAATAACAATATTTCTACTCTCCTTATTCTACCATATATATTCATTACTTTTTATAAAAATCCAGCAGATTACATTTAAACATAAATTTTCACTCGAATAAATCTTCTAAAATTCGATTGGATGATATTTAACCCAGATATTCAACAGTTTGAATTTCTTTAAAATCATTAGGAAAATCAGAAAGTTTCCAAAAAATAATTATAAGACTGTTATCGATATCCAATATTCTTCCTTTAAAGTCCACACAGTTTCACTCTGGTAATAAACACCGAACGAAGAAAAATCCTTAAAAATAATCAAATAATTTCCTTGGTTGTTATCTACAATAATTAAAAGAATTGTGAAAACCTAGTAAAAAATTGTTAAATATTATCTTTCGGTAAGAAACGCTTAAAAATTTCAAAATGACTATCATAAAAGTATAACGAAAATTCCTTCGTGTTTACATTGTGTAACGGTTACTCAGTAACCCTTTACAAATACCGTAATATTACTCTAAATGACAATAATTCTAATACTTTTGTCTTTGATATCCATGAGATCAATAACTTAAATGAAAGTAAAAAATTTATTGCATTGCATATTTACTTAAAAACCAATAATTACCAAATGTCGTTGAAATAATGCATTGAAATTAACAGGGCTTCAACATAAAATCAAATGTAATACCATTTTAAGTTACTAAAAACCCTAATTAATAACATATTTTGTCGTGAAAACTAAATTGTACAGGTAACCCCCGGCAAGTGCGAATTCGTTATAACGTGACCGACAATTTACAAAAAATATTTTTCAGACACTGGCCTAATCCAGTCAGAAATTTGACTGTAAAATCTATCGAAAAGGCCCTTGCTCTTCACAATCAATGCATGGAGTTATTAGAAGAGAACGATGAAGATTACGAGCAAGTAAATACTGTAAAACGTAGCTGTAATGCATTGCTTGATGGTTACCGGCAAATTTTGCGCATAAACATAGAGAAGCCAAACAAGAAGATATAGATTCCTTTATACAACGTCGAGAAAAATCATTAATTTATCCATTGTATTTTTTTTAATTCTTAATGTTTTCAATAATTTTTTATATTTTTTACTATACTTAAAGTTATTTGCCATTTACCAGAGCGAATTTTTATATTTTTCCTATCCTTAATATAATTTTTTTTATTCCTAATGCTATTTTCAATGTTTATTTAATTTTTTATTCTTAATGTTATATGCCTTATTATTTTTCTAATGTTTATTTAATAAATATAAAGTTTTTCGAGTCTTTAAATGTGTTGGACGTATGGGACATCTATTTATAACCTTCGCCCTTGTCCTGCTGGTGTGAATCGTCACCTTTAATTTCTAGGGAAACATCCCCAACACGTCGCACGATTTGGAATAACCATTGCGCACCCATGACCGAGATCATGTTGGTACTGTACGCAATAGCCGAATGCCATTCGAGCAGATGAGCGCTATTGCTAACGCTACTCCTCGAAGGACCTTCGCTTTCCCGGTTATTTGCTGCCGATAGAAGGGCTTATGAATATTGCCTACTCGCTCATCTATGAACCCCTTCGTATTTACCTTAGCTGAGTCGGGAAAACCGTGGGAATCATTTACATCATTAAACCCTTTTACCAAACGTTATCTGATAAATTGCCGTCAACTATTACCGTTACTTCATCTCTTTTAACCCAAACTTAATTGATCTTAACCCAAAGAAAGAGAAAAATAGAAAAAAAATTTTAATTTATATTGCAATACTACACATTATTGACCATATCTACAACACAATAGGCGGAATGATAGTTCACGAGGATTAGAGACGGAGATAGACTGCGATAATTCGCATTGGACTCAATCTTCATCGGCATCTATGTCGGTAGGGAAACGCCTACGCTTTGCCGGCCGGTATGGTGGGGGGTCGACGTTGTAACTGCCCTCAATACGAGTGGAGGGTCCGGCGACTTCCGATTGGGAAGAGATTCGGGGTACATCGCCTGTGAGAACGGCGATATCGTTGAAATCCAATCCCAAGTGATCTAGAGCTTGGGCGACTCTGGGGAAGTCTAAATCGTCATCCACCAGGTTTATGTGGATTGAGCGAGCTGCGATGGGAAAATTACGGTAGGAGCGCAAAGTACATCCGGATCGAGCCCCGGAATTTCGAATTCCTGGTATGGGGGCGGAAGATCATCCATTCGGTACGGAACTTCGAGTGACTCAGTTTCCCGAAGGAGTTCTACTTCCCTGCGACGACGGTCGCGACGGCGTCGATTTCGATTAGGCCGCCGACGGTCCGGGTTGATACTTGGCTCTGCCACTGGAACTTGGGGCGGTTCAATTTGTGGGGGAACTGAGGTTGGATAAATTGGATTGGGCTCGGCCATTGGTAGATGGTGGTCGGGTATAATATCCAAATGACGAGCCTGGACGCTCCCCGTAAATGCTTGGCGGAGTGCTGTAGCCTGTTCTTTGATTAATAGTCGCTGGCTACGCGACTCCGCGACTAACTCATCTCGAGCCCAAGTCAATCTCGTTATCTTCTAGTGTAGGCCCCGGGTCGTTTCTGGAGAGGACCAAGTGCCTTTCACCCGCTCATATTTAGACCGTAGCGAATTGTATTTTCTCTCCAGTTCCTCAAACCTTTGCCTGAGTGCGATTACCGACGGAGAAAGTCCGGGGATCCGTGGGAGGTCATTTAAAGATGTTTCGGGATTCATATTCTAAAAAAGAAGAGAGGAAATTCATGAAATGGTAATTGACTGAGAGATGATGTGGGAGCAATGTCTAATTGACAAGGAGGTAGCGGAAGGAAATGGTCAAATTATAGGCGATTGTTTGGGCGACAGTGTTTTTACTCCGGGAAGCATAATGTTAGCAGTAGATGTAGGGTTAAATCGGTTAATCATTTACGACAGTTAAGGGAATTAAACCTCCTATCGGATTCATTGTTGCTGTTTAAGTTCATTTACCTAATGCTGTATGAGTTAATTTTTTCAATTCCTATTATATTGACGATTATATTAAAGGGACTTTCGTCATAGTACTTATACAATTTGAGTTATTACCGTTTAAGGAATTTGCGGATTTTTAAATAGTTAATTGATTTCTAAAGTGATATGACTACACGTACTTACTTATAAAACCAGAGTTTCTATAATTAATTAGACTATTACATTACTACATATATTCTTAATTATCGATAATTAGGTTTATCGTAAATGATAACCTGATAATATTATTAAATTTTACTAATATTTATCGATGATTTAGGGTGGCTACAGATAATGAAAATTATATTATCATTACTCTTACTAATAATTACCGACAAATTAAACTCATTATAATTTATTAAATGATAGTATTATTATTATTAATAATAGTTACCTATAAATTAGAAATTATTATAATTACTTAATTACTGACGCTGCTATCGACACCAGTAATTACAAGGATAAAATTTGGTCCTAAATACGTTTACAAATGGAAATGTATGTATATTACAATCATTATTTATTAATGGAATGTAGATTACATCATTATTAGACTTACTAACATGGAGTTGTTCCGCGTACTATTAGTTCCAAATTGGGTGAGAATGTCCTAGTGTGTTGAGAATTTGATTGAAATGATAATGAATGCACAAATTTGGAGTATCTGCGTCGCTATTAAGTGATTGATGGTGAGAGCGGCTGTTACAAATCGATAATCCGCATTAACAATGCATGTGGCGATAGTAGTGAGAAAAATCACGGTGGTATTTGTGTGTGCCAGTGAACTTAAGTTATCGATTACCAAGATTCTTACAGTAGCTATCTAGCGATTTGATTGGTCCATGGGATTTCCAGAACTCACACTGAGTGAGAAGATCATGTGAGATCCTATCGTGGTGATATTTATTCGTAGAAAAAGCTTGTCAGTCTAATTGCTCTAACCGCCTATCTATGAGTAGGGCCGATCTCGTGTCGGGAATAATTGGTTTTGCGAACACGGTGGATTTATATTCGTTCACAACACCTCTCGAGGGTTCTATTAATTTCAGAAAAATTAGAGAAAATGGTTCTATGGTGGATGATCTCTTCTGGGAATTACGTTTTCTAAGCGATGACGACGACGAATTCTGGGTTGGAAATATCTCGACATTGTTTTCACTAGAATCAACTGCGTCTATTCGATCGTGTTATTTGTGTAATGGATTTATAACTTTGCCTCTCATGTGGAGAATTTATGCTCAATTCCGATGGATTCAGATGTAGAGTTCAACCGACTCGTGGAGAAAATTTCGATGTGCATGTCGGTGTCACGGGACTCATTCTAAGTTCGGAGAATTCCCAACTATTGTCTGCAGGTATATTATGGCGTTACAGTACTTATTTTCAATTCTGAGGGCTACAACTATTGTTTCATGTATATTGTGATACTATTGAACGAATAAATTTGCAAGCACTTTTGTTATTTATTTTTAATTTTCTATGTAAACGTTCAACTATTTAATCTTTTGCGTCTACCCTTGCTGTCGAGTATTAATTTACTAATTTGTTCGAGATTGAAAAGCGTATTCCTAGATCATTCCATGATCTTCCCTAATATCCCCTTAACTGAATAGCGCCCTTCCCGTGATTTTATTTCTACTCGCTCCGGCCACTTTTCAGCAGTCGCTTCGAGTTGTACAACAATGCCCTGCGTGGAGGTCCTGTGCATATTGCCAGACCCTACTGCGGACTACCGAGGTGTCCACAAGGCATGACCCGCGAGCTCAACTAGGTGACTTAACCCACTAGCCGGCACGAGATCTGTCCCATGAACTTCTATTTAAATACTTTTAATATATGATTTTACGGGCTCTAATATGTATATACATATATGCATAAAATAATAGTTAAAGAAAACATTAAAGCGAAAACATTATGAACATCAAACAATTTAATTTCGTCAAATGATTACATTAACATAATAAAACCGTTAAACCACAAAAAAAAATCCTTACTCTCAGTAAATTCGAATGATTTTCAATAAGATTACAATTGGCAAGTAGTAAAAGTATAAGTTAAAAATAATGAAATTTGTCACTGTATATATACTATTTTTGTGCGTGTGTGCGACCAATGAGCGATTTTTCGCCATTTTTAGGGCTTTTTAATTATTTTATTAATTTTAAACTATTTTTATTATTTTTTGTGTATTTTTCTCAATTTTTTGATATCTAATTTATATTATAGTTGGATTTTATTTTTATTATTATTTTCATATAGCATTATTTTTAGCCCTTATTATTTATTTTCTGGTCGCCGCTTCTGCCTATGTTTTTTCTAAACCTTATTTTGCAAGGTTTTAGCAGTTTATTTTATTTTTCGTATGTTTCTGTATGCGGCTGTATGCTTTTGTGATTTTATTTAATTATTTGTTTTTATTTAATTTTTGGTATATTTTTAATTTGTTTTAATTAATATGTTTTTTATTGATTTTTAGTATCTTCTTGTGGTGCGTGCTTCTGTTCAGTGACTTATTTCATTATTGTTTAGTTTTGTTTTAATTTAAATGTTTTTTTTCAAAAATACCCCGTTGATCGCGATATCTCGCATAACGCGATCATGTCCAAAACGTATCCCCGCGTTGAACGGGGATTACCTGTATTCAAAATAATCATAAACCTAAGTCTAACCTATTAAAATTATCAAGAAATTAATTACTTCTAAAATTATAGAATTACTCATTTTATCAATAATCTTTATTAGAATTTAAATTTTTTTTAGAATTGCCATAAAATCACAAATTTTCCTATATGCATTAAAAATCAACAGAAAACCCTAAAAGTATTAAAGATGATCAAAATTTACATAAATAAATTCTAAATATCTGCTAAAACTAGTATATCTTAACCGCTAAAATTTCTTAAAAAATTTCTTAAAAATTGGATTAAAAGCTCTAATTTATTTAAAAAGTCCGTAAATAAATTATTTTTTTCTTAAAACCAAATTTCTCTAAAATTGTGATTAAATTTGTTTTTAATTTAATTTAATTCTATTTAATTATTTTACAATATCTCCAATGTTGCATTTAAATTGAAAATTTGTTAACAAACCTCATGTGGTATCCTACGACGACACCAAACTTTTGTACATAGATATAAATAATTTTTATAGATGGGCCCTCAGCCAAAAATTGCCATTAAAAAAAATTTTCTTGAATTGTCGATAGAGAAGAGATTATTCAAATAATTAATTATATAAACTTTCATGTGGTTTCTAGGTATGTTTCAACCTTTGTAGTGTTCATTCTAAATGTAAAATAAGTTACTTGAAAAAGGCTGCGCCGAAAATTTATGAATTTAAAAAACATCGATACCATTATGATTCATAGTCAAAAAATAAAAATTTCTTTATGTCATTGCAAAATGAAAAGCAATCAGAGGTGAAAACCAGAAAAAGTTCTTTTAAAAAACTAAGTTATGGAAATAAATTTATTTAACCTTCAATTAATTAAAATAAAATATTCAATAAGTAATATCCATTTCCTCTCAAATAATTCACACAAATTAAAAACATTTTTATCCCCGAGATGACTCAGTTCTCCAAGATCCAAATCAATGTAAGAATAATCTCAATATATAAAATTGATAAGAAAAAACAATTAAAATTTTAAAATAGGTTTTATTATGATTAAACAGTGGAGTCATTTTAATTGAAGTGCTTAGGTTCACTGTTGAGTTAAAATATTTAATCTTTAACTGATAAATATGTGCAATTGCACTGGATATTACATTGCAAAACCTCATTTAAAAATAGCTTATCAGGTTACTAATATTTTATAATAATAAAATAAAATAATTTAAAATTTATCTAGAGATTTTTATATTAATGTGGTTGAATTGAATGCCTAATAATATATCTTTAAGAAATAAAATATCTCCACTTCTTCAGCTATTCGATTCGTTTTTTCGATCTCTCTTGGGAATGAAGTTTGACTCGATTGGGAATAGACATTTGATGATTTTGTATGGGCCTTCGTACGTCATAACATTCTTGTGTCTATTGTTTAGTTTGATCATTGGATGTTTCATTTTCTATAGTAATAGCTTCTCCATCTGGAAGTTCACAGCTCATTTCAAGTGACTATAAAGAGTCCACAGTTTACATTTCTTGCTCAAAAGTAAGAGCAATATAACGCAATTTTTCTTTAATATCTCGGAAAATTTCTCTTTCGGCTGTAGTTATAAAACTATAACATTGGTCTGTCAGGATTTTCATTACACAATCGGTCAAATCTCTTCCAGCCAAAACCATTCTGCAAATTGCATAGGACAGCGCATAGCCTGTTGAACGCAATGTCGCATTGAAAGCGAGTACAGAAATAGATTTAAATTGAACAAAGACATCGTTATCTTTTTGCTCATCGTCAACACTAATGAATCCATATCCATTCTTCGAATTAAACCACTTAACGTGTCCGCTAATATGAACTTGAGCCATAATTAATACTTTTATAAGCAAAAAGAATAGCGAATAAAAATTTATTTAGAAATCAAAACACTAAAACTCCACAAAATAACAAAATCCAGAATATTCATATCATGAAATCACGTTTTCAAAACTTTCTCATGTAATAAAATTCATTCGAAAATTAACCAAAAATCTAAAAAATTTCAATCGACGAAAATTAAAAATATTCTAAAAATCCCAGGTAAATAAACAAACTTGCTTAATCAAAAATTCCAAATAAATTCCAAAAAGACCGATTCTATATGATTCCAATCCATAAAATCCAAATCGATTTCAATATCTTAAAAAACCAATCACATCGCTGTGCACACACAACAATCAGGATTAAACAGTCTATTATGAGATTCTTTGCGTACCTCATCTGTCGCTAAAACACGAGCACCTCTTTTTATCATGTACATAGCTCTCATATGATAACTGCTTGCTTCAATTGTGAATGTCTATATTATCTAGAATGGTGATAAACCTTTGTGGGAGAATAGGGTTCCTGTGTGACTCCCATTGCCATGTTGGTACTGTACATAGGGGTTGAAAATTGATGAGCAGGTGAGCTATATTTCTAGACCTACTCCTCATGATATTTTCACTTTCGTGTTCTTGACGTGCCGATGGAAGGTCTTATGTTTTTATCTTTCTATATCCTGGTCCTTACTCGCCTATTTCTACAATTCCTATACCCATTATTTACCAAGGTATCTTTCAAAAAATTTAAGCACCGTTTCGCTCTTATTTTTTGGTAAATTTCCTATTTCATTTATTTAATCACTGTATATTTATTTACTCCTTGTATTAGAAATTCGATTCACAGTTTCTTAGCTCCTGGTACACTTCCCATGATTTTAAGTGATTACAATCCTCTGTAGTCACTTTAACAAACATTACACTCATCTGCCACATTGCATCTTTCGACTATTTGAAAATGTTTTTGACTTTACGTTTCTACACTATCCTATCCCTTTCTACTCGATTCTACGATTAATTTTCCGTAAAGATTTTAAATTTTCTATACAATAAGCAAAACTTTATTCACCCTTAACTAAAGTCGCACTTCCCATGATTTTAAGTGCTCACTCCGGCCGACGTTGCCATCAGACGCTTCCACCAATATATTTTCTAAACCTTCTTTTGCAAGGTTTTGGCGGTTTTATGTTTTGGTTTTGTGTTTATTTCTGTATCTGTAGCGTTTTCAATTATTTTAATTAATATTTGTTTTATTTAATTTTGTTGTTTTTATTTTGTTTTATTTAATGTGTTTTATTTTATTTTTGATTTCTGCTTGCGGTGTGTGACGGCAGCCATATTGATAATTTCCATATGACATTAATTATTTTGTTTTAATTTACACAATTTTCTCACTCTTGTTTAAATTATGACTTATAGCCCAACACATGTTACGCTCTACAGACTGCTATTTATACTGAATGATATTCTAGGTAAAGGTTCATGTTAATTCTTCTTTTCACACTCATCTATTAATCTCGCCGTAAGAATATTTTTTACAGTTCTTATGACTGTTTCGGTTAAGTTTCGTCTTAAAAATTGATCATTGATAACCAATCTACATTAGTTTGTTATTACTCTTTTCGACATTTCAGTTCAAAATCATATTCAGTTAAATTAACTATCCATGTTTAAAATTGTGAACTGATTAAAGACGCCAAAAGAAATTATCGCTGTACATAAATATGTTATACATTGTATAGAATATCCTTACGGGGAAAAGCTCATAATTTAAAGTTTTTGTAGTGTGTATAAACACCAGTGCGTTGTGATTAGTGCGAATTATGAGCTTTTTCCCGTAAGGACATTCTATGAAAATGCATAACATATTTATGTACGGTGATAATTTCTCTCCTAGTTACACAGTAGCCCTTTCATGCGCTGTCATATGTATCGAACCATAAGCTATAACAGATTCCTCTCCATCTTTATTAACTTAACTCAAAACTGATCCAATAACTACATAGTTATTGTCTATGTTTAAGATAAATGTTCTACTTTCTATTGGATAGTTTAGAAAAGATACTTCGACAACCTTACCTTTAGTGCTTGGAAGCTTTCATTACATTCTTTAATCCAAATAACATATATATGTTGTGGTCTATAATGATTCTGCGATTAAGCTTTCTCGATTTCTTCAACTTTCTTACTGTTTGTTAGAATATCTTTCCCGTTAACTTTATCCCCAAGGAAGCACAATTTTCTTTTATTGAATTTGGATTTTCTGAATTTTATCTTTAAACCTGCCATTTGAATTTTCTTTTGAATTATCGTGATATTTTTTAACTTTTCCCATATATCAAAATATCATCTAAGTAAACTACTACTCCTTTGAATATATTCCTTCTAATACTTTGTGCATTAGTCGCTAAATTGTTTCAGGGACTGTTCTTAATTTATACAATAGCCTATTAAAGCAGAATTGTCCTTCTCTTGTACTAAATACAGTCATTTCTTAAATATTTGGAGTCAGTTTTACTTTGTAATGCTCCTTTCTTGAATAAATTGACGTAAATATTCTTACATCTGTGAGACAGTTCAATACGAATTTGACATTAGGTATCGGAAAAAATTCCTTTCCCGTTTTAGCATTGAATTCACAATAGTCTACACTCATTTATCAGATCTTAAATTCCTTTCTTCATGTGCATTGGTTGATAGGTTGAATGTTGCATGGAACCTTTGTTTATTCTTTATTCATTAGTGTAAATTTTGTTTAATAAATGAAGTTTCTATATTATTGATCTTCATCAAGTTTACTACAAACTCTTCTATTATATAAATACCCCTCATTAATTTCAACATAATGTCTTTGGCAACTACCACTGTAATATATTTTGGTCGTCTGGCTCTATTTGACTGGTGTAGTCATACATCCATTTGAATCTTCACCTCCAGTTGAAAATAATCCGAATAATAGTATATATTGAAAGTCTGCTTTGCCTATTTTTACCACAAATTCTTGCTCATGACTGTTACTGACGCTCTTGAATCATATAGCATATATATTCTTTATTATTCAACTTCTTTATTATCCCCTCCTCAGGTACAACACCAATATCATAAAATACCAGCGGTGAGTACTGAGCAAATCACACTTACGGGTATTATGGTGGCATCTATACATTAAGACGCTAGGTTTAAGTAGATCAATGAAGACATAGGTACCAAAAAAATAAACCTAAGAATGATGCTTTTTGATCGAAATCCGACCATTTGAACAAAAATTCAAAATAGCAACTTCATTAAAACAAAAATTAAAATCGCAGATTATGTAATATGACCTTAAGCTTGAAGGGGTATAAACGCAGGGAGCTCAGTATACTACTTAGTACAAACTTTAAATACATCATATTAAATAATTTTTTAAAATCATAGAGAAAAAATTCTGAGTAGAGTAAATTTATTTTAACTTTTTTTAATTATGTAAAAATAGATTGGCGTATCCTAAACTGACCATTTTCCTTGGTTGACAGTGCAAGATAAAATGTATATAAAAAACAAAACATAATTTTAAAGATTTTTTTTAACAATTAAAAAATAAATAATTTCTTGCACTCACACGCATATATAAAATAACTATTTCAATCATTTTCTTTTCGAACTTAAGACTAAATTGTTAATAATGATTTTCGTAAAATTTCGAATATAATGACCATACTTGATTTAGTGCGGAATTTTCTGATCAATTTAAAATTCATGTATACCATTTGAAGATTTTTGTTGCATTTCGCATGTAAGATTTGTAAACATAACTTTTAATAGATATTTGAAAAGATTAAAGTGTGTAAAAATTGTGCTTATTAGACGCAAAACTTTATGGTAAATAATTTATTCTTACGTTAAATTGGTGCTAGGATAAAATGGAACTGACAAAATGTTATGAGGACAAAATGGCACGGACAAAGATTGTAGGGGAAAATGATAATAAATTGTACTTTTAAGATTTAGAATTCTCACGAATGAGATAAAAACTGTAATACAATTTAACGGCCACCGTTAAATTATATTATAAATGCTAACTTTATGTTGGGCTATAAGCCATAATTTAAACAAAAATGAGAAAATTGTGTAAATTAAAACAAAATAATTAATGAGGTTTGGAAATTATCAATATGGCTGCTGTAACATAAGCACGCACTGCATGCAGAAATCAAAAATAAAATAAAACATACTAAATAAAACAAAATTAAATAAAACAAATATTAATTAAAATCATTGAAAAGCCTACAGATACAGAAAGAAACACAAAATCAAAACATAAAACCGTCAAAACCTTTCAAAAGAAGGTTTAGAAAATACATAGGCGGAAGCGGCGACCAAAAATTTAAATATCAAAGGGTAAAAAGAGAAACAATCAAAAAGAATGGTTAAATAATAAAAAATAAAAATTTACGAAATATTGAGAAAATAATATCAAAAAATAGAGAAAAATAAGGAAAACCATAAAATATTTAAAATAAAATAAAAGCAATAAAACCCCCCGAAAAATAGCAAAAAAAAAGCTCAAAATTCTCTGATTGGTCGCACCCAGGCATGAAAACACTATATACACCAGCTGTCACTGAGATAAATTCCGCTATAATTCAAGTTGATACATAAATCAACTTGGCGGAATTTATTTTTTGTGAATGCATTTCAGCCATTTTTTAAATGGCTGCTAAGTAAGTTGTTTTTTATATTGTTATATAACTTAAAGTTAAATTTTAAGAGTTGAATTATGATTTCACAAGGAAATATGATCATAATTCAAGCTCTTAAATATAACTTTGATCAACTATTTCATATATATTATTATAAATAATATTTAGGAAAATTAGTAACAATAACTTATCTCCAAAAATATGTATTTTTTTCGGATATTATTATTCAAAAAATGTGAGTTAAATTATTTTTGAACTTATAAAAATTATTATGTGCATTAAATAATTATATTTTTTATAAATATTTTGTAAAAAATCATCGATTATGTACCCAAAATAATTTGGTTTATGATTATTTTTTAAAACTTACCAATATAATTTAAAAATTTATGATTTTTTTCCGATTTCAGGTTTTGCTTTTTTCGACAGAAATATCTGAAATATTAGATTAATTTTAGTTTTAAGGGTAAATCTTATGAAGATACATCCTCATTTACTCGAAATTTCCTAGCAAAAACCTCAAAATTTAAATTAAAAATTTTTTCCGCCATTTTTCTTTCGAAAATTATCTCAAAAATGTCTATAAAATTATTTATTATAGGGATTTTTTCAACTTCGGATGGCTACATGTTAAAAGTTAGCATGCATGTTTTATTATAGGTTAAGTTAATGTGCATTATTTTATTTCTCTATCACTTTTTGTGTCTCTATAGTTTAGGGTTTGTCTCATTGACGATTTTACAAGCAACCTCAAGGTGAGTTGGTGTGTTTATATGCTATAAATTTATTGATTTTCTTTTATATTATAGGTAATTTATCTCAGTGACACCTGGTGTATATACAGAAGTCATTTTCATAATTTAGAGACATTTTGTAGACACAAAATTTTTAGACATTTTGTAGACACAAAATTTTTAGATATTTGTTGAGACAATTTTTATGCCGACGTATGACAATTTTTCAAATTTGGATGCTTGACTGACAAACTTGTCGATTGTAAGTATTGTTTTTTTATAGAAATATATTTTTCTAAGTTAATGTTTTGTTTAATTTAACTTATTCTGGATGGCCGCGATGTCTTTTGGCATCGCTCGGTCGGTTCCCCCTAACTTATTTATATTCATTTTACATATATTTAGTTTGTGGAAGGTGGTGAAATAATATTCAATTCCAGCAGTTAAATTTGCAGGATGTTGATGTGTTATTTTATCATTGACAACCCCTTGGAGTCTGCTTAAACAGGTCAGGCCTCGTTTGCACTGATCTCGGAGTAGGACACTGTTGGAATTCACCGTGGCGTCTATGCTTCACGTGGACGGAGTGGTAAGAGGGTAAAATGCGGGAATATTGTCAGAGTTAAAGGGACAACGTTATTATATGTTTAAGTAGGAAAATTGAATTTTTAATTTAATTCCTGCCGATTATTATATTATCAAGGGTACGACTAGTGATAGAAATTTAAGTCAACGAAAGTATAAAGTAGGGTTAGATCACGTACATTGTTTGATAATCATCGCGGTGGAAAATTAAAATAAAATAATACATTTTGGCATAGATCTGTGAGATGATAATATAGAGATTTACGAATGGTGGTAACTGTGGCGACCATAGGAAAGCAAATATGAGTTGTTGGACTAAAATAATGACCTTATAATAATGCATTCATTTCGATTTACCATAGGCTAACGTTTGTATGAAACAAGGAATTTTCGATAAAATAAAGGCTGAACGCTGCCCAAATTTTTGAAAAATATTTTAATAAATAAACAGTAATGATGACAAATTGATATAGGAATTGTAGAAATAGATGAGTATGAACAAGCATATAGATAGAAAGAAACGTAAGACCTTCCATCGGCAGTCAGGAACCTGAAAGTGAAAATATCATGAGGAGTAGTTCTAGAAATGGAGCTCACTTGCTCATGAATTTTCAGCTGCTATATACAGTACCAACATAAGCTTGCTCATGGGTATATAGTGGTAGGGTTAAAATTGTGGGACGTCTGGGTGAAACAGCATAGACCCTAGGAAAAGAAGGTATTTTGATAGAGGGGAATAAGTTTGAATAAGCTTTGCACAGATTTAAACAAATTAATTACACCCAGTACACCAGCATTTATTATAAAGCATTTAAGTGATGTTCCCTTTAACTTATATTTTATTTTATTTCCAATTTTCATTTAAAATTAATATCAAACGTCACTAATTTGAAAAGTTTAAAAATGAACTGTATTTAAAATCCATGACGAACCATAAAATCATAAAGGTATTTCTAAAGTTTCTGTTAGGATATTATCATTAAGATATTAAAGTTGTTTTTTTTACAAAACCATTTGATTCTATTTAATCACTTACCGCCATCTGATGTCATTGCAACCTTTAATTGTGTTTATCTATTTTGTCACAAACGGATGATAAGTTTATCATGCGCTAAGTTTGTAAGATATTCGCTGTTACCTGGTTGGTCGAGCAGTCAGATTCTGAGGTCTGGTTACAACGTTTTTAGGTTCAACTTTGACTGTGATCGAATTTCTAATATGGTACAGATAAGAGCCAAATAAGCTCAAAACTAGTCTACAATTAAAAATCGCATTTAATGTCACTTTTGATTATATTTAATAAACTTCATCCGATAATAATTCTTTATCACTAAAAACACAAAAGTTGACAGATAGATTTACAATATTTTTTTATTTATTAAAATCTTTAAATATCTCGTTATAATAAAAAATGAACTTTCACTAATAAAAAATAATTGAATTAGCCGAATTCATAGAAAAATATTTTGAATTTATTTTTTTGAATAGTGCACAAGTTTTGAAATTTGAATGGATTTGCATCGAAAACTACTATTTCATAGTTGTAGTCAGTGAAAAACAAGCACTAAATTTATATAAATATATGTTATAACCGGTGACTCCATTTTCAATTGACACAATTCACAATGAATGTGTATCAGAGAATGAGTAGTTATTAAAATCAATAGCAGCCAACATATCAATGAGGAAGTGTGTGATTGAGTTTACCTGTCAAATATTTCCGCTAGCATGCTTACACAACGGCTGCATTGAAACCAATCATAAAATGCTGCATTCGGATTGGTTAACTAAACCTAGATACTGAATGTATTGTATTGAAACACTTACCTAACCTTGTAGTTGGTCTCACAAGTATTTGATAACCAATTTAAAAGCACGCTAACAACTACGGCACACTTGTGTAAAAGGATCCAGATTTCGATTAGTCAGTACGATTATCATTTAAAAATTTCTGCTGTTTTACTCAGTTGGCATCAACTATAAACAGTTTTTTTTTCACTGATAGTTTTTTATTTTTATACTTCCATAAATATTCTGTGGGAATCTTATTTTTAATTTTTTATGGATAATGGAAAACACAATTAAAGCCCATTCAAATTCTGAAAGAAAAAATGAGAAATCACACCAGACTTTATTTCCTGATATCCCATTGGATTTATCGAGGACCAATCAGAAATTGGAAGAGAGTAAATTGGAAATTTTAATTTAATTCATATCTTAAATTCCATTTCTTAGATTCAAATGGAAAAAATCAAATGCTACAATATCTTCAAAGTAACCCAGTATATATAGAACAAATGTTTAAAGCATTGTCTGATTTGAATAATCAGCGTGGATTTATTTCAGGAAATATTTTCAATTGCTTTTACCAGAATTTTTCCAATTTTAATAACGTCATATCGAATAATTTGACGCGCGAAGATTTCAAAAAGAATAAACTTGATCAAACTAACTCAGATTCTGTATTCCTCAACACAGAGTTGACTTCGAAAGATAGTATGAACTTTTTTTTTAACATTAAAATATCCAAAACTTCTTTTAATGTTCAATACATATGCAAATAAAACAAATTTTTAATATTTAAAATTTTTATATATTTTTAAAAAACGAGTGAAGATCAATTAGTAAAAATTTTATTTTTGTATGTGAATGGTTGACTTGATATAGGCTTTTTTTCCATACAACGTCAAAGAATATCACAAGCACACCTTATGTTGACATGTGGCAATAAAAAACTGTAGATTACCCATGTTTTACTGTGGGGCTTTCAACAAGAGGGTAAATTTAACCCTCTTTCTTCAGACTCGTCGTTAAATTGAGTGGGTATTTTTAAAATACGTTTCGTTGTGTTGTGATACAAGTTGTAGCGTGTCATTTTTAGTGTTGGTTTTTACCATTTATAGATAAAAAATAAGGTGGCACCCTGAATTAATTGGCAGCGTGGCTTTGCACACCACAGCTTAAAGGTTGCCGACCCCTGTTCTAAACCCTTTCTGCGTCTCCATAGTACTGTATATTATATACAATTTTTAGCTCAAAAAAAAACAAAATTTACATTAAAAATATTCACCAAAAAACGATTTGATAATAATTAGCTAATAATCATTATTAATACTTTAATATTAATTTTTTTGAAATGAATTTTTTTGTTAGTTTTTTATAAAAGTACATAGTGAAAAAACGGTTGTGGTTCTTTTGAAATAATTTTCTAATTTAGCTCCGAAATTCAATTCGATTAAATATGTCTGAATTAGCACAAATAAAAAATGTTGAAAAGTCGCTTAATAATTATGCAATGTCTCAAGGTTTAAAAATTATTTTTTTATGACTGGCATTTTTAAATCCCAAGCACTGTGTAATCGATCCATTCGCTAGAACTGGCCTGTCAATGAGAAAATTGTTTCCCGTAAATTTGTTATTCTTTCTTTAAATCGAATAAGAATTTTTTAAAAATAAATCTTAGTTTACTTTCAAGGTTTTCATAATTTTCAATATTTTATTTAATTTTCGAAAGTGATCTCTCAAACATATTCATAGATCCGAACGCACTGGTAATTTTTGTGTCTAATTGAATATTTTTAGTAATACATAACTACATCAAGTTTCATTTTATTATTAATTATAAAATTTTCATACATTAATATCATTTCCACACATTGTTTCTGTAACATCAGAAATACTATTGTGTAATTGAAGGCTTCGTAACAAACGTCATGATATTTGTGTTAGGGTTAAAAGAATGCATTAAAGTTAATTATTTGAAAATTCCATTTATCTTTTAGACTAAAGATCAAAATTTTCAATTTAACACAAAATTTCGATACCTTTTTCAAGTGTTATTTTAATTTTTAAAAATCTATATTGTAAAAATGTATGGTCAATGTTTAAACAAATATGAGACGAAGAAGGTAAATTAATTAAGTTTAAAAATTATTTACGTCAATAATCAGCTCGATTTGTGATTTAAATTCACAGTTTGACAAAAGAAAGATAAACAAGGATTATATTGCTAAATTTAATTTATCTTCTGAAGGAAATTCATGAAACCCGCAGTTAAGAGGAATTAAATTGTGGATATTAATGGAAATCTAGAGTTTTAAAGGATTGCTGAAGTTATTCATGTGAGAAGAAACTTGTGTAAGAGATATCAAAGAAAGAAAATACATTATTAATCCAGCTGATTTGTAAAATACAAGTAATCTCAGTGAAGGATTTAATATTTTGTCAATTTGAAGATTATGTTATCGGGAATTTTTTATTTTATGTAATTTATTGAGTCAGAATTTTTGTGAAATTGTGTTGTAAATAAATTTAAAACTTGCTGGATCTTGGTGATAGAATAGTGAACTTCCGGAGTTTGATCAATACTTGTTCTCTCGAAACATTTATCAACCAAACATTTTAAAACAATAAATAATAATATACTTCCGATTATTAACGTGATTTCGAATAAAATATTAAATCAAATTTAGTGAACTCGGATTATTTTCTTAACATGATTTCAAAAATATTTTTTAGATAATTATTAAAAAACTTTTGAAGCTTGTACTAAACTTTGACCAATAAAGGATATTCCAAAACTGTAAATGACAATCAAAACACATTTTTATTAAATATAAACAAAATTATTTTTTATGCAAATGACCGTAGTTCTTTCAGATATTTTTCCGGAGAATTAACCTCAATAATTTGATTTATAAAAATTAGAGTAAACACTTTCAAAATTTTAATTCTAAGGAAAACCTAATAAGTCTACAAAACAATTTAGCTGTAAAGGAGAAAAGTAACGCTGAAGACAGTGGTCGAGTTCTGAAAGAGCTCTCATTAAACAAATGATGGCCAATATTATTTTCAAATGTTTTTAACACGGTCTTCTCAAAAATTAATTGATATTTATGTATTGCACTAGACACAAATTTAGTTCAGTTAAAGTAGGTTGTACAAACAGTCTCAGAGTTATTATTCACCATAAAAAACAAATATGAAAGATTGAGTACTACCATATTTTAGATTTCTTCTAGTTAACATTATATTATATATGAAGTAAATGCTCACCTGTGGTTACAAAATGAAAGATCAGCAAAATGATTTTTTTTAATTATAAAAATATTTATTTGGATCTGTATAAGATGTTATTTTAATCTAAGGACGTCGGAGGTTAGAATAAATTCTGTATATCGACATGGAGAAGTAGATAATAGGAATAAAGGTATACGATTTTCGAAAAAGCATTACTTTCAAATTCTGTAATAAAACAGTAATAAAAGCTCCTCGCGAATATTTCGCCTATGGCACCAAAGAAGCTAGCCTTGATTCTGTATAGATTATGTTTTTTACATAAATTATATTGTAATTCATTTATAACAGGAGTATCGGAGAATAATCAGTTACTATTTAATTAATTTATTTTATTAGAAAAATACCTATTTATCTATTATGCAATTTCAATTATTATTTATAATGGTTGCCAACATTTCTGTAGCTTTTCAAACCAATTTTTGAAAAATAAATCCATCTTTCAACGCAAAAGCCACTTAACCAATATTTACATATCGGATATTCCTGAATGTCCTTTTTTCAAATTGCTTTCCAGAGAGCAGTATAAATAATAATTTTAAGGAGCTATATCAGATGAATTAGGAGGATGTGATTAGACTTTCCAACCTAGCTACATAATTTTTGTTCTAGCCTCATGCAGTCTTGCGTTATATTTTAGAAACAAAACGAGCCATAGAAGCATAATGAAGTACTAATTTTATATAATACTAAACAATTATCGGCTAAATTAATATCAAAATGGATACAATACTAAAATTACTTTCTAATAACCATTATTTTATTTTCGAGGAATAAATATAATCGAATATTGTCTTAATTCCAATTCCAAAATATTTTATTTTCAAATAACGATATTTATTACAGTACAGAAGTAACTGGTATCCCGGTATTGCATTTCCTAATTGCAATGCTACAATAATTTGAGTTACTAAAGGATTTCTAGTAAAGAAGCATAGAAAAATAAATATATTTTAATTTCTTCCTACAGCAAAATCAGCTAACTGTGGCAATCTAGCTGCACCGTGAACATTTGTAACATCTTACTTAACACGTTGGTCTAATATACGGGGTTTCAAAGTAACGCTTAATTAATTTATTTTATTTAAATAACTCAACCTGAGTTACTGAAACAAATGCGCACCCGTTAGTGAATTATATAATTTTTTCCTTTGTCTTTCTAAAAAATACTATAATTTTAATGAATAATATAAATTTGGTAGAATTTTGCTATATAAAATATACGGTTGAAGTGCGAAAGTTTCAGAAAGAAGCACAAATGTATGTATACCATTTCCCCCTCTAATGATCAACTTCAAACGGTTTTTAAGACCATTTGAAAGTTGGTTAGTACTTCTAACTTAAAGTATTTCTAACTTTAAAAAACCAATTTTGGCAGTCTTATTCAAATATTCTTTAATTAGTCCTAATTTTTTAATAAAATAGAAATAAATAAATTATGTCATTAGATGATTTTTTAATTTTGTAGTTCATTATGAGGTGAATGTTAATGGAAGGATTATGGGTTTCGAAGAAATATTTCGGAGGATAAATTTAAGATATTTTATAAAAAAAGTATAAAAAAGTAAAAAAAGGATATATTTCACATTCGATGATATAATTTTGACAACACTGAAATAAATTATTAATTAAATAGCAATTCCGATGCAGGATTCGAAAATCTAAAAACAAAAGTATAACAAAGTAATTCTCAGACAATATTGACAAAATATTTTTGATTTTATCTATTTATAAGAGACTGATTGCTCGTCTTTTGAAATATAAATAAAAAAATACAATAAAATATAAACAAACACATTTAAATAAGAAACGAATATATTGTAAATGTATATGAATAATTATAATGTATGCATATATTATTAGATAATTCCGATATCAATTCTGAACCAGAAACAAAATCATTGTCCATGAAAAATTCATCGTTTCACTCAAGTATTTTCTTTATCGCAAATTAAATAAATAATAGCAATAATAGATTCCGGCAAAAACGGTTGTCACCTGTGGCAATTTCTTTTACGTCTTCTCGGTGATACAAAGTACAACCCCAGCATCATCACTTGGATTGATAAAAATTCGAAAACATTTAAATTAGTTCAAAGTGCAACAGTTGCAAAACTGTGGGGAGAACAGAAAAAGAAGCCTCGAATGAATTACGAAACGATGGGTCGGGCGTTAAGGTAAAACGCTGGGCGTCAAATTATATATATATATATATATATATATATTCAAGTTATGCTATATCTAAATTTCATAGTGATAGTGTACAATAGTGTATGGTGGTGGCTCGTTAGCTAACATAGTGTGAAGTTACACCGTTTCCGTTGTGATATTTCAAATATTTACAAATGCCATATTCCTGATAGTTTAAATTGTCACTTTAATATAAATATTATCGTTTCTTTAACACTATGACTTGTCGAGAGTTAACATATAACAGTTTACTTCCGTGAATTTCGAGTAGTCATTTCCGTGGATTGATTTTCATTACAGAATGATTGCAATGGCCTTACAAGTCTAGCAGTTATTACTATTAATATTACTATTATTATTATTATCTATTATTATTATCATTATTATTATTATTATTATTATTATTATTATTATTATTATTATTATTATTAATATTATTATTATTACTATTATTATTATTATTATTGAAATAATATTTTCTACAAAATTTGACTATGAATCAGATTTATTTAAGGTATTCACAGCCTTTTTCAAGTAATTATAAAGAAATCAGAGGTGAAAAACAAAAAAGTCTATATATAATTATTATTATTATTATTATTATTATTATTATTATTATTATTATTATTATTATTATTATTATTATTATTATTATTATTATTATTATTATTATTATTATTATTATTATTATTACCATAACAATACTGTTGATATTTAATCTACTGCATAGTGCGCATAAAGCGTAAGCTTGACATGGCGAATGTGATGCTATAATTAAAATATTTTCAGCCATCAATTATTGCATGTGCCATAGAAGACTTTTGGTAAATTAGAAAAAAGTATATATTCATTTACTTTTTAATACAGGGAATAAAATATTGAATAAAATATTTGATAAATTCATTTTGTTAATTATTAGAAACATCACAATATTGCCATTTTATTCCAAAATTTTGAATTATTATTGTTGAATATTTGAAATTCACCTTAAGAGTTTATGGAATATGGGAAACCTTATTTAAAATAATAAAATTTACCCTTCGAAGAAAAGAAAACATTAAAATTAAAATTATTTTTAAATTGAAAACATTGAATGAAAGCAAATTTTAAAAAAAACAAAACGGCTTCCATAATCGGGTCGCGATCATTTTCCTCATACCAAAGCCATGGAAGGACATGAAGGAATTGAATGTTTAATCGAATGAAAATGTGTGAATATAAAAGTGATAGCAACAAAAATCACTTGAAAGTTTATATTTAATAAAGAGTTAGAACAATGAAATTAAAGCTATGCAGTTGTGTTCTAAGCTTTTCTATTTTGTTAGGTGTTAGTTGATACCCAAGAACATGAGTGGAGTCAGGAACAAATTTATAAAGATTCTGGTAAAATATTCGTTATGTATAGTGATTCAAGCAATTTCTATTTATTCTGATATGATGATTTATACAAAAACAAAAAAATAAAGTACTCAAATGGACAAGATAAATTGACATCAATATGGTTACAGAAAAGAAGCTTGCAAGCCAGTTAATTTAAAAGTCAATTATAATATAATTCACAAATAATTACATCCGCCATATTTATTATCCTGTAAACATCGAGTATTTTCATTATATTGCAACGTGCTATATTTACCTAGAAGTCACTCATTTTATCTTAAAATGTCTGAATTCAAAATAAATTATCTTAATATATTATTACATTTCTCATTATTTGAATAAATGTTATGCTGAATTCGTTGAATTCAATTTCAATTATTGAAAACATCGATCTATAGTCGAAAATTAAAATGAAGTTAAATGGAATCATAAATAAAAACAAATAAAAGGTTACGATAAAGATAAATTAATTTTTAATAAGTAGAGAAATTGAATTAGTTATAACTTATAAAATTATCAAATCCACTCATTAATAATAAAAATATAATAATAATAATAATAATAATAATAATAATAATAATATCAAAAGTAAATAAATGACTAGACAAACATTTGCTGACAATAAGGTTTTATAAAAATGAGAAAATCTTCAATTATAAAATTATCTTAAACGAAAATCTTTGGCCCAAAGAAATACATATTTCATCAAAACTAATTAGAGATATATCGACAATAAATAATTAATTTTGACAATTTTAATTTAATATAATTTAGTTTTCGAATTTTACCAAACAATTAATTACTATTTTAAAAAATTTAACAAGCTGCACTGTTGAGGATTTAAACGTACAAAGCGTAATTTTGCTCATTGCTAATATTTCTTTTATATTTTGAGTATTATTAATTAACTTTATTTGTTTTAATTCTAATCTTACTTTAGATATTATTATGCGCGAAATATTATGAGAAAAATAAGTGGTCAGCGTTTAGTCTATCAATTTATTGCCAGCTCTGATTCAAATTTAACTTGATAAATATTACCAAATGTTTCCTTTCGTAAATGATATTGCTCAAAGATATTTTTTGTTTAAATTACATTTTCCTTCAATTTTTATTAAGAGATGAAAATTGCTCATCTTGTTAAATCTTTATCGTTTGTATCTTATTTTATGAATTTTGAAAAAAAAGCTAATTTCCATTCTGAATTTTTATTTAATAATTTATATGATTTGATATTACCTATTTGCATCATTACATTTTATGATACCCCTTATTTCTTTACTATAACCGGATGTTCCGCTCGTAATAATAAACTATAGCCATTATTTGCAGTATATTCCGTCAACTAATGCAAAGTGGTTAAACATTAATTATTGTTTTAACATTAACTTTAATATATAAGCATAATCATGATGCTTAACACTAAACCTATTACAGCGACCGGTCAAATGACCCATTTTACAATTTTTGTCAGAATTTCTTTTAAATAACACATCGCCATTGGACTTAACTACTTTTTTTAAAAAATAAAGTGAATGTATTTTTTAATATTTACTCTTGTTAATTTTTGTATCGAGAAATATGTTATCTGCCCTAACTACTGCTATGCTTAGTTCTATGCCAAACTTTGCAAACTTATTTGATGTTCAGTGCATCAGGATAATTGTATTACAGTGTTAATTTGACAGTTTTGTCTAGGATACCTAAATAATAGAGTAAAATAATTAATAAACATGTAAAATGATTGGGGGAAACAATGATAAGTGATTAAGATGTGGTTCTGGAGCTTAATAAAAAGGGAATGAAAAAGAAATGTCGAATAACGAGAAGGGAATAAGAGAAAATCAATAAAACCAGACAATTGAATAAAAGAAGGTCATTTATAATTAACAAGTGCAAATTTAGGAAAACAAAAGCAAAATTTACACGTTATTTCGAAAGCCCTTTCAAGATAAAGGAAGAAATGTTGTTTGGGAATCCGAGAAAGAGCATCTCTAAAAATTATTTATCTGGACAGCTGTCAGTGATTATATAGGCCCAAATGGAATTAGTGGTAAAAGATATTGGATATTCTTTTTGACATCAAAAAGTATTATTGGGTGATGGAGTATAAAAAGAAATCGCAACTGGAATCAGAAAGAGAAATTGGACTAAGGAAACAAAAAAAGATTAGAGAGAAATTGGACAGAATTTGACGAATAATTGGAAAGGAGAAAATTACAGAAAATTATTGAAGAAAGGTATTAAAGAGAAATTTGGAGAAAACTTAAAGTTGAAATCAAAGAAAAGAGAAATTTGAAACAGAAATTAAGCGAAGTCAAAGCAAAGCAACTAAATCAGAGTTACCGATCTCAGAAACCCGTCACAGTAGTCAAGTGATTGTGAAATCCAATTGATCCGAAAAGTGCTATTCTTCCCGAAGGGTGGTAATAAGCACCAAGTCGTGACTGTAACAGATAATTCTTTGTGTCATTTTAAAGTGGAGATAAAGTGTACTAATCAATAAAGTATGTATCGTTTGGAGTTCATTACTGTTGTTTAAAAGCACGCTTGAAGTCAGATTGACAATACATCCTATTCAAATTCACCGACGACCCCAACAGTTTTTATACTTACCTGGTGCTCAGAGAAATCTGAGCGCCTCCCAGCATAATACCGATGAGAGCCATTAGCTCGAAACTAGTATACCATTGGGAAATGTAGTGGATATCATTAAATGTGAATATTTTGTTTTACAGCATCAAAATAAAACTCACTAAAATTTCGTTATATAAAACGATGCTTATTACACAAAAATCAGTATATTTTAAAAGTTTAACGTACTCTTGAACTAATTTTATATATCCGATTTCGAAATTATCTGAGAAAATTTGTAAATCACCTTGGAAACTTTCTAACACTTTGCAATCATACTAATTCAATTTGATTTTCAAGAAATTATTCTATTTGAATCGGGTTTAATTTATAATGCCTTTTGAATAATATTATGTTAATATTCGATTTTAATAAACCATTGGCTTGGTGGAGGGTTATTTTTTTATATATATTATAAATTTTATGACATGTTTTTTTTAGATTTTTCGTTTGAAATTTCTGATATTTTTAGTGTCAAATATCAATTAAAATGAATTAATTTAAATTTTATTATAATATGATAATGTTACTATTCAAATATAATTGAAAACTCAATCACTGGATTATGATTAATTATATAAAAAAACATGTCACAATCAGGCAAGAAAGAAAAATAAATTTGACAAACCATGGGTGGTGTTTTCACCACGGTTCTAGGTAACAAAGACGTCGACAAGCTGTGAGACCAGTAAGTAGAACAGCCCATACAACTTTTCCTTGAACATTCATCACTAGACCTTCATGATGTTACTGGCAAGTCCTGGAAAAGATTTTAGCTAGCTGAAGAAAATGTTACTTCCAGAACGAAGAAAATTTCTTATAACTTATGATCAAAGAATATTTAAAACAGAAAATTTCATTTAAAAGAGATATGTATATACTAAAGATTAGAAAATGTAACAAAATCGATGTTTATACGTGGTGCGCCCAAAAGGTCCATGCAATATGTAGGAAGGAAATATTATTTTGTCATGAAATAACATTTTTATTGTAGCTATATTTTTATTGGTTTAATTTGTGTTGTTTGTTTTAAATTATCCTTACAGTTTATATTGACATTTGCGAGATTTTGAAATTTGGTGTAAGTCATGATTGATGCAGTGGAAATTTTTAAGCGCTAAATTTAAAACACTCTTCGTTAAAATATAGTAAACCTTATTATCAAACTATAAAACCCAACTGTGTTCAATTAAATGTCATCTATCTATATATTTCTTATAAATATCTATGGTTTTTAAACTTTTTTTGTTAAAATAACTATGTTGTTGTCATACATATGTAAATTTTTCTATTCCAAACGTGTATAGATTGGAGCACTTTTAAATTCTGGTTTTATTAAGTTGTGATTTGCTTTGCTTGCTTGTCTTTCTTTAGAATAAAAAAAATACAAGCATGGAGTCGGAGCGTATTTTCTCCGGCTGTGCAATAATCAACATAAAAATTCGATCATCATTAAGTGATGAAAGCTTAGATATATTTTGCTTTCTTCGCTCTTATTTAAAATATAATTAATTCTTTCCATTTTCTAATTACTAATAAAAATATCGGTAACGGTTAAGTTTTTGGGGGCAGAAATAAAAATAAATACCCTTAAAATGAATATTTTTGAATTTGATCTACAATCACAAAATGAGGAAGAAAGCTTATGTTTAGCCACTGACCCAGGTCTGGTCAATGCTGACAAATATACGTGTCTTTTATGTTTTCCACCTGGACTGTGGAGAAACAAAAACTTCGACATGGACTGAAAACTACTATGAGATGTAATAGTAGAATATGTCGTAAAAGATACTCTATATTAGCAAACACCATTTTTGACGCATATCATTTAAAGATAAGTCAAATTCTAAACTCTCTAAAATTAACAATCGAAGAAACATCTGTTTAAAAGACAGTATCAAAGCCTACAATTGTTGAATCGAATTCAAATATAAGAGAAAGTCTAGTAGAAACATACGATAGCATTCGAAGATCAAATATCGGTGTGGAAGGATTAACGGTTGAAATTGATGAAGCCCATCTATATACAAATCGAAGAACAATTGGGAGAAGATTAGCAGGTGAAACATAATGGATTGTGAGTGAATATGTAAGGAAACGTGAGAATTATTTTTTGACGTTACGACCAATAGAAAAGCTTCCTATTTATTACCTTCAATTCAGGACAATTTAGGTTCTAGGAAAAAGATAATAACAGATTGTTGGAAGGGATACAGTAGATTGAGAAAGTTTTCAGATCGCCATGATAGAGTGAACCATTCCCGACAGTTCGTATCCCAAGAAGATAATACCATCCATACCAATAATATTGAAAGTCTTTGTAGGGATTTAAGAGAGAAACTACCATTGGATTTATGTATCATTAATATTAAAAGGCATTTTAAAGAATGCATGGGTAATAGAATGTTTGAAGCAAAAGTTTATTGAATTTATTGTTTGATTAAATCAACGTGACCAAGTTTTGATAAATTAATTAGTAAATTTTTATTTAATTCAGGATTAAATTAAAATTATGCGATACAATTTTACTATTAAAAAAGGTTAATATTTATAAGAATTAAGTTCAAAAAGAAGCGACGAATAAAAATATATGAAAAATATATTACCTTTACAGGTGAAGGGCATAAATATATCCAGATGTTCTGATTTATATATCCTCGAGTTTCTTCTTTATGTCTGTGAGGAGTTAAAATTAAAATACTAAATTAAATTAGTTCACGATTAAAATTTGTAAAGTTTTAATTGAAACTTAAATTATTTTAAGATATTAAAATTGAAATGATAATTGAAATTTTAAAATAAAATAATTTTTAATAAAATTGAAATTCAAGTATGAATGCAATGGTATGTTGATATTTGGTTGAAATTAAAATTTAGAAAATGTCCCAAGAATATTTGTTTATATAATCAGATTTTATGAAATATAATTTGGATTTAATAGTCTTAGTAATTTATTTTGATGACTGAAGAATTGAATGTTATAGCTTCTAACATGGCGACCATTCCAACGGATCTGCTTATTGGAAGATTACTTCCAGAAAAATTCCACAGAGGAGATGACCTCGAATTATTTATCAAAGAATGTCAGAGGTTCTTTGAAATAACGAAGACACCAGTGAAGACACAAATGGTACTAGTTATTACACTTCTGGACAGGACTTTGATTGAAGAATATGAAGCCGCAGAAGGTAAAACCGTTGAACAGAAATTAAGAGCAGCTTTTCATCGACCAACGTCATTGATTGATGACTTAAGAGAAGCCTTGAACTACGAGCAAGGTAACGATTCAGCGGAAATATTTATAGAGAAAATATCAAAAATGACTAAAAAACTGGCCTCACACACTTGGAATGAGGAAGAAATTCAGAAATGTTTATTGACACATTTTGTAAGAGATAAAGAAGTCAGGAAAGAAATCGAAATGAAGGATCTCAAAACGGCGGAACAAATTAAAGAAACTATAAAGAAGATAGAAAAAGTTAACAAGGTTATTGAACAAGTAAACACGGTGAGATCAATACGACCTACAACTGGGGGAAGAACTTATAGAGATGTAGTACAAGTTGGAGCCACGAAGAGAGAAATCAACGAATGGAAACCAGAGACAAGAGTTAAAGTGATAGAATGCTGGACGTGTCAAAAACCGGGACACAGTAGCAGAGAATGTAATATAAAAAGAAGATTTCAATGTTATGCATGTGGTGTTGAAGGTCACATACGAAGAGAATGCCCAACAATCAAATGTCATAGATGCAATGCACGAGGACACAAAGAAAGAGAGTGCTACACAAATATGGAAAGACGAAATCAAGGAAGAGATCGAGACCAAAGGAAGATCTCAGGAGGAAGAATTCAAAGAAATACCTATCAACAAAGGGAAGATATGTATCAACCAAGGAACGTACATCAAAGACAATGGGGAAACCAACAATATAACAGAAAAGATATTGCAGCTATCGAGTCTGATGATGAGATGATGAATACAAAACAGTCAAGCCAGCCAGACGAGTATAACAGGGAGAATGACCCAAACGAGCACGCTCCGTCAAACGGGACATTGATCGGAGCAATTTACTAAGTAAGATTGATTTCAACCAAAGAATGAATGCTAACGGTATGTGTAATTTAAGTATGGATGATGATTGTATGATTGTTAAAGATTGTAGTGTTTTTGAACGTGATATTAATAATAATAGTAGTGTAGAAATTAAAAAGTCGAATGATAAGGAAAGTCAGAAAAAATTTAAAGAGGAGTGTAAAGTAAATGAAGTAGTAAAACACGAGGAAAGAACGATAGAGAAAATTTACAAATTCCTAAAGAAAAATGGAGACGTGTGTATTAATGAAATTGTAGAAGATACTAGAGAGCAGAATATTTTGTCAGTAGAAGAACAAAAAAGTCCAGTAATAACATATAATATAATGCAAGGTAGACCGAGTACAACACTGGATATCCAAGGGCGGAAAGTAGATTGTTTATTGGATACAGGAGCGCGAATTAATGTGATGGCTAAATCTGTAACTGATCGATTAGAAAATATCGAAATATTAGAAACAAGGGAATCGCTAAGATGTGCAAACAACAGTAGATTAGAAACTATGGGTAAACTAAACATCAATGTTAAAATGGGCAGAATGGAAAGAAATGTAACATTCATTATAGTAAAGAATTTAATACCAGAAATTATTGGAGGAGTAGAACTACAAAGGTTATTTGGTATAGAATTGAAATGTATACTAGAAGAACATGAAAAACGTAGTGATTTCATTTGCGAAATAGAAGCTAGATTTGGGCGGATTATAACGGATGAAGAAAGATTACGTCATGCCATCGACGTTTTAAAAGTTACCGGAAATAAGAGACTGCTAGAAATATTTCAGGCAAACAAGAATGTTTTTATGGCAGATAAATGGGACATTGGGTGTACCAATCTGATAAAACATAAGATCATCACGAAAGGAGAGCCAATAATGATTAAACCGAGACGTCAGCCAATAAATTTGGAAGACAAGATTGAGGAAGCAATAAAAATCTAGAAAACAACGGAATAATTAGGAAGTGCAATTCACCGTGGAACACACCTTTAGTTTGTGTATGGAAGAAAGAGAAAAAAGACATCAGGCTTTGTCTAGACTTCAGACAATTAAACAAGATAACAGAAAGACAAGCATTTCCAATGCCAAATGTAGATGAAATTTTAGACATCCTACACGGATCCAGATATTTTAGCTCAATCGACTTGGGAAATGCTTATTACCAAGTGAAGTTAGATAAAGAATCTCAAGAGAAAACAGCATTCTCAACAAAAGAAGGACAGTTCTGTTTTAACAGGATGCCGTTCGGTATTGCAGCGGCACCAGGAACATTTCAAGAATTAATGACGAAAGTATTGAAAGACTTGTGGAAAGATGGAGTGATGGTATATTTAGACGACATCCTAATATTCACAAAGACAGAAGAAGACCATTATAACATATTTGGAAAAGTCCTAGGGAAGATCGCAACAGCAGGACTAAGATTGAACCCCGAAAAATGTCAAATATTTAGAAAAGAAGTGAAGTTTCTGGGACACATAATAAATAAAGACGGCATACAAACAGATAATACTAAAATAGAAGCAATACAATCATTTCAAAAACCAAAATGTGTGAAGAATCTGAGGAGCTTTCTGGGTATCTGTAACTATTATCGACGGTTCATAAAAGACTATGCAAAGAAGGCAAGAGCACTAGAAAGTATATGCGGAAAAACAATGAGAAAATAAGATGGACAGAGATGTGTGAAAAGGCTTTCGGGGAAATGAAAGAAGCATTGATAACCGCCCCAGTATTGGTATTTCCAGATTTCAGAAAAGAATTTATATTAGACACAGACGCGAGCTTCGATACTATTGGAGCAGTTCTCTCGCAAAAGGATGAAAAAGGACATGAACATGTCATTGCATATGGTTCACATGCGATGAGCAGCCACGAAAAAGGATACTGCATTACCAGAAAAGAATTATTGGCAATATACTATTTTTGTAAACATTTCAACCACTACTTATATGGTAAGAGATTCGTACTGAGAACGGACCATAAAGCTATTACGTTTATGGTAACAACGAAGAAACCAATAACGGCTCAATTCCAGACATGGATCAACTATTTAAGCAGTCTGGATATTAAAATGGAATACAGGAAAGGAACAAGCCATACAAACGCGGATATGCTATCCAGGAAAACATGCGGAACATGTGTACAGTGTATGATGGAACACGAAGACGCAAAAACCGGCAAAATTAAAACCAGAATATTAACAGTAACAGCAGAAGGCGGATATAACAAGTGGCAAAATGACAATATGGAGGTCCAAGAAATAAAGAATAAGTTAGAAAATAAAGATTGTAAGTTCATAATGGAAAACAACACGGTACTAACTAAACAAAGTAAAATATGGATACCGTCAGATAATAGACAGAGGATGATAAAAGAAGTACACGTATTGCTGTGCCATGCAGGTGCACAGAAAGTAACAAAATATATCCAGAACAACTGCGACATGGAAAATCTAGCAACGGAAGTAAAAAAGGTAATTGAGAACTGCGAAAGATGTCAGAAAATGAAAACGATAACAACCAAGACAAAGGAGGAAACTCAAACAATAAAGAGTACAGAACCATTCGAGAAGATATATATGGATATATGTGGGCCATTGAAAGAAACGTTCAACAAAAGAAATATATTTGCGGAATCATTGACCACTATAGTAAATACATCTCATTAACGGCCATAAACAAGCAAGACGAAAGAACAATTAGTGAGACGTTATTAAACAAATGGATATTAAAGTTTGGAGCGCCAAAAGAACTTCATGTAGATTGTGGGAAGAACTTTGAAGCAAGAAGCATAAAAGAACTAGCAAAGACAGCTGGCATTGAATTAATTTTCTCAAGCCCATATCACCATAACACGAATGGTATTATTGAAAGACAATTCAGAACAATCAGAGAGTATATTAACGCGTCATTGAATGAAGGAGGAAGAAAAAACTGGGCTGATATAGTGCCAGAAATAGAATATACGTTAAATGCAACAGTTCAAAAAACAACGGGAGTAAGCCCAGCAGAGATTATATTTGGGAGGAAGATCGACAGAATGAAATGGTACTCGAATAAAGAAATAAATAGAGAAGATATGGAAAAGAGAATAGAGGATAAAACACTAAAACCAAAAATAAGCAAAACAGTGAGAAATTTTGAAATGGAAGATGTGGTCTTGATCAAACAAGAAATTCGAAATAAAGACGATGCAAGGTGGGAAGGACCGTACAAAGTGATAAAGAAAATACATGAACGGAGCTACTTACTTAAGGATCAAAATGGGAAGATGGTAGTCAGAAATGTTGAGAAGATCAAACATTTTAAAAAAGGGGGGATGTGAGGAGTTAAAATTAAAATACTAAATTAAATTAGTTCACGATTAAAATTTGTAAAGTTTTAATTGAAACTTAAATTATTTTAAGATATTAAAATTGAAATGATAATTGAAATTTTAAAATAAAATAATTTTTAATAAAATTGAAATTCAAGTATGAATGCAATGGTATGTTGATATTTGGTTGAAATTAAAATTTAGAAAATGTCCCAAGAATATTTGTTTATATAATCAGATTTTATGAAATATAATTTGGATTTAATAGTCTTAGTAATTTATTTTGATGACTGAAGAATTGAATGTTATAGCTTCTAACAATGTCCTCGTCTAAAGTTATAGAAAACTAAATTCGACATTAAAACTAAATATTACCAAATTGCTCCAGGAAACCATGAGAATTATCAATTTTAATGATAAACCTCAAAGTACAAGAATTTAATTTTCTTTTTCATTAATTAAACCAACTAAAAACTTACATAATCTAAACGAGCGGTTTTCAACCGATGGTGCGCGTACCACGTGTGGTAAGCCAGATGTCGCTAAGTGGTACGCAAAAAAATAAATATAATTTATTTATAAATTGTATAACTTAAAATTTAACATTTTTACCATATTAATTTCAAAGATTATAATTGTCCAAAATGCATCTTATTGTTTTAAATTTTCTAAAACTTCGTCTTAACATGCCCAAATTTTTTAAATTAGTTTACTAATGGTACGCCGACATTGAAATTTGCTACCTGGTGGTACAATGAAAATAAAGGTTGAAAACCACGGATCTAAACATCAATTGAAAATATGAACGAGAGGTGATCCGTAATTGTGCTTAAATCTAAACTAAATAAAATCGATTGACTTAGTGAATAGATCCGAGGTGGCCAGACTTTACTCGTGCAGGAGCCATAATTCATTAACTTAAATTTTGGAGAGCCATTATCAAAATATACAATGAATAGAGAATAATAAATATTACCTATCAAATAAAAAACTTTAACAAACTATTTATTTTCGACTTGTTAAGTAAAATAAAAATATGTAAAAAAATCGTATAATATTTCAATCAATGTAATTTTAATATTTCATGTGTTTTAATTTTAAAATAAAATATATATTTTTTAAATAACTTTAATTCACGTCATTTCGTGAGAGTTGATGGTAGCCGCATAGATGATGCTAAAGACCCACATGAGAGCTGCAGTTCGGCCATATATGGAATAGATCCTAATGTGGACTTGGAATTAATCATGAAATAAAATTATTTATTGAGGCTATAAAAGTATGTAATTCACATAAAATTTATATAAAATTACATTCTAAGGTTGTCACTTAGGTCTTAAAATTTCAGTTCACGAAATTTTAGGGGTAATGTCCCACCAGGCTATTGATAACCACCATTGTGCTAGAGAAATCGCCTAGCACGACACCTGCCATTGGAACTCACAATATTGACAAATACTCCAGGAGATAATCTCACGGAGTGATACTCCATCTATATTTTCTCTTCATATATTGCTGACGATGGAAGGACTTATTACTCCTATCCTTTTTTGTCCCGTACGCTTGACTCACTCTTATATTCATGAATGTCTTGGAACTCACTTCTATCTCTAAGGCTTAGAGATATGCCATAGACTTAGGGTTGATAGATTCTAGTACTATCGTAGACACCGTTTAAACTTCCTTAAATTGTAAAATAATTATATTTAACAATAGGAAACTTGTAATATGTCATGTCAGCGAGTAGGTAAAGAAAGACTAAAAAGAGACCGAAATGAAGCAGCTACGCGTGTAAGACGAAATTAAATCATGTTTGGTTTATCGAAGAAAAAATATTCACCAGATCACTAAAGAATAATAGTCCAAAATATCCAAAGTAATGATAACAAAGCCGAAGCGACAGGAACTAATTATGCGGAAATTGACGTATGAAATATGAAAATTTGCCGAATACTTCGTCCAGGGAAGCACGAACGTGAGCACATCAAAAATTAAAAGCCGCTCGTCTAATAGGGCATATTCGTAAAGCTGCCGGATTGTGATAACCAAATTAATCAACAATTTGAACAATTTTTACACTTGATTTTATTTGTTGTGGTTTGCTTTACGTATCAATATTAATATTTTTCTAAATCTTGATTTAATAATTGCATAATAAAGAGAAAACTGAGAAAAAATAGAACATGAAACCTTCTATGATAGCTTCTGAACCAATGGTGCGTCAGGTCATTAACAGTCATAGCGATGTGGGTCATCTTTTACTGAAGACCGTTCATTTAAGCACATTTACAACGTCACTTGTAACGGGTGCCGAATAGTTATAAATTTCTCTTATGCGCGTACCTGGTGAAATCTTCTTTGAATTTGGGAGCACCAATGAGATTTTTTTCTTTCCCTATCAAGCACCCAGTAACACTTATTATGCGATACGGTGAAGAATATCTGAATAAACTTGCTAAAATAGATTTAAATGCAATTAACTCAAAAATCCCAGGTCATAAGCAATTTTGACGGGTCGTAACCCATTAACACAAAAATACAATGCAGCAATTGTAATAAATGGAATCGATTATACAAAAATTGAGTCAAATTAAAAAGACATGAGCGCACCGGGATACAATAAAGAAAATACAACAACAGATGTGCCTGTTGCGTCAACAATATGATGAAGTGATGATGATAAACCAATCATGGGCGTCGTAACTCAAAATGCACGATCAAACAATCACACAGTGAGAGTTAATTGAATGCATCGATTCATTGCCTGACCATTCTAAAGAAACCATAAAAGGTTGTAATGATCCAGAAAATAAATGAGTTCTGTTAAATGAATGGAACCAAATAGCAAGAAAATCATTGAAATCGAATCCACTAACATTCAATTTACTTCATTGAGTCCGTCCATCTAAGCTGTGTCCATGAAAGGCGTAGAGTAACAGGGAAACAAAATTAAAAGTAGTGCGATTAGTTGCGCATCTCCTCAAAATAGCATATTTTTCTGAGAAAAATGAGAAGCGTGTATCCAACACGAGGGATTTTAAACTCATATGACTTAAAATCTTGCATTCAGTTTTACTTGAAAATTTTATGTTAAATTGCAATCGATTTATTTTTGTGTTATCGGCCATTTTTTCTAAATGAAATCACTTTATTCGATATTTTTTTAATCTTTCTCTGTAAGCATATTAATTTACATGTTTTATAATTTTTCAACATTTCAAATGATTTAAATATATTTAGTCTGTAGTAGCTCACACGCTTTTTAAGGTTGGCGACCACTGATCTATAATTATGAATATTATATTTTTAAATGTAAAATTAATTACGACAACAAATTAATCTTTCGTATATAAAGATTTAAATTATTTATGTTTTTATATATAAATTAAATTTAAAAATCAAAAATTATTGACATACTAATTTTTATTCAAAAATTAAAAATTTCTTAAAACATTATAACATATTCCATAACTTAATCTCAAAGTAGAAAGTCTATAAACTGTTGTTTAAATTTGAAAATTGCTATAGATATTTAAAATTAAACTTTTAAAAAATGTCAGACGAACAAATAAGACAACCTGAAGTTATAAATATTAAAGTTTTGACTATAAAAAACCTGGTAAAATTAAGCGCGATTATAATAATAATAACTTTTTATTTGTTTTTACTTTTCAGAGAGGTATAAAAGGCGATGTAGTTTCTTCCACCGTGAAAGTTGAATTTCGCGATAAAATCCTTGGCGAATCACCTAAAGCTGAATGTTCACTGGAACAACCAGCGGTTTTTAATTTTAATGCCTCATTTCATTGTTCATTTGATGATTTTATTGTTCTTGATGAAATTAGTTATCGCCCAGTGGTTTGTAAGTCATATCAATTTAACCTATAAATCCATTATATTATAATTCAGTGACTGTTACTGAAATTTTACCAAAAGAAAAAAAACAAAAAGAAGAAAAATCCCAAATTCTTGGGCAATGCACATTTGATTTATTACCTTTGTTAAGAGGTAACTAGATTAAAACTTGATGTTTTTATATTTAGTTCTAATTTCTAATTATATTCAATATCATTTATATTATGTTTCAAATAACATTAATCCTAAAATTAACAATAAAAACATATAAAACTAATGAGAAGGTATATTTAACTTTGCGGAGAATCACTGATTTAGTATTTAATTTCAACATACTTTTCTACATCAAACTGTTTCCCAAAATGCTATATTAAATAACATATATTTATTGAAAAAAGTTTACTTTAAAGTAAATTTTTTAACATTAATCATTTCCGATTATTGAATCTTTTTTAAATTACTCCTTTATGCAACTCTTGTATTTTTCATACACTCTAATTTTAATTTTTGTTTAAATACTTAAGAATATTTCCGTATGAAATTGTTAACTTTATTTTAGTTAACTAATTATTTTTAATTTATAATAAAATAATGTCAAGTCATAAAAGGTAAAGATGGAGATTTTACAATATAGAAAGTGATTATTATAAAAGTATATAATAGCTCATTTTGCCATAAACTCTAAATATTCTAATTAATATGCGTACAAGAAATTAAATATTCTATATTTTGTTGCATTCTGAAATTTCTTCCAAAGTAAGACTTTGTTAGAAATTTCTTGTCCATCGTCGACATCATATTTCACAAGAAATCAAACTTTTATTATTAATAATATATTGTGACTGATGGCAAAGGAAACAAATTTACCTCTAAATTTTCAATCATCTTAAAGTGGTTTTACATTATTTTGTTTCAATACGAAATTACTTCCTAACTTTGCTGTTTGTTTGATTAATATGTTGTAATTCTTTAATACACAATATTTTACTTCGTTTATGTCTCCATTGATTATGCGAATTGAAATGCACTTTCTTTCATAGTTGGACCAAGCATCCTAACTGACCCACCTTTATTGCAGCATATGGATTATTTACTATCTTCAAGGTTATATAATTATCAGATATAATTTATTCCACTTGAACCAGCAGCCTATATATTTAAAAACTTTGTAAGCTTCTGTTAAGCGGTCTATTTAATTTTGTCTTTCACAGTTTTTAACCTAATTGAAACAAATTCACATAAACTTATTAAAATTTCTTTAGGTGTTACCTTTCCGTTTTCTTTTTTTACTTTACGGTTATTTCTGTATTAATTTACCTTCTTTTCAATTTATAAATTATACTTTCCTGGCACGCTTATTTCACTGTGCAAATTTTCACTAATTACTCATAAAATTTCTTGAAGTTTGTTTTATTCATTTCCTGACCGATATAATTAAATTATTTATTAAAATTACTTTTAAATAACATCTTACAAACAATAAAAAGCTCACTTTGAAACTGTCGTTCTGCAATTTTTGCTTTATTAATGAATTTTAAATATATTTTTTCTGATTGTATGTAAAAGTCAACGGCGTAGCAAGCATGAACAATACACAAGGACCCAGAAAACAATGGTCGCTTTTGATTAATTCAATGTAAATAAAAAATAAATTTTGAAATTAGTTCAAAACGAGGATAAAACAGTTTTAAATAAATCACAGTGGTCTTTTATTGTAAAATGTTTAATAATAGATAGTTTTTGTTGTACTATTATTTCTTTATTAAATAATGTTAACAATATAAAAATTAAAAGATAACGCCAATAAAAAACTTTTCGTACGATATAATAAATTATTTTTTATTAATTTAATTTTGTAATAAATAAATGTTTATAAAAGGTATGTGGATGATATTTTTCTTGTATTTGAAAACCAGAAACATGTAGAACCGTTTTTGCATTTTATGAAAAGTTTACATAAAAACATTGTATTCACATGTGAAACGGAGAGAAAGTCATCAATTGCGTTTCTAGATTTGTTAATTCAACGCAAAGATAAACAGTATGAGACAGAGATTTATAGAAAACCAACTAATACTGGTCTTTATACTTCTCCAGAAAGCTTTTGTGAATTTAAGTATAAGAGAAATATGGTGAAAGGATTGATTTATCGTTCATGGTCTTTATCTTCTACTTTTGCTAATTCGGTAAAAAGTGTTGATAAATTGGTTGAGTTGTTGATAAAGAATGGATATTCTAAATCATTTTTATTGTTGATGATAAAAGAGACTGTTGATAAATTGATTAAAAATCCTAAGGATCCATGTTTTGGAAAGTCTGAATGTAATTTGTCGGATGGGTGTGAATTGAGTGTTGGTCTGGGTGATGGAAAAAATGGATATAAAAAATTGAGCCTAAATATGTGTTAGTATTGCCGTACTCTGAAGGCTTTACAAATTATAAAAGGAAGTTAAGTAAACAGATGGGAAATTTAGAGTATAAGATCGTCTCTAATTCGTGTAAGGTACGCAATATGTTTATTAATAAATCAAAAACTCCGGTTGGATTGTGTTCTGATCTCGTTTATCAATTTACATGTAATGGGTGTAATGTCACATACATTGGAGAGACTTCCCGTCATCTCTGTACTCGAGTTCTAGAGCATTGTCGATTGAAGGGTTTGACCAATATTAGTGAACACAATAGAGGCTGTAAAAGTGAAATAGGAATGTCTGATTTTAGAATTTTGTTGAGAAGTTTTAATAATTATTGGGAACGCGTGATATGTGAAGCATTGCTGATAAGGCCATTGGATCCAAAGATTAATGTGCAAAGTGCTGTGACTACGAATGTTTTTAAATAGTTTACGTATGTTAAATCATGTTTGTTTTTTTAATATTATTAAAATAATTGAAAATTTTAAATTAATTAAAAGTGAATTGAATATATTCTATAAATATTTATTTATTACAAAATTAAATTAATAAAAAATAATTTGTTTAAATTAAATGTTAATTCATAATATTTTTAGTTGGTTTTGAGTACCTGAAGATGATAGCTATGCTATCGAAATATATCGTACGAAAAGTTTTTTATTGGCGTTATCTTTTAATTAAATCGTTGCCAAATTTATTTAATTATTTATTTAAAAATATAAAAATTAATGTTATGTTGGCGAATGGGGTTGGTTTCTTATTTATTTTTTCTAGGGTTTTTGTGTATCTACCCCCTAAACGCCAGCAAGATTATTATTCTATCCCTCCTATGTACCCATGGTGATTTCCATGTTGGTACTGTACATAGAGGTTGAAAATTCATGAGCAAGTGAGCTCCATTACTAGAACTACTCCTCATGATATTTTCACTTTCGGGTTCTGGACTGCCGATGGAAGGTCTTACGTCTTTCTTTTTCTATATCCTGGTCCTTACTCGTCTATTCCTACAATTTCCATGCTTATTTGTCGTCTTTACCCATTATTTATAAATGTATCTTTCAAAAATTTGGGCAGCGTTCCTCCCTTATTTTTTGGTAAATTTCCTATTTCATTTGTTTAATCACGGAATCGACTACATTTTTCCTAATTTACTTTTATCTTTCCCTATTTTAAAATTTGATTAACAATTCCTTAATTCCCACTACGTTTCCCATGATTTTAAGTAATTACAACCCTCTGCAGTCACTTCAATAAACGTTTCTCTCTTCTGTCAGATCATATCATTCAGCTATTAGAATAATACTTTCAAATTTACATTCCTATACTATCCTATCCTTTCCTGCTTGATTTTCTGATTAATTTTCTGGCAAAGTTTAAAATTTTCCCTACAAAACTTTATTCCCTCTTAACTAAAGTCGCACTTCCCGTGAGTTTATTTCTGCTCGTTCCGACCACATTTTTCAGCAGTCGCTACGAGGCGTTCAACGATGCACTGCGTGGAGGTCCTGTGCACATGGCCAGACCCTACTGCGTACGACCGAGGTTTCAATGGAACACAACCCACGAGCGCAACTAGGGAACTTAATCCACCAGCCGGCACGTGATCCGTCCCATTGATAGCTATTGCAATACATATATATAAATAAGATTTTAGGGGGACTTGTCAGTGGCACCAAAAGATTCCACGACCATCCAGAACAAAATCAAAGTAACAAGACTTCGAAATATATATTTATACAAGAAAACAATACTTACAATCCACAGTCATGCAACCAGATTTGAAAAATTGGCATAAATTGGCACACAAAATTTGGTCTAAGAATGATTCACTGCTAGTCTAAAAATGTCTAAAAATTTTCTAGTAGTCACCTGACTGAAAAAATGTCTAAGACAGTCTGTTAAAATTCGGTTAGAAATTATGAAAATGACTGCCGTATATATAGTGTTTTTGTGCCTGTGTGCGACCAATGGGCGATTTTTCGCCATTTTTAGGGCTTTTTAATTATTTTATTTATTTCAAAATATTTTTGTAATTTTTTATATATTTTTCTTTATTTTTTGATATATTAATATTTTATTGTTAGATTTTATTTTTATTATTATTTTCTTAAAATATTATTTTTGAACCCCAATATTTTGTTTTCTGGTCGCCTCTTCTGCCTGTGTTTTTTCTAAACCTTATTTTGCAAGGTTTTGGCAGTTTATTTTATTTTTCGTATGTTTCTTTTTGCATCTGTAGGCATTTTTCCGAATTTTAATTAATTAATTGTTTTATTTAATTTTTGTTATATTTTTAATTTGTTTTAATTAATATGTTTTATTTTATTTTTGGTCTCTTCTTGCGGTGCGTGTTTATGTTACGGCAGCCATATTGACAATTTAAAAACTACATTAATCATTTTGTTCTAACTTATACAATTTTCACCTTTTTGTTTAAATTGGTTTTGAAAATTTGTTTTAATTTTGGCTCTAAGCCCAACAGTTATAAATTTGTTTTCCTGTAAATTGACTTTTCAATGCGTGGGTTGTAGAGGAAAGAGACAGTGGTGCATGTCGTTTGTACGATGTGGAGTATATGAATGACGGGTTTATGTCTAAACTCAAAAAAATTGAGATAGATGTCTAATGGTAAGTCAACTATTGAGGTTGATGAGTTCGCTCTGTATGAAATTGTTGGGTCCAAATAGAAGGTGACACGCAGCTTCAGTGTTTGAGAGTGTTGTACCATCCAAGTAAGACAAATTGTAATGCCTTGGTCCATGAAGTTGACATCGAGAGTATCCTGAAAGATGATTTCAAAATTCAATGAAAGCGTTCAACGAGAACATTTGTTTGCGGGTGATTTGAACTGGTTCGTAGATGTTTTATGCCAAGGCTTGTGATAAGATGATCAAAAAAGTCTGATTCGAATTGTGCACCTTAGTCTGTGATAATAACTTGAGAACCAAGTAGATACTAATGCATGTGTGAACATCTTTTCGATAATGTCAGAGATAGGAACGGCATCAAACCAGTGTGTTTTCTGATCAATCATTATTAGAATATTACAGAATACGTCGTCTGTTGGGAGCTGTTTCAATTCTAAGACATGCAGAGAACGGGCTAATCAGTGGTTTTGTGTGTCTTCTTACTTTGTGTTGTTAGCAGCCTTCCATGATGGGTTCTTCACAGAAAAGTTTTTACTTGCTTAGTTAGTTTAGGTTGTGTGCTGAGAGGCCCAAAAATCATTTTTGCCTACCAATCCTAGCTATGTCACTGGTAAAAGTAATATTCTAAAACACTGACTCAAGAATAATTACAAAGCGTCTAGATTTTCAGTGTATTTAATGTAGCAATTATTACTAGAGATTACCAATTAAACAACGATAGGTTACTTAAGTTTTATTTTCTAAAAAACTACTTTAGAATTGGGTAAAAAAATCACACAAGTTAAATCTATTAACAGTTTATTATAAATTTATCTTGCTTTAGCTGACGCAAATTGTTTAATTATATTATAAAAGTCAATTTCTTCGGCCATTTCTCGTTTTATGCTAAGTAAAGCAAGATCACATATTCGACTTTGGCCCATCGAAGCTCTCAAATATGAAAGTATCAATTTTAATGTTTAGCAACTGACAATAGAAATCACGATAGAAACTATTCGGCATTTCTTTTTTTCAAATACAAAATCACATTTGTAGAGAGAAAGAGAGCAAGAGACATATAAGACATGGAGAAACAAACGAAAAACGATTGCGTGCTTTTTCCTACGCAGTTAATTAATACACATATTTATATCTATAGAAAAAATTTTTATTATCATTTGCGTATGTATACGTGAGGCGCTTTTTCGCGCCCCCTTCAGTTGGCGTCCATGGCGCGTGCCATGCCTGCCACACCCTATTTACGCCTCTAATTATAACACTTAAATTACACAATATAGTAATTCTACAAATAAAATATTTTATCTTTTTGATATTTGATATGTTTTCATTTACAATTTAGTATACATTCATTTCTTTTAGAAAATATCAATGTTTTGTTTTATATATAGAAAGAAAACATTAATATATAGTCTGAAAGAAATTATATTTACAAATAAATTCAAGTATGCTACAAAATTGGCATGAAATACACATATTAATTCGAATTTTCTTGTGGCTTGTAATTGTGCTTTTTTGAACGTTCAAGAATTCGATTCAAATTAGTTACATAAAATCTTATTCTACCAATATCTTAATAGTAGACTTAAAAAATTTTAAATTTATTAAATATTTTTTAAAATTTTTTATATAATTTAGTATTTAAAATAATATTTCAATTTTTAGGACAAAATAAATTCAATTGCTCATTAATGTTAAATCCAGTTGCTGGTTCTCCCCTTGAACAATTGGCATCTGAAATACCCCAAGTAACTTTTGAAAATGAAATGTATTTATATTTAAACAATGCAATATTATATAATTCAAAAAAGAATAACTTGTCAATAAAATTTTATCCGCTTGGTATTTTTATATTGAAGTAAAGTTTTTGTTTTATTTTAGGCCTAGGTTTTCTTTTATAAAACAGTTTTTAAATTAAATATAATTCCAGGCTCATTTAAAGTTTATTTGACTATTTAACAAACTCAACCCCTCTTAGAAACGAACCCAATAATTAGACTATGGGAAAGAGACCGTTATCATTACACTATCATACCAAATCAAATTTTTATTTTAAAATTTTATAAACTAGGAATACTAGAAACTAAATACATCTTTGTCACAAAATTAAGTAAATACGACTTAAATTTATAGTGGTATTTAATCTGAGTAAGTTGTAATTAAATGAAATCGATGGTTGTCTGACTAAAACTTAGCTTTGCTATTTTTGATGATAGTCAGAAGAGCTCGAAATTAATCTACCATTAGAAATTGCATAGAATATTACAACACATTATTTTCGATGCAATATTGTAATTAAAATAAAGAAATTCAAAAAAGTAATTTATTCTTATTACACATTTTAACATAACTAGTTATAATTTTTTATCAAGAAATAACACAATAGAGATTTTAATTTCAATTATCAACAAAAATTAAATTTCTCGAAAATTTTTGTCAATAGACAGAAAATAGTGATAAATCTAATATAAAATTTGCATTATTTTGTCTTTAAAATAATATTAACCTGTTGTATTAGATATTTTATTTTAAAGCCAGAATGAAAGTAATAAAAAAAATATATATAATAAAATATTTTAAACATTTGATACGAAAGCTTTAATATTCCCAGTATAAAAATATTTTAGTTAACATGTATAACATATTTTTGGAAAATAATACATAAATATACCAAAAATTTTAAAAATTTCTTTATAACGTTGTAATAATATATATTAATAATCCTTATATTATAACTAAAACAATCTTTTTTGAGACATACTAGTGATGTCCAATATTCAGAAAAAGTTAGACACGTTTTTGATTTTAATAAAATTTAGTATAAATTATATTATACCTTTTGAAAAGATTGTAACTATACTAATTATTTAATATCGAAAATGAAAATTTCAATCAGACATCATTCATAAAATCTATAAAATTTTAACATTTGAAAACTAAAACTAATTTCTACATAAATAATAAGATAATTTCGATTTTAAAATGTTTTTTTTATTTTTTTTCTCACAGATAGTTTACTAAATATGTAAATTTTAATGAATTTAAAAACGTTTTAAACGTCATCTCAAACTCACCAACATGTTAATATATTTTCCTATTCCTGTTAAATAGTATCACTTCAAAGACTCATATAAAACCTTCTATTATTAAGATACACGTGTTCAAACACAAAACTTTGATTGTGTATATAAACAAAAACCATCAGCAAAACCTCAATCTGGAACGTATTTTTGGTAATTATATTACTGATGAAAACATGTAAAAATCATAAGTCAAAACAAACTAGGTGCCTAAAAATTTATATTTCCCTCATAAACTTTGAAAACAATAATATGTGTACAGAGCGCGCCATTCCACTTACGGTAAACCGATCTTTTCACTATTAATTACTTTTCCAATTATTATGTAATTTGATAATTATGTGAAGTTTAAGCACAATACTAGATATTTAAAGTTGTATTTTGACAGATACTGATTTCCTTTCAGATTGCGTCGATGTGATCTTTGATTGAAGCTGAATGATTGAGATTGACAGAGTAGAAATAAAGACCTGACGCATATTTTCCAAATCTTCAACTGGAACAGAAAGCTTCTCATCATAAATTTTTTTTGGCTTTTATTTCTGAGCATATATAGTAAATGTTTTTTTAAATCCACCGCTAATAATCAATTTATACTGATAGACAATTCCATTTCCACTGGTCCTTGGGTGTAAACAAGTGCCGATTGGAATTCCTCGCGACCATTTCTTGTCTTTCGAATCAAATCTCCATAAGTCATTAAATGTCGTCCAGTTTACCGTGGCTTCATCAAAAAAAATATAGATTCATATTTGGTATTCGCTTCTCCGTGGTATTTTAACTACCATTTTGCAACTTTATTTTGTTTCACAACTTCTTGTCATCTGATTGTTCGCATTTTTAAAACTCCTTTACTAATATCATTTATTCGTTTACAATGATCTGGCGATTTTTCCAATGGGTTCAAATACATTTATTATTTACAAGATAGTATACATAAATTTAATAATTCTTTAGAAATTATTCCAAAATGAAATAAAGCAGAAACTTAAATTCCAAATCTTTATTTTAACAATTTACAATTTTTAAATTACACCGTTCAAAATGTAATCTCACAAAACACTCCCGCCACATATACGATTATTAAAACACCAATTCCAAAAAAACTACATTTAATTTTTTTAAAAAAAACCCATCTAAAAAATTTACAATACTAATTTACTTTTTATTTTAAAAATAGTGTTCTTTTAATTTGTTTGCATTTTAACAAGATGGTGAAGATAAAGCAGTCACTACAGGATAATAATTTACCATCTACTGCTACAAACAAGACCCACGATGATAGGCTAGAACTCCGCAATTGGCCGATATTATAATGATTGCGACTTAGTTCTTTAAGCTGTTGTTCCTTTTATCAATCTAAAGCAAGATTAATTCTGTTTACAAGACCCCTGCGCCCGTCCCTTAACAAATAATTAATTATTTTAATTTCACTAAAACGGTGTCAGAACATAAAGACTAATATACGTAAAATCAACGCGATGCAATTTGGAATTGCTCAATTATGTAAAAAATTTGAATTTAGATAGTGAAGGGTTTCACATTTGTCATTACTACCTTTGATACTAAAAATCGCTAGTAGTCTTTCATTCGACTTCATTTTTTAAAATTTTCTTTAATTTCATTGTTTGTGAAAAAATGTGATATTAATCATGAAAAATGGAATATATAATAATTGTTTTATTACAGCATTTGCACATTCAAAATTTCAGAAAGTGGGATATTGAAAAAAGATTGTCAAAAAAGATTTTTATAAACTTGTATTTATTTGACTTATAAATGTTAACTTATTTTTTATTTATAAATTGTCAATTTTCTATATTAATTAATTCTTGTTTACTCATATTCAGCGGCGCAGGTTAAAAGTAAGAAACGTCAACAAATTATTAATCTCTGCATCCAGAATATGCATGATAACTTATTGTTGTAAAAAGATTAAAATAATTACTTAGCAAATTTACCATTTTAAATTTACATTTGCAATATTGATTGGATGTTTTCACATTAGTTAATATCTGTATTTTATTGATTTATTATTATTATTATTATTATTATTATTATTATTATTATTATTATTATTATTATTATTATTATTATTATTATTATTATAATTATTATTATTATGTAAATAAATTAAATATTATCAAAAAACAGATCAAATCTGAACAAAAAATGAAGTATTCTACTGATATTCATTTTTAATTTTTGTTAAAATTTATAGTGAAATGTCAATTTTAATAAGTATGGATAAAAAATGTAAATATTTATATTATTTGTAATTTTTTAAATTTTATTTTAACTTATTTTGTAGTTTGTGAAAAAACACATAAAAAATAACAAAACGTTTGTTTTGTAAAATCTATTTTATATGGTATTTGCAAATTTTTCCGTGAATAACTTAATGCAGCAGAAAATTTATTTTTCAAGGAACTTAAGATATTTTTAAAGCTGAAAATAAAATATATTATGCTACACAATACTGGTTACGAGAAATTTAAAAATTTTAAAGAAACTCATTCACAGATCAAAGCTATAAAATGTTAATCAAATCAAAAAATGTTTTATTTAGATTTATTATCTTATAATATAAATAAAATCCAACATTATTTTCTGAAATAATCTATAAGTAAAATTATTTCGATTTCTTGCTGAATTTTTAGTAAATTCAAACTTATTATTACAGTAATAATTAATTTGTATTTTGAATTAATAATGAAAAATGTCAATCACTATATTTTTGAAAAAGAGCAAGATTTGAATGAAATGAAATCTGAAGGTTTTTTGTCATCCTAGTTACATTTTACTGACAATTTTTTAAATACATAGTTTTTCATTAAATTTTATTAAGTAAAATTACTCAGTTTTTAAAAACAAATTAAATGTGTTTTTAAATTTTTTAATATTTTTATTTTTAGCATGATTAATTACTAAAGTTAACAGAGTATAATTAATTTTTAATGTCTTAATTTATTTTCATAAATTTTAATAATTATTAAAGTTAATAAATATTTTTAAGTAATAAAATTATTATTTAGCCTAATATTATCTGTTTATATAAATATTTAACAAAATAATTAAAAAATTAAATATATTTATTTTTTTAATATTTTTTAATTAATTTTCAAAATAGGTTGAAACGATTTCAAAATTGGTTCAAACGTTTTCAAAATAGGGTGAAAAACCCTGTATAATATCTATAACTATAATATAAAACAATGATAATAATACAAACCACATACCAAAATTAAATGATAATACTTAGCAATCATTTTAAATTTATTGAAACGCAAATCTTTAGATATCTCATTTTAGCAAAAAATGGACTTCTCCACTTTCAAAATATTATTGTAAATTTTACGAATTTATCGACAATGTTTTATGCTTTGAACGACAAAATGAGAATATTTAAAAAAAACTAATCAGCAGAAAGGGTAAATCACATATATTTCATAAGATTGCGTGAAGAAAATAATTTTTATAAGTAGTGAAAAAAGAGCGAAAAATACGAGAAAATGAAATGCGAACATTTTCCAAGTGATTTATAATTTCCGTAAATTATGGTAAATATAATAAAATGATTATTTTTATGTGAATAGAAGTTGTTTTGTATATAGTAATAATACAAATATTTTAGCCAACAATCGATGTTGAAATATCCTGTGAACATCCGTTAATTGAAGAAGATAACGGGTCATTCAATAATATAATTTCGGTGTCCCTTGAGTCGCTTTATAGCCCACCAGATTCCTTCGTTCCAAATGCCACCGGTACAATTTATGCAGCGGCATTATCATTGCCCCTTACATTGGAGGTGACATTAATTTTGTGAAAAAAAGAATTTTTAATTGCTTGAATTTTAATTCCACTTAGAAAGAAAACATATTAGTATTTCCCGGAGGTACTGTTAAACCGGCGGGTGAAAAAGATATCCAATCAAAGCAGATTAAGTGGATCAATCCAGGTTCAGCAATGCATAATTCAATTTATATTCCAAACAGGTAAATATTTTCTTATAAATAATATATTAAAATAAAATGTGTTTTCTGATTGAATTAAATTTAAAATTTTATTACTTTATTTATGCGGTCCGCGAGTAATCCTATTTGTTATTTAATTTCCAATAATTGGTCTATTGGATTCGTGATACAAAATTCCATTGTAGCATATTCTGACCTTTGTACCTATCTGTACTCGATTTGAAATTCACTCTTAGGCAAATGTTGTCAATGCGTACACAGGGCAAAGCCATTTGTTATTTTGGTGATCATTGCGGTGAATCAAGTTTTGTATTTAACAGTTTTAATGATTCATCAGGCTAATGATAAACGTGTTTTCCAATTTGGTCCAAGAGCTGAAACTGCTGCCTACGCTTGCTCTAGCATAAATATCTTAAGTCGTCAAATAAGGAGGTCTGGAAACCTAATTTGTTGGAGTATAACACCAAGGTTTTGTACAATTATAATAAATAACAACACAATCTGAAATCACATAAAATTTTATACATCGCTACGAAAACTAATTTCTAAATAATTAATAAATTTTTAAAAATTTTTTATCCTAGATATTTATTTATTATGTAATTTTAGATCGAGCGAGATTCAAACGTAACATATCTCTTATTTTATCTGCCCTTTATTGATTATCTGCCCACAATTGATTAAAAACGTATTATTAAAAGGAATATTTCGACAGTTAAACTGTCATCTTCAGGCAAAAGAAACTAAAAATATTATGAATTAACTTATTTAATTTAAATAAATTTTTTTTTATATTAATTAAATATTCTAATAAGTAAATACTTAAATAAATATTTAAATACTTTTAACTCATTTTTACAAATTTTTAAAACAATACTGAAACATCAATTTATTATAATTTAACAAACTATTTAAAAACGTTCAAAACATTCGTAGTGATAGCATTTTATACATTAATCTTTGGATTCAATGACCTTATCAACCATGCCTCACATATAAAATGTTCCCAATAATTATTAAAACTTTTCAACAAAATTTTAAAATCAGACATTCCTATTTTACTTTTACAGGTTCTATAGTGCTCACTAATATTGGTGAAACCCTTCAATCGACAATACTCAAGAACTCGAGTACATAGATGACGGGAAGTCCCCTCAATTTATGTGGAATTACATCCATCACATGTAAATTGATAAACGAGATCCGAACACAATTCAACCAGAGTTTTTGATTTATTAATAAACTTATTGCGTACCTTACACGAATTAGAACCTATCTTGACAGTTAAACTGTCAAAACTTACGTACGAAGAGTGTTTTATTGGCGAATTTTTTAAATTAAATCGTTATTTATTTACTAATTATTTATTTACTAAAAGGAACCTCAAATTATTCATTTGTTTATTTAATATGATCCTAAAGCTTATACATGTTTTTGTTTTATGATTTTGAATTTGAATTTGTCGTTCTAGCTATGTTGCCAATGATGACTATGACACTGAGGATGGTGATTTAAAGGACAAAGCTTCGATTCAGCACCGAATTACAAGTGAAAAGGAAAAACCTCGTGTTTTATGGAACATGGACCGAAGATCGGTATTGCAACAGAATTCACTCAAATTGTATTTTAAAGTTACACCTAAAATCGGGCAAATAATTTTTTTGGTTTTAAATTCAGATTTAAATCGAGAATTGCGAAATATCGAACATGGCCAGTTGAGATTTTCAGAATCGGTGGGTCTTCATTAAACAAAGGAAGAAAGGTGAGAATTTTGTGAAACTATTTTTATTGATAAATTAATTGATTAAATGTGCTATAATCAATTTTTGGTCATTAATTTAGCAGTCGAATGTGTTCCTGTCTGATACATCTAAAAAGCTGTCGAAATGCAAATTAGTATGTAATGGAAACAATTTCCTGGGCTCATTTATAATGTGAAACACTTTTGAATATTTTTCTTTAAATATTCTGCAATCATTTATTTGTAATTATTAAATTTAGTCGATTTTATTTTCGCTTTTTATTAAATTTAAACTTTTAACGTGCTGGTAAAATGTTATTTTAAATAAAATTGGATGTTGGAAGAAAATCGGGAAGGAATCGTTGATTTATTTTTAAAATGACAAAAGTCGAAGGACTAAAATTCTATTAAAAGGTCTCACTTTATCCAATAGTTTTTGAATAAATGAGTTTTTAATGAAGTCAATTGAAAATAGAAACAGGTATTAAATGAAAGAAATAAGATTGTATTAATCAAATACCCATCTTACAAATAATTTACGTACCTATTCTTGAACGGTATTTGGGTAGAACACGAAAAATCATATAACTAGAGATATTATAAGGAAATGAGAAATACCAAGAGTGATTTTTGCAAGTTGTGTAAAAGATTATTAGTCCAAAATTTCAATTATTGTACCAACAGTCAGATAGTTATGCTGATCATGCGTACTTTATATATGATAATAAATTTGTGACAGGATTGTGAGACCTTCCAATAATAATAATAATAATAATAATATTAATCCACTACAAGAATGAATTTTATCGGAGCATATTTACTTGAAACTTCGTCATGAAAAGAAAGTACCATCACTGACGTAGACTTATTTCTTAGTATTTATATCTGGAATATAAATGCATATAATTCATCGGAATAGAAACTAAAGAGAAAACTTTTAAATTTGGAGTATTCATATTAATTTTAATTGTTCGAATTTTCTTAATTTTACCACAAAAAAATTAATTAAATAGATGATTGTAGAATATTCCAAGGCTGATTATATGCATGTTTTATTGGCCTTTCTATATATATTTATATATCATGCCCACATGTCGTATATTTATGCAAATCAACCAGTTTCATTCATATTGCACAGTTTATTTTTGCATGTTTTCAAACATTTACAGTAGTACATTTAATTTTTTATTCTTCAATTTCTATCCCTGTATATACTTAGGGTCCTAGAAAATATTTACAATGAACTAAAGATTAGGCGTTAGATAAAATCAGAAATATAAAAGATTATTTCAAAGAATATTCTCTAAGTTTATCACCAGCGAGCTCAGAATATGCCAAATGAAAATAACTTTAGGGATATCCGGGATCAGGATATTCAAATCCTAATTGCCAATTAAATAATAATTTCAGAAATTGCGTGGGGTCTAAATCTGTGGAAACTAGCGAGATTGTAAAAATATAACTTTTACATGCAAAATTTTAAAGAAACTACAATATTATTGCATATTATAAATATATATTTATAATAAATCTTTTCAATAAGTTTTCTCTAAAAATAAGAAGTTAATTCTAGAAATAAAATCATCAATCTATTTATATATTTGCTTTGTATGAAAGTATGCGTATTGAAAGAAGTTTTTGCCCACCCTTGTTTTAGAATGTCGATTCTCGACTATGTCAAAGTTTTATTTGAAGCAGCTTTCAATTTCTTGTTCATTATATGATTTTAAAGAGCATATTTTAATGTAGAAAATACCTTTTAAAAAATTATTTATTTAATTTATAATATTTTTCTTAATGTTACAGTTTATAGGTTACACACATCAGTATTTCTATATATATATATATATATATATATATATATATAATATATATATATATATATATATATATATATGTATTCATTTTTTATTAAAATTTTTTTTTGAAATTTTCAAAAAAGAAGTTCAAGAATAATTTTATCTTTTTATTCATGTTTAAGTTCAAATAATTTAAAAGTGATCTATAAATAATTTTTTTAAATATTTTTTATCAATTTACATTTATTTTTGTTTTGTTGATTTGATGAGTTTAACAAAAATAAACAAATACAGGATGATGAAAATGCTGTAAACTTTCATGGATATGCCTTAGTCAACCTATCTCCGTTACTATTTCCAGGAGGTAACTTTTTTTGTTTCTTTGAATCAACTACATTAATATCATACATTCAGTAAAGAAAATCCGAGGAGCATACAAAGTTATTGCTTATAACGAGTCTGAATGTTTCGAATTGGTAAATTATTTTGAGAAATATTAAAAAAAAATTTAAATTCTTCACAATTTATTTTATTTATTCTTACATTTTTCTATGTAAGTGACTAGTTTTTTTTATATATTATTAGTAATATTTTACTTAATATTCGCTATAATAAGTAGACAATAAATACATTAAATTATCAATATGGATCGCAAGAAGTGAATCAAATGAGGAGTGACAGTTATCGAATTTTAAGGAGTCAATTTTTGATCCATTTTTAGGGGCTTCATTTTTTCATCAAACTGTTGATTTAGCTTTTCGAGAATTTGATAAACGTAAAATTTGATTTTACTCATTTATAAAGCTGAAATTCTTATTTTATTCTTGTTGTTTGTGGATAAAATCATCGCAAAATTTTGGCCAATGATTTTTTTTACTGCTTTTCGTGTATTTTTAATATTCACAAGTCAAGCTAACATTTTGTCCAATGTTTTAAAAGGTTTTTGGCATGTAAGATTTTGATTGCTAGATTGGCTTGTAACCCAAGGAGAAATGATTAGATAAATTTCAAATTCTTTCTCGGAATTATTAATATACTGTTTTATCTAAAATTGCAGTTTTACTTTTAAATAATAAAATCTCAATTTTAGACCGGACGAAATGCGGGCATTGTTGATGAAGCTGTACGAATTACCAATAATATTTTGCACCAAAATTCAGCATCCGTTGGTGGGAAAAGAGGAGCTGAAAAAAAGCCGGAGAAAAAAGTTTATAGATTTTAGATATAATTTATTAATTTACAAATATAATTTAGGCGCCTGTAAGCAAACCTACTGCTGTTGCTTCTTCATCAATGGGTCAAGCATTAGCTCCAGATCCAAACATATCGGATTCAAATGAACCAATTCTTAATGTAGAAGGACATCAATATGAAGAATTTGAATCTTATATAACACTTGAAATTAAACTTGATCATCCACTAGTTGAAAAAAGAAAACCCGAAGAAGTGGCAGAAAAGGTAGCAGTGTATATTCCTCATCGAGATTCGTTATCTAAAAAAACCAACAGTGCTGATAAAGTATGTCAATGTTTGAAATGGTTTCTACTTTTACTTTTGCTGTTATTTTACTCTTTATAAAGTTTACAAAAAAACGTCTTATAAGCAGCTATCCGTTGCCAAAATTAGTGATTCTTTTTTCTAATATTTTTTCTAATTTTTATCATAAAAATGATTTAAATGCAATACTACTGTTTGTGTATGAATAAAAACAAATTATTTATAAAATTGTACATAAAAAATTACAAACCTTAAGAAAACTACATCAAATTTTCCAAATTTGTATACATTTTTGAATTTATCAAAGTAAATTTATTTTATGTGATCATTATTAATAGCCGCTTCGCAAGAACCATAAGATTTACAACAAACGGTTCGTGCGAAACAGTAGGAAAGCATCGCTGCTTTTAAGATATATTTAGCGTTCTTTACATATTTATTCGAATGATAAAATAGAGATTTGGATTTCTTAATTTAATTAACGTTTTTAATTTTTATCATTAATGCAATTATTTGTCATACATACAGGGGTGTGATTGAGCAGGCTCGCATCGGCTTGCGCAAGCCGTTTGTTAAATTATTTCGTTAAAAATTCGTTTGTACGGAATTTTTTGTCGTTCTAATACGTGTCTGATAAATGTAGATGCAATTATTACAAAAAACAGTTTTATTGCATTGTTAAAATTAATGTACACTTAATTGTTGACTATTTCTAGTGAGATAAAAAATTTTTTATCGTCTTTCACTTAAAAATAATAAATTATAAATAAGAAGTTTATATAAATGTTTGACGTTTTAAAACCTTGCACATGGCCATTTGATGAAATACTTTCACCTTGGCTGAAAAGGGAAAAAAAGTTACAAAATTAGACTAAATTCTAAAATTAAACATTGATATCAACGAATCTCGTGATTTTGTTGATGCTCACATACAGTCACAAAATATTCAGTTGCCTAAAACAATTTTAAAGGTAAAGAAAATAGCTAACACCATAACAGTTAAAAGTGCTGAAACCGAACAAGGATTTAGTTTGATGAATACAATTGTAACAAAATTAAGAACTATCTTAACAATAGATCACATTGCAGGTCTAATGTCCATAAATTTATTGGGAAAGTCAATCAATTATTTCGATGCAACACCGATGATAAAGTCGTGAATAAATGAAAATCACAGACTGACAATGGAGACGAGAGTGAAAAAAATGGCCGAGAAGAAGTTTTCTGAAAATGAAGTAGGCATATGGAGCTTATATTAACGCATTAATAATATGCCTACTTCATTTTCTGCTGTGATACAGTTTATATTTATGTATTAATGTATGCTTTATGTATTATATGTATTATCTTATTTCAATATAATTAAAATATAAAATTGTTTGGTTTTTTTAGCGAGCCGGCTGTTAACTCTTTGGCACCACACCCCTGCATACATATGATTAATTAATTTTAATATACGTAATTTACTTAAACCATTATTAACTGATAAAAATTTGTTTATTAAGCGCAACTTTAATTTAGAGGGAGATTAGAAATTCCATAGTCGTGGTTATTAAACATTTTACTGAACAAACCACGCGTTAAAATTCTAAAAATTTTGGACGACAAAATAAAACTTCGAATTTTTATAGTGGAATAATAAACACCCAAATATTTATTTTATTCAATATTTAATACAAATTCAACATATAATAAATTCAAATTATAACTTTTTAAATAGACAATTATTTAAAATTTAAATCAAACCAGTAAAGTAAATAATGTTACTTTTATCTTAAATATAAAATACAGTTTTTGACACATTTTATTATTTTTCAGAAATTTGAAATATGAGAATAATTTGATTTTTTTTCTTCGCGTACCAATTGAAAATACTAAGCTGCGGCATATAATTTAAAAACCACTACCCTAGATCTTTTATATCTTTAAAAAGAAATTATAACTTCTTTGTACAATATAAGTTCTTAATTTACCGAGAGAACATTATTATTCCTTATTCATAAATTTAGTTGAGTTATTTTTTTGCATGTCTTACCTTTTTGTGATAAACAGTTTTCCGACGATAATTTCTGTGCTTAACTAAAATAATAATTAAAAAGTCATTTATCTGTACGAAAGTTAGAAAATGCGTAGATATCAGTGTTACACAATCTTCATTGCGCAACCATAGTTTGTCGACAACAACAATTTCATTTTAAGAAAAAATTTAGTTTTGTGAATTTTTTTAAAAATTTATCATTCAAATAACAATGTATGAATTCACTTTGACATCTTTTTCCTTATTTTGATAACATTCCTGTAGATACTACAGATTTTTGGGAAATGTTTCTCGTCAGCGTTTGCAGTATGTTTTTCTGTAATATTCTATCAATACTATTTACAATTTCTCCTACATTATAACAGTTATTAAAACAAAATATTTAAATAATTGCCATTTCATAATGTTAGTAATGATAGTGTAAGAACTTGAATTATTTAATTTTATATTTATGTTTTCATAAATTTTAATTGAGTTTTACTTTAGGCAGTTGAAGATTATCACAGCCAAGTTGCTAAAATTACCAAGCAATTATTAGCTGAATTCAGGTAAATAAATAGCAAAAATTGTCGATTTAATACTTTTATGTTACTATTATTGGTTGTTTTTGGCGGAATTAATATAAAGATAGTCATAAACATGATTTAAAACAAAATTTTGCTTTTAACATATACACTTTTGAAGTTTTAAGTTTACCGTAATTATCCGAATATAAGACGCACCCAATATAAGACGCATCATTAAAAATTGACTGAATTCAAGAAAATATAAGTAACCCAAATATAAGACGCATGTATAATTATTACCTTACATTAAATTTATTATTAAATTTATTTTTTGTTTAAAATTAAAATTTCAGTTACCTAAATTAAAATTAAAATTTTTATTTCCCTATAATGTCTTCAAAACGCTGCAGTTATACGACAGGTTTCAAATTGAAGGTAATTGAAGCAGCCGAACGTATCGGAAATAGAGGAGCATCTAGAGAATATGGACTCAGTGAAGCTAATGTAAGGCGTTGGAGAAAAAATTAAAATACTTTAAAAGAGTGCAGATCCTCTACAAAGGCCTCTGGCAGAGGTAGGAAATTATTTTTTCCTGATGTGGAGAAAAAATTAGTTGAATATGTTCATGAAAGGCGATTTTCAGGTTCCTCAATATCCACTGTAGAAGTTAGGTTGAAGGCTTTAGAGTTAGTCAAGGAGATGTATCCTGGTTCAAGATTTAAAGCCTCAGCGCGCTGCTGCCAGCTTTTCATGAAAAGGAATGATATTTCTATAAGAAGAAGGACTTCAATTGCACAGCGACTGCCGGATGATGTAGAAAATAAGCTGCTCGACTATCAGAAATAAATAATAAATTTAAGGAAAAGGCATGAATATCCAATTAGTTGCATAGGGAATGGGGATCAGACCCCACTAAGTTTTGATATACCTTCATTTCAGACATTGGATTTCAAAGGAGTCAAATCTGTACCTATTTAAACTACAGGCAACGAAAAGAATCGGTTTACAGTTATGTTGGGAGCTTATGGGGATGTCAAGAAGATGCCACCTTATGTAATTTTTAAAAGAAAGTCTTTACCAAAGAACATTCATTGGCCAGCTGGTATGATTGTTAAAGCACAAGAAAATGGATGGATGAATGAGGAGTTGACTAAGGATTGGATTAAGACTATTTGGTGTAATGATAGAAAAGATGAATTTCGAAATTCAAGGAGGTTACTGGTATTAGACGCATTTAGATGCCACCGTATGCCATGCGTAAAGGAAATTTTGGCAAAAAACAAAACAGATCTTGTGATTATTCCTGGAGGGATAACCGGGCAACTTCAAGTTATGGATGTAGTTTGCAATAGGCCATTTAAGCAAGAGATGCGAAAGAGATGGAATGAGTGGTTTTTTCTGGTGCTCCATCATTTACTGCTTCTGGAAACAGAAGAAAGGTTGGTTTAGAAACTATTTGCAAATGGATTCAACTATCATGGGATGCAGTTAGTGAGGTAATTATTATCAAAGGGTTCAAGAAATGTTGTTTGAGTAATGTTTGAGTAATGGATGGATCAGAAGATGATATTGATGATATGGAAAATGAATTAATGTTTGGAGAAGTGGACGAGTCCATTGAGATTGAGAATTTGATGGAAAGTGAAGATGAAAATAATGGTCTCTGTAATGAAAAAAACATTCTGTAACTAAAAATAAACATTTTGTATTAATTTATACTTTATTTCCCTTGCCCATACCGGTTTTTCAGAAAATTTTCTGAGTAGGAAAAAATATTTCCTGTTATACCCATGTATAAGACGCACCACGATTATCATCCCCAAAAGTGATGAAAAAAAAGCGTCTTATATTCGGATAATTACAGTAATTGCTTTAAAAATTTTATTTAACAAGTTCTATATTTTTATGAGTTTTAAGAATAACTAAATACTGCAAGAAGTATTGGTTTTTTTTTTAACATCATATATGTTACAGTTAAAGTTAGTGAGTTTAAACACCAACTACTCAATGTATATGTTAACATTAAATTAAATAATCGGTTATTTTTAATAATTTTTGGGTTTATATGTTAGACCATTTTAAATTTTACATAGGTGTTTAGTAATAAGATGGATTGGTCGCCATTTTGAATTTTTGTTTAAATGGTCGGATTTCAGTCAAACAACAACGAAAAAGCCGAATCTGGGCCCAAAGTCCATGATTTTATTGTACTTTGGGTTGTTTTGTCGTTGAAAGGAATATGATTAAATGGTATAATGTTTAAGATTAGATTTGTTAACATTTTCACGGGCAATCCCCTAGTAGTAATATATGCACCAACTAGTTGATGTTTAAACTCGCAAGGTTAAGATTTAAACTGCAATATATGCATTCTAATCAGGTATGAAATCTTTATTTATCGCTTTTAATTATCAACATGAGTAGTACACTATGAGCTATTAAGCCCAAGGAGTGAGGGTGTATGTATTATGTAATCCACGGACCTGCAATTATGACTTATTCACAAACATTAGTTGGTAATCACTAGGGTTTACGTATTGTATATGATTATATCGTCATTATGTTATACTTGGGTTTCACATAGTATGTATTATTACGTATTCACACACTATTAGATCAAGGCCATATGATGTCATCATATTTTTCTGTTAAAATGAAGTCATTTTGAATTTCTGTTTTAATGAAGTGGTCGGTATTTTTTTTAAATGTTTGTTTAAATGGGCCGATTTCAGTCAAACAGCACCATTTTTGGTTAATTTTGTACGAAAAAGCCGATTCTTGACTCAAAAAACATGGTTTAAGGTACTTTAGCGGTTTTGACGATAGAAGTGGTCAGAATGGTGTTGGAAATTGAACAAAAAGTTAGTTTTCAATCATATTTAGGCTAATTTTGCATTAAAAAGTCGATTCTAGTGTCAAAATATATGAATTAAGGGTCAAATGAGACTATATAGTCAAAGGGGTCAAGATCGAATTTTGTACAAAAACTCAGTTTTCTGTCAAACAACAAAATTTTTAGGTTAATTTTGCATATAAAAGTAGATTCTATGTCAAAATTTTTGAATTAAGGGTCTTAATAGTCAAGGGGAGTCAGGATCGAATTTCAAACAAAAAGTGATATCAAACCACATATATTTAAGTCAACTTAAATCAACTGAGTTTAAAGTGGTATGGGTTATTTAAAGGATAATTTTCGGTAAAGATCTTGATACTGGTTTTAAAATGGGCCTGTGGATTGAAAAAAACATTGCCTATGTTTGGTTAATTGGGTACATTATTATTACTAATTTTATTATTTTTATTATTATACCTATGAAGAAAAGATGTAACATTGACATATGACGTCATTTGAAATATGGCGTAATGATTTGTGGTTACGTAACAACATGTGTGATTATGTCGCTTATACCAGCCCGGTTGTTACGTTGTTACACCCATCCTCCTTTGACTACACTCCTCATAGTGTACTACTAACATGACATTCTAATAGTCTTAGATTTTTGTATATAATCGCTTTTTTTTCCTGTTATTAGCCTTGAAAAATGTGGTAATATTATTAATACATTTACACAATTTTAGAACAATGTTTGCAGAAGAATTAACGAATGGAGATATTCTCAACAATCAAGATGCAATGGAACAAATGTATTTTCACATATTATATTATATTTATTGTTATAATGATTATAGGCGACAAGAATTAATTTATGATTTGAACTCGTCTGGTAAATATTTCGCGTTCAAGGAACAGCTGAAATATGCTGTCATCAAAATAGTTCGAGAAAAATGCCTTCGAACGTCAACAATTACGGACCCTAATGAGTTGCAGGTTGACTATAGTTGGTTTTGTATGGCATTCGATACATAATTTCTGGTTTTCTTTTAAAGTAAATTTTTATAAGACAAATGTATCAAGTTCTTAAAGTGAATTAAATTTATTTTATCCAAATGTTTTTAATTCCATTCTGCCACTGACGTCTTCCATATGTATATTTATCCTTTGCGAAAACTTTTAGTATATCAATATTTACTGTTGTAATTGTTTTTGTTTATTTGGAATAACCCATCTAAATTCCAGCTGGGAATCAATGCTTAAAGCTTGATTAGAAAGTTGTAATTCTAACAATTATTATTCCTTTTTTCAGGAATTTCTAAGAAATTTATTCGTTTATCTTGTCGACGAATTGCAAGTTGGTATCAGTCAAGTCATCACATTGAAAGACACAAAACCAACTCCCAGTATAGATATATCTGCAGATCAACTTTTGCATTTCGCCAAAGAAGCCGAGATAATTGAAGAATATGGTTGGGCTGATCGCTATTATAAAGAACGAATAGCAAAAGACCGAAACAACCCCCAATTTTGGTTTGATTATGGTGTATATTTGATGGCTCACAAAATGTTATTGGATTCTGAACACAGTTTCAAGGAATGTATATCGTTGAATTCTCAACACTTGAATGGGTTAGTTTCCTATATATATATAACGTGTCTGAACAAATACTCTTTTTAGATTGTTGATGTATGGTATTGTAAGTTCTCTACAAAACCGATTAGAAGAAGCGGAAACATTTTTTGAGGCGGCTGCAACTTACCATCCAGATAGCATATTTTCTTGGACATGTCTCGGTAAATTGAATGCAATTTTTTTGTAATTAAAATAATTGACGCTTTATATTGAAAATAATATTTTTTTAAATTTAAAATAATTAATAATTTCCATGCTTTGTATCTCTTTTAAATGAAAAATGATGAAACTGAGAGGATAGTGAAGCATAAAAAAATTTGACTTAATATATTCGTTTAATTTATCAGTGAAATAAATAGTGTTAAATAAATCAAATTATAATTGAGAAAAAATCTCTATTATTAATTAACCCCTTAACGCACACTTTTTTTGAAAAAAACCGGCAAAAAAAAACAATTTTTTTTATTTGAAAAAATACATATTTGAACCTTATTTTCACTAAAACCCAAAAAAAGATGCAAAATTGTTCAAAATTTAATAGAAATAGCGGATAAATAATTGTAGTGGATTTTCAATTTCATCACGGATCGACTATTGTAATTTTATTTTTCAGTTACTATTTGAAGAAAAAAACAAATTTTTAACTGTGAAAATATTTAATTGAAACTAAATTTGTAACAAAATATAATAATAATATTTATTTATTTGAAAAATAATAAAATAAAATTATTCAAAATTTTCCTTGGTATGATAAAATTCAAAACAAGGTGCAGCACATAGCCCAACATTGCAGGGATTGCACATATAACGACTTTCTCTCCTTTTTCTTTTTCCTTTACTGTCCTTTTTTGAACAACACACAGCGCAATATCTTGTGGGTGCTTCTTTTTTTGGTGTCGGCGGATGTGACGCCGCTCGAATTAACTCGAGTATGCGCGTTAAGGGGTTAAAGAAGTTGTTAATGTCAGTTGATAATGACAGTATGTACTGTATAACCACTAATTATTTTTTTAGAAAAAATACAAGTGGAGAATGGTTACCAGTTTTTCTAAAAAATTAAATATTCAGAACAATTTTTGTCAATAAAATTAGTTTATTTTATCGCAAAATCTGAGAGAGAATATAAATAAAAAGCTTTATTGGTGGTTTGATTTAACCTTTTCAGTCCCAATGGGTCATATATGTCCCATAAGATGTTTTCATAAGCTATAACTACCAGTGGAATATCTATGTCTCACCTTTCAAACCCATTGGGACAAATATGTCCCGAGACCCTAAAATAAATAAATAATTATGTTTTATATCTTTGTTATCCATTTACTGGCACATCAAAAAATTAGGTTATTTTAATTAAAGAAAAAATTTGAATATAATCTAAAATTAATTTTTTTCCAATTTTTCGTTTTCTGATGGGGAAAAATTATAAATTTTCACCTTATTTTTAAAAAAGGGTTGTTGTACTTATTGTTTAGGATATGATTTCAGAATACATTATTAATCTAGCAAACATTTTTTGCCCCTAGTAAGCTAATATATTTTGAACTTCCTACTTTCATTTTACCACTAGGGTTCAGTGTCCTCATCTCTGTACTCTTTTTTATACATCATTTATTTAATGAAAGATAAATTGAAGCTTGATAAGTAATGATGTGAAATAATTAAATTATGAATTGGTATTTATCTAATATATTAGTTTATTCTTTTTCTAGAGATACACAGAATAGGAGTTCTCATTCTTTTTAGTAAATAGGACAATGAAAAATCAGCTTTCCTGGAAACTTCTTTTAATGAGACTTTTTTATTTTTTGATTGACTGTTAAATGTCACGACTCTAGATATTTTGTTTTATTTCTAATCCTCATTCAATAATTTAAATATTTTTATTATTGTTTTTATAAAAAACTACTTTATTTTTCAATTGGTTTAGGCTTGTTTTACAGTTCAATTGGTAAAGAAATTCAATATGAAATGGCTATACAAGAAGCACAAAAATTAAACAATCCTAGAAAGAAACAATCTAAACCTAAACCAGATTTGACTGATTCTGTTTCAAATCCCAATCAAGGTAAAGAACTTTAACATTTTTTCATTCATCTACAAATTAGGAGCTGAAAAATTGAGTGAAATCGGCGAAGAAAGTAATGATCCTTTAACCAGTTCTTTACAAGATTTGCAAGGTAATTAAGGGTCTTCTACAATTATATATATATATATATATATATATATATATATGTGTGTGTGTGTGTGTGTGTATGTGTATGATATACCTCTGTTTTTGATGTAATTTTTGTTAAGTTTTTTTTCTTTTAATGTGGCGATAATAATCACGATAATAACCAGGAAATGTTAATTCAATAATATAATTAAGAATTAAATTTATGTAAACTCGTTATTTATTATATTGAAATGCTTTTCTTATTTCAATATAAAGTTTACGTTATTTGAATAGAAATAGTGTTAAGCTACTATGATTGTCTTATTAGAAAGTCTGATTTAATGACACTGAAAAAAGGTTGTTAGATAAACGATATAACGCTATCTTTTTGGATCGAATATTTAATAACTATCTTTTTCACATTAAAAATGTATAGCAAAAGCCCTCGATTTTTGCTACCGTTTTCTAAATTAGGTTTTCCCAGCAATTGACATCACTTAACATTTTTAATTTAAAATTTTTCGTTACTCCCGGCATGATGTTTTCGAAATATGGCAACCCTGATGTAGTGAAATGGTGTGGACTAGCAAACATTGAAAATCTTTAACATAAAAAATGTTCTTTCTGAATCTCCGAAATCATTTCTGCATGCCCGATATACATCATTATTTCCTCGATTAGTTGCCGATTGAGATTTGAATTTGAAAATGAAACGAATGCAAGTCCTCTGGATCGATCATCAGGAAATCTAACGACTTTCGCATCGATCAACTGCCCAAATTGACTAAATCCTTCTTTCAGCATCGGTTCATCTACATCAAAGCCAATGTCACCAACAAATGTTTGTACTGAAACTCTATAGTCAATTTTGACAGATGTTACAGCTGCATGTTCTGGTATCGTACTAGATCCACTTACCCAGTTAACTTTAATTTGATCGTTGCACATATAAATTCCATCCATTGTAGATAAAGATACACTTGCAGAAGCTTTTATTAAAATGGCCGATTTATTAATGAATAAAATTCCAAGTAATTTTAGATAAAGATTTGACAACTCCAACATTTTATTCATATATAATTTCACTTCAAAAAAGTTCACAAAACTGATCCAGATAAACAAAATACAAATTATAAAAATTTCACAAAATATAATTTTTTTACAAATTAAAATAAATTTACATTTTTAATGGGCCGAAACGTTTCCCCCTTTTAACGGATCAACCACTAATTCCAGAGAACAAATTCTGGTAACCGACCGTAATAAATCTCTTCTCTTGCACATAACCTTTACAACTCTCACGTGCATATCTTTTCCAAGAACAACCTCTACTACTCTGACAAGTTTCCACCGTTTCACTCCCAACTCATCTTCATATAACGATACTAAATCTCCCACCTTCAAATCGTTTTGTTCTTTAATCAACCTTTTTCTATTTCTCCACCCAAGCACAATTTCCTTTCTCCATAGTTGCCAAAATTTTTCACTCACATCTTTTATTATCCTCCATCGTCTTTTTATCATTGTGGCGTTCAGACTAGCTTCCTCTTCTTCGATAACCCTCCCATAACCTGGTTTAATAAAGTGATTTGGGGTTAAAACCTCTTCTTCCTCTGGACCATCCACGATCGTACTTAACGGTCTACTATTAAACATATTCTCTGCTTGTACAATTACAGTTTGAAGTTCTTCATCTGTCAACTCCGCATCACCTGCCAATAATGCCCTCTTCGCTTCCTTTATCAGAATTTCATAAACTCCTCCAAATTGGGGTGCACTCGGAGAATTGAAAACTCACTTTATTGAACCTTCCTGTGGCCCTTCTCTTATTGCATATGTGTCTGTTATTACTCTCGATTTCTTTGGGAGCTCCCACGAAATTCGTTCCATTATTTGATAACATCAGAAGCAGTATCCCACTACACGCAACAAACCTTCGAAACGCGTGAATAAAGCTATCAGTATCTAAACCGTATCTAATTTCATCTCAAAAAAGTTCACAAAACTGATACAGATAAACAAAGCACAAATTATAAAAATTTCACAAAATATAAATTTTTTACAAATTAAAATAAATTTACATTTTTAATTGGCCGAAACAATTATAATTTCGCTCATCACTTTAAAACAAGTTTTTTAAATTTATTAGTTGAATAGTATATTATAGCGAAAATTCTCTTTATTTTCGGACGTTTAAAATGTATGTATTTAAATTGTATATGAATTAAATGAATATCTTGATCTATTTACTTTATATTAACATTGGACTACTTTTTGAATTTCATTGTATGTATACTACTTGTAATATTTGTAATAAATGTTACATGAACAATAATTAAAAATTAATGAAAATAATTAATACTGACAATAATAAACATTTATAATAGGCGTCTCCTATTTTATTTTACAAATAAAAATTTTATATCTGACATACTTTATTTGTGACTTATTTCATTTTATATGTGACCTACTTTATTTAAAATCAAATTTAATATTTAACCCACTTTTTAAACCTTTAATTGACCTTATACAAAAATTTGACCTATATTTCCTAGGGGGAAGGGTTGACCTAAATGTGGCGAGCTCAGATCTATGCATTATTCATGTAGGTGAATTTGATAAGTTTCGAAAAAGCGATGTTTCATCACCATACGAGACAAATATATGTTACAACACAATATTAAATTTAATGTCATGTTATAATACTGTTGACTAATGTTTCTTTTGGAAAATTAGTCTTACCAGAGCAATTAAATACTGAAATAAAATCTATGAATGACGAAGAGATAGTCACCAGAAATGATGCAACCACTCTGGTTCGAAAAGAATCAGTACAAAGCATTCAAAAATCCCAAGGAAACAAACAAAGTAATTTCCCACCCTCAAAATCTGCTATGATGTTAAAAGGTATAAATAATTATATACTTGATTATATTTAAAAACATAATTTTAGCTAATTCTTCACCAACAAGCAAGAACAGATGGTCTCCTAAAGGGAGCGAGTCAAAAATTGAAGTTGAATCAGAATTTGAAAGCAAGAATGTAGAAGAATTAAAGAGCATTTTCATGAAAACTGCGGAAATTTTAATTGAATTAAAGTCATACACGGTAAATTAATTTAGTCCCATTATATATTTTAACTATTCAAACAAATTTCTTTATAAAATTATATTCTATTAAATATTAAAATCAAAAATCTAAAAATTTATAATAGTGAATAAAATGTTTTATTTTTAATTTTATTTTTGGTAAAATATACATTGTACAAATTGCAAGTGTGATAACTTGCTTTGTCATATTCATTTACTTGTCATTGTTACGATTATTATTATTATTATTATTATTATTATTATTATTATTATTATTATTATTATTATTATTATTATTATTATTATTATTATTATTATTATTATTATTATTATTATTAATTATTAAGTTATTGCTGAAAAGTATATATTTAAAGGATGAAAAATTTTACGATTAAATAATAACCCTTTTCAGTTTCTTGGAAATTAGCTGTTTTAATTTTCAACTGCTTTTTTAGTCTTCATTTTAAATTCATTTAAATTCGTCTCGTTAAATATGAGATATTTTTTGATGTTGTCACTGACTAAGATTCTTATTAAAATATTCTTTTCCTTCCTTGGTTACATTCTTGGAGATGTCTGCATATCGAGGATTTTCCTGCAGGATCTTGATTTTCTTTTATTCTTTGGTGTAAGTTCTTGAGTGTATCTCCAATGTCTATTTCTTTGCAAACATTGACGTGATCCAGTAGACAATGTTTTTTCGGAAGCAGATTTTCTTTGGTATCTGATAGTTTTCATTATGCAAATGCTTGTCACAGTGTTCAAGACTTGTATGATATACGAGTTGGAACGCCAGTGTGTCTGAGTTCTTCCAGAATCTTGAAGTCAAGTGTGTCACTGATGAATGGAATGTATAGATAAAAGTAGTTCTTATTTTTTTGTATTTTATCACTATGTTTTGTCGGATTTGGATTCATTCTTTCAATATCCTCATTGAAATACCCAATTTTAAATATTATGATGAAAGAAAAATTTAACTTCTTATTAACGATTGATTGACAGCTTTTGTTATAAACACAATCTCACTTATAAAACAAATAAATAAAATTGTCACTTTCATTTTTAAACTTACGATATTACAAATGAATAATCAAGAATGACTCAAAAAAAGTGCCTAAATTTTGCAAAATCACATAAACTTGTTCTTGTCAGTTTATAAAGCTCATTACTTTGAACGTCGACTTAATTTCGAATAAATATTTCAGTTCGTAGAAAAAGCTCTAGCTCAAGAAGTAATTTATCAAGATACGATGAAGAATTTGATACCTTCCGAATCATTCCATCAACTTCAAGCTCAATATCATTTAATTTTAGCTAAAATGCATCTTGGTTTGGGTGCTTATGAAGAAGCAGAAGCAAACTTATTGGAAACAGTGCAGATAAATTTTGATAAAGCAGATGCTTGGGCTCAACTTGGCCACCTAAAATTTATATCTGGTGAACAAAAAACCTCTGAAAACTGTTTTACTAGGGCTCTGAATTTTATTGACGATATTCCCGAGCCCCATCCGGTCTATATGCGTTTGGGTTCTTTATATTTATTTCAAGAAAAAGTTATTGATAATAATAATGCAAAAATGTTAAATATTTCTTAAGTATATTGAAGCAAAACAGGCCTTCCTTTTGGCATGCAAGAACAGTCCGAGTTGTTTGTCTTGGCTGGGCGTAGGAATATCATGTTATCGGGTAAGTTGGAATTAGCTATTATATATAGTTGTTAAATTTTTTTGTATTAGTTGAATGATTTGGAAGAGGCCGAGGAAGCATTGGCAGAAGCAAATATATTGAACAATGAAAATGCCGAAGTATGGGGTTATCTCAGTTTGATTTGTTTGAAATCTTCAAGGAAACTAGAAGCCGAACAATCGTATAAATACGCTATTAAGGTTTCTAAAATTTTACATAATTCCTATTTATTTTGGTTGTTTCTTTTTTCAGGTCGGATTACCAGAACAATCAACAACACTTCTGGAGGAAATTAATTATTTACAAACTGAAGTTGGTTTCGGAAATCCGGAAATTTTATAATTAGTTTTAGCATAAATTAGTCCTGATGAGATTCATATAAATAAAGTGATTTTTTGTCAATTTTTATTAAATTTTACTTTCATAATTTCTTTGTATGAAGTTATTAGTTTTTTGGTACTTTACTTTGGGTATTATGATTTTATAATTTCCAAAATACTAAAAACAATAAAGTAAATACAGTGTTTCTTAGGCTTAATAGGATATTATCGAAAATTTATAGAAAGCTCTGCCAAAATTGCAGTACCGTTAATCGAAATAAATGCATCAAAACAAAAGAAGATGGAAAAATCACAAGTTGTAGCAAAAATAAAAAAGATACGGATTAATCAATAAAAATATGGACACAAAAACATGCAAACCAAATCCATATTAAAATATTCCAATTTGACGAAAAATTTTATTATTATGACACATTGCCATTGAGAAAGCTATATGAGAAGTTATAGGTCAGGAAAAATAAAGTTTATCTTATTGTATGAATGAGCAAATCATTAAAAATACGGAAAATCATACAAATAAGAAGTAACAGTAACAACTCATCATAGACCATTAGAAGGATTATGCATCATACTCACATAATTATGAAACAATGTACTCACTAAACCGTTATAGAAACATTACTGGATATTTGAATTCATTTCAAATTTACAATAGGGTGAAATAAAGAATTAACACATCCTTGGCGGTATAACCCATGTTGTCTACCGTTGTTGTTCACACCTATCCACTTATATACCTACAACAGTGGGCTTCAGGAACTGAATGCCTTTTGGTTACAGAAGACGCTCATTTTCGATGATATTATGTTCAAATTCATCATTAGGACGCTAGATAAATTATTATCTAATTCATTTAATCAAGAATCAATTGCATTACGTTATGAAGGTGCAGAATCAATTTGACTAGCTTTGCTTTGACAATTTTTGTTTGTGTATAAATAATAAATGTAAACCAAGATTCAAATAAATATCACTGGATTATACCTATCTAGGGTGCTGAAGCCACATAAATGCATGCATTATAAACGAAATATATTTCAAGGAAATCATTATCATCATTAGTCTTCCATCATTATCTTTGGCAAATGCAATATACGAAAACAATATTGGTGTAATACTTATTATTTGATAATTTAATTAAAAATCTAAATAAATTCGATGCTGATTCAAAGGGGTTTGTGATTTAATCACCAATGCTTCACACAAAATTCTTTCTCACATAAAATTCTTTTATTAGTTTGTATAAAAAGTTTTAGATTTTTTATAAGTTCATTCTTTACACATTTTCTATGCTAAATAAAATTACTCATGTCTCTCAATCAGCAATGTACTTTAGGCCGTGTGCTGAGATGACGGTAAGTCTCTCCAATGTATGTTGCATTGCAACTGTTACATGAAAACTTATCCACTTGATAAGACATTAAATGTATATGGGTTTGTGATTTATTACTAAACATATTTGATGATTTTAAAGATTTCAACACTCTTAAATATATTGGAATTATATAATTAGTTATATAGAGACTTGTTTAAACTGCAGAGAATCTCAAAAACTGATGAATTTGAGACTATACAATCCAGCTGAGAAGATGATGGTTTACGCCTCAAAACCGACTTTCAGAAAATCCATCAAAATTGATGGTGATCTAGTTAAAGTTCATCGGAATAAAAACTATAGACATCAGACAATCAGTTCTAGATCTCTCCAAATTGTGTATGTATCAGTTACAACACAGAACATCGGAGAAATACAGACAAAAATTTAATTTACAAATAAATACAGTATATGGTGTTACAGATAGTATTTTCTTGTAGGTAATGAGCTTGAGATTAAATATATTATTACCAGCGATGATATTAAACAAATTATTAGACAACTCAAATTATGATCTTTATTATCCATTTTATTCAAGGAGTCTTGATTTAGTCATAGGAAAGTTCAAAGATGAGAGTAAGAAATAGGATATAATGAATGGGTGACTATTTTTAAGATTTGTAACCTAGTAAAATTTTGATGAATTTTGACTTAAAGTTTGAATGACCTACTTAAAACTTTGGGTGGTTGCCATAGTATTCACAAGGTTGATTTGGCAACATGACCTAGATAATATTTTGAAATAACCTACTTATGGGCCTTCTGCCAGCGATTACCAATCCATTTAATTTAAAATTATTAGTAATATTATTATTATTATTATTTCCTAAATTTATTTATAATTAATTTTCAATTTAAAATTTACTTAAAATTTTTTCATACTATTTCATCTAGTCTACTGATATTTTACCAGAGGTTACTTTAAAAAATTTAATATTATGCCATTTAATCGACACTTGTTGTACTAATTAATTGTTATAATTATTAAAAATTCAAATTATGCAATCTTACTTATTATTTCTTATTTACTTTTCTTTATATATTTTAAGCCAATAGTTCCTAACCTGAGTGTGACTCCATAAATGATCGTTTTAAAATATTCAAGGGTCACCTAAGACGTTCTGAAAATTAATTTTTTAATATAAAAAAACGCGTCTTATTTAGAATTTTTAATTTCAAATTTTCAAGTTACTAGAATTTACTGCGATTAGGCTACGCTTTTGTGATTTCTTGCTATCATTTTAATTTAAGCTATACTACTACTAATTCTAAATTGACTACTGAAAACAGTTAGTGAAAGAGAAGCAGCCCATTTAACTTTGTCGTTTTGATTACAGCACCTTTAACATATAAGTACCAGAAAGGTTGGGAACCGCTGCTTTAGTACTTTACTTTACTTTAATGTAATAATTAGACATATTTTTCATCGAGACCATAAAATCTAATTCGACCTAAAAATTCGGACCAACCTGTTTTTTGACCCGATGGGTCAAAAAATCGGGTTGGATAAAAATTAAATAAAAATGATATTTAGTGAAGTTTTAACAGGGCAAAATACAAAGAAATTTTAAAATTTCTATTTTATTGGTTGAAAAGGTTGCAAAGTGCTGAAATTTTCAAGTTTGTGAAAATTAAAGAAGATTCAATACGAAAGTTAAGACGATTGCTTATTTCCGCAATCAAAAACCATAACAAAGCGCATCCTTTTCTGTTAGGAGGTCCAGGAAGACGTGCGGGTAGACGAAACCATGCTGAATCACAAGGTGAATCACACATAGGAAGAGCCCCAAAAAAACCAATTTGGGCATTGGGTATTGTTGATTGCTCTTTTTCACCAGCGAAAGGCTACATGTGTCTTGTTCCTGATAAGAAAGCTGAAACTATAATACCAATTATAGAGATATATGTGAGAAAAGGTTCAATTATCCATACAGACCATGCAAAAATCTATAGCCAAGTAGATAAAAAGGCATCTTATGAACACAAATCAATTGTTCATAAATATAAATTCGTGGATTATAAAAATGGAGTTCACACCCAGAAAATCGAAAGTTACAATAACAAAATAAAGCTAAAGATAAAAGAAATGCGGTGTATAAAAGAAAATTGCCGATATTGTGTAGATATTATGTGGTTGGATAATAACAAAAATGAATGTTTTGAAAAAACATTACATTTCATTAAAAAGTTCTAAGTTATTAATTTTTTATGTTATTAATGTTTAAAAGATATTTTCTGATTTTATTTAAAACAATAATATAAGTTATAATTTATTTATAAAAATAATTTCTGGGTCAAAAAATTGGTATGATCCAAAAATACTGAGATAGTACAAAATACTAGGTCCAAATTTAAAAGTTTTAACACGTGTGTTAACGAGAGTCAAATAACCTGTGATTTACGTGGTAGATTCTACTGAGTTTTATAGAGTCTTATAATTCATATGTGTTTAGCGAGAGCCGAATATTGACTTTTAACCCACTGGCCTTCTGACACAGTTCATTTTGACCTTAAAATAAATAAGCCTAAATTGTCATCTGACCCCAGTGTGAGCTTCACATTGACATTCAAAAGTTGCTGCAGTGGGTGAGAGAGCGTTGCGGCTTTGGTCAATGCAACAGGGAGATGTCGTATACCTACCAATTTTGTTGAGCATTTATATATTGAACAATTCAATTTTTTTAAAATTTAACTATACAACTTTTGTTGAATAAAAGCAAGTGGCATTGACTGTTAAAAGAAATACAAAGTTTTTCTGGAAAAATTTTTTAAAAAAATCAGTTTTAAGTAGAAAATAACTTTATTATTGTATGAATAACAAAAATAGGAAAAATATTTTTTTATCAATATATTTGTAAAAATATTATATTTTGTAAAATGTTTTATAATTGTGAAATCACTTGGTGTTGGTGAACATTGCAATAATCTGATGATTTTTGGTAAAATTAAACAATTTACAAAATTAAATTAAATCATTAAAAATATATTTCGATTAATCTTTATACTTAATTGTTACCATAAATTTATATAATTATGAATAAAATATTCATTCGAATAATCGAAATTAGAAACCACAATAATCACTAAAGTTTTAAAAGCTTGTAACAAGTGCTGAAGTGTGATGAGAATGCTTTTTCTTTTTTTTTCGTCGAGTGATTAACATCGGTATAAAATTAATATTTAAATATGCGACGTAAATGAGTTCAATCAACAAACCGGATGATTGTAAAAATGAAATTTGCGGAACATGCAAATAAAATGCTAAAAAATAACAACTTTTCATTGAAACAATAAATACAAAAGACATTGACGATAAAATAAATACTTGGACACATGATCTAATTTCGGATACTCTTAATTTGCACCTCGCGACGGAATGAATATTATTCGTTTTCATACTCTGTGAATGGTTTAAAATTCCCTTAATTAAAACGGTATTTACAGCGGCATAAAATATGATATATATCATTCCAAACGGATGAAAAAGTGATTGATAATAACAATAAAGTACGAGTAAATTATCTGAAATTAAAGGATTGCAAACCATTTGTTTCAAATTCTCATTGTAATATAAATCAAACGCTAACCAATGAGGAACGGTTGAGAGCGCATTAAAGAGAAAGATCCCCACAATCACAAACACAGCCGTTTGATGTCCCCATCTTCTACTGTGAAGTGGAAAAACTACAGCCAAGCATCGATCTATTGAACAAAACAATAAAATCAAAAAACAATTTTCTTGCCAAAAATAGATCATTGAAAATGTAAATTTACAAAAGAATTGGCTTTTTAAACTCAGCATCCATGAGTATTGAAATCGAGTGATCACCGGAAGTCCACGTGTGGGGAAAATGTAAATCCAGATCCAAACTATATTTGCAACAACATCCCCAATTGCCAGAAATATTAAATAGACTTTTTGTCGAGATATAGCCAACGATTTAGAAAGATGAAAGATTAAATAAGAATTTACAAAAAACCCAAAAGCGCTCATAATTGGATTGAAATAAGCTGCCATGATATTTAATAAACTATTAATCGCATACGATTCCATTCGCACAGGGTTTGAGAATGAATTTCAATTTTCTTCAAGGATTTTTGAAAAATAAATTTTTTGTAGAATAATTAGATTTGTAGATAATATGTAAATAAATACCATTTTCTTGCTGAGAATAGAGACATATGTTAATACAATGTAAACAAAGTCAACTCCAAACATTTATTTATCTGTTTACATAAAAGAATACATTTATAATAACGAATGGAATAATGACAAGGAAATTGACAAGGAAGAAAAGACAATTTCTAATTCATTATATAGAAATGTAATAAATAGATCTAATTATAATTTGTATTTAAGTAGGTAGTTAAGGGCACACTGAGCCCACACACCATTGCATAATAAAATAGGGGGGGGGTCGCGGCGGATTAAATGACGTAATGATGTAATTTAATCTCGGATTATTCTAATTATATAATTATGTAACCAAGATAATTAATTTTGTGTGGGTGCGCACAGTTTTTTTCGAATTTTTTTCGAATTTTTTAGCGGATTTTTTTAAATTCAAATTTTGGCGGATTTTTTTAAATTCAAATTTTTGGCACATTTTTTGAATAAAATTTTTTCATCCACAAAATTTTTTAAATCACACTATAGTCAGAGGGTATTTTTGACTCGATAAAAAGCCTAAGATAAATATTGGTTTGAATTGCCTAACGATAAAAAAGCATAAAATTAAAATTGGCTCAAATCGCCTACGATGTTCACAGAGGGTATTTTTCATCCACAAAATATTTTCAATCACACTATAGTCAGGGGGTATTTTTTGACTTTCGATAAAAAGCCTAAGATAAAAATTGGCTTGAATCACCCATCAATAAAAAAGCATAGAAATATTTTATCGATTAAAAAGCTTAAAAAATATTTCCTTGATTAAAAAGCCTAAAAAATAATTCATCGATTAGAAAGCCTAAAATTGAATTCTCGATTAAAAAACCTAAAAAATATTTCTTTGATTAAAAAGCCTAAAAAATATTTCTTTGATTAAAAAGCATAAGTATGCTGGGCACTGATGGGTCATTAAAATATTAAACCTGCCTAAGGGTCACTACTTCCCACCCAGCGCCTACATAAGAGATTTTAACCTCTAGTCACCCGTCAAAACTTGACGTTGGTACTGTGAACTAGTTGGTGGAAGGTTAGCAAAAGGTGAGCTCCTCTACAAGAACTGCTAATGCCCTAACCCTCCTCGGGTTCGCGAGCTGTCATAGAAGACTTCATGCTCTAACTCTATCGGTCCCTCTATCGTCTATTTACCTCATTAATAATTAACTTGATAACTCAACCATTCCGGCATTCCGATCTTCAACTGCTTTAACTCATTAAAACACTAATTTTAAAATTAACACTAATAAATTATTATTCAAATCTATCAACAATTACAACATTAAATAATCTGTCATGAGATCAAAGTTAATGAACGCGCGGTATTTAGAACCCGTTCGCGTCAAGGATATGCCCTATCAAACGAGCTTTATGTAGCTTAAATAACCTCTCACGCTCCTTCTTGCTAGGCCGATTTCTCTTTCTGTTTCTTTTCGGCGCTTCTATTAGCGAGCGTGAGAGGTCCTGGGTTAAGGATCTTTACGCCAATGTCCTTCCCCGTCACGTTTCGGATCACTATGGCTTCCTGCTCTGCCGATAGTGTCGCTCCACTCTGCACCAGGCCTGTGCGAATTTCGTCCTTTAACTTGAGTTCTCTAATCTCCTTCTCCAGCACCTGGGCCTTCTCTTCTGCTTGCCGCAGGGCTTCATCTTTTTGGATTAACTTTTTCTTCAATACTTCTATTTCTGCCTTTTGATGCGGCTTCTGGGCGTAGCCAGGTTTGCTCCATGTAACGGCATTTCCGTACCATGGCCTCCACTCTCTGACTCTGATTTAGAGCCTCCCTATGATATTCGGAGATATCCCTGCGAAATTTCTCTATGATTCTTCTATTTGATTCCATTGAAAGAATAAATTTTTAATATCCCTATCTTTATTAACAATTGATTTAAATTATGTATAACGATATTAAACTATCCATATATTTCCAAGACAACACTCCTCTCAGGGTCGAATTATACCATCTGGATGAGGGAAAGGATGAGGAACACGCATTTTGGTTGTCTTACACGTTCCGGGAGAGTATCTACAACAGTGCTCATAGACGTGGCACCGGCCGACATACTATGCCCACTGCTGGGGACACTCTGGGTCTCCTTAGTCCACAATGTTTCACAGAGTCAACAAGTTATCAAGACTCTAATATGAGGTCACCAATCACTTAAACCCTGGGTTAAAATTCGTGCCTGATAATAATAAACTAATAATAATGTTTACAATAACAGTAACAACTATAATAATTAATTTCAGACTACATTACCAATAATAATAATAATAATGATATTAAAAATATTTACTTTTTTAAAATTTTGAAAGTTTATTCCTAATTTTTACTAAAAACCCAAGAATTTTAATTTATCAAAATTTAAGAATAAAATTATTTAATTTAAATTACTATATGGTACTTTATAAAAATTTAATTGTAAAAGGGAATTAATTTTACTATAAGTATTACATCTTATTTTATCTTACAGGCTATGATCCTGATCCAAAAAAATCGATGGTTTAGGCGAAAATTAGTTATATATCGTTTTCCTTATATAGGTTCTATCGTGCTTGCCGCTTATCACCATGGCAACGGGTTAAATAATTTGTAATTCCTATAATAAGTAATATTGATTTTTCCTTGATTCTTTTTAACCAAATTTTCCTGTTTTTAGATCTCCTGCCGCAACCAGATCTTCTGTTGCGCCACATTCCAACGTCAACTCTTGCTATCAGGTATGATCTTTAATTTATTACTTATTTTATTCACCATTAAGTTACCGGACGCCCAAAAACAACTTGCAAATGAAATCCCTGTATTGGAACTTATTTATTGAAAATTTTTCTTTCACTAGTATGATAATTTTTTGTGTTGTATTTTTTAATTCAATAAAGATTTATGATTTTGTTCCTTATTTTTTAATTTTTTAATTTAATAAAGCTTTATGATTTTGTTCCTTTAAGTTATAACTTAGATTTTAAAAATAATCTTAATTACTATTAATAACAATAACACTAAGAATAATATTAAGTTAAAGATAATCATAGTACCAATTTTAATAATATTAATAATAATAATAATAATAATAATAATAATAATAATAATATTAAATTAGCGAAGGTAATGATACTAGTGATGGTAATAATAATCATAATCATAACAATGATAATTCTAAATTAATAATAATAATGAGAAAATATTATATTAGTCATGATCCTAAGAATAATGTTAATGATAATAATAATAATAATAATAATAATAATAATAATAATAATAATAATAATAATAATCGTTATAATAGTGATGGATTAATAATAATGATACTATATTAATAATAATATTAATGATGTTGCTGACGACGATAACAATAATAATAATAACAATAATAATATTAATAATATGTCAAATTAATAATGATAATAATAATGGTAATATTATTAGGTTAGTAGTAATAACAACAGTACTACTGATAACAATGATAATAATAATAATAATAATAATAATAATAATAATAATATATTAGATTAATAATAATAATAATAATAATAATAATAATATATTAGATTAATAATAATAATAATAATAATAATAATAATAATAATAATAATAATAATAATAATAGTCGTATTAATAATAATAATAATAATAATAATAATTTTAAATGGACAATATTAATGATGATAGTTATAATGATAGTCATTTTACGATCTGTGGGTTCATGGAATTAATTTTGTAAAAATGTGTAAAATTGTGTCCTTAACGAAATAGGATAGTCTGATTGATGGAGTAAACATAGAATTCTGAATCTAAAGTCGATTTTTGGTCATTTAGAGTACAAATAGTGATAAGATACGCTTAATGACATTATAAACTTCTATTGTAAAATCTAATTCGATATATAGTCTTGATTTAACCCGATTTTTGTCAAATATGGTTCGATGTGGTGACTATGTCAAATTTCTAGAATTTTTTGGTTAGTGTTTTAGTTCAATTTTATATTTAAAATAAATTAGTTTAGGTATTAATTGACTTATAAATTTCTATATATGTTTGTTCATGATTATTATTCCATTTTTTAGTGGTGCATCCTAGGTCTCCTACGTATTTTAATCAATACTATCTTTAATAGATTATCATGACTAACGGATTCTATACTCATCCCTACGCTTTAATGTAATTACCATGAAAACAAATTATTAAACAAATCTTTTATGTTTGAGGGATTTCGTGGACTTATCATTGGTTTTATTTCAGATCCTACGGCGGCTTTGGTATATCTTAGCTTGAATTTATGCGTGACGAATTTTATCAATAAATTAGTTTTGAATTTGTCTTTTGATTTTGGAACGTCTGTTATATGTTGGTTTCATGACCTGATACGTTTATTTCATTAAATGGGTATATTCTCTGGACGATTGTGGGGTTGATGGATGATCACTTTATGAGGTTTTACTCTTTATTTTAATTTTTGTGAGTTAATAGATATTTTCTCTGCTAGTAGAGTCATATGTTCGATTGAGCTTTCACAGATATAACTTTAGGGGTTGTTTTTAGGAATCTACCTCTAATTCGTTGATTCTAACTCGTTGGGTTACTTATTTCGAGACGTTATTAGCGTTTTATAACGGTTAAGTCTTTATATTGTTAACTAAATTTATCGTTTAATTCCTATCTATGCCGGCAACACACAGTCTTAGGCGTATTTTAGTAATTTTTATTTAATTTTCCTAACATGATCGTTACATCGATTTCCGCAAGCCCCCCACAAGTTGATCCTAAGATGTTCATGTGCTTACATTAGATTTTAAGAGTGCCCACTAGACTACTCTGTGTGATAATTTTAGTCGATAGGTAAAAAACTTTAGGTCGATTTTTCGGGAGTGAGTGGAAAGGGAGTCAGCCAAAAGACTGGTTCCCGATCTCCCCACTACCCCTATAAGCGAAAATGATTTGACGTTCGAGCCCGTCGTTACTCACGGCAAGGTCTCTCTCGGGCACGAGCTATTGGCGAATGAACCGCACTTACACAACTCGATAGGGATGTGTGATTTTAATTACTTGCTGGTGTGTGGCTATGGGCCGGAAAAATTCGATAGTCGTAAAATAAATTCATCTTTCATAACATATAATTGCCCATAATATTCATTACAAAGTTGCATCATTCATTTGGCATACTCATAACCATCGTTCATGCTCACTTTAATAGTTTTCGATAGTTTTCAAAATATGATCGTTCTCGAGTCTGGCTTCCAGAAGCTTGTGATCCAATGCTGTTTTTTCTGTTAAAAAACTTAAGAGCTTTTTAAGAGAAAAGGTGATCCCTCACAAGTGATTATTTTTATGCGAAAATGAATTGGTATTTATACCTATTCTGTGACCTTAACCTTGCGTGTTAAATTTAATGCAATAAAACAAAATTTGACCTTCAGATTATTTGTATTATCTAACTCTAATTTTTATTATTTTCTTGATTTAATGTGACGATTTATTCATTTAATTTTTATTTTAAATTATTTCTGACCAAAATTATTTATTTTGCTTTGACTTTTTTCGTTAATTCTCTGTTTTTACGTAAATTGTCAATTTTTCGGTCAAATTTTATGTTTTTATGTTATTTTTATGTCATTTCGTGCGGATCTTGATGAATTTTGTTATTATTTTAATTTATTTTTATGTTTTTTTGATTTTATATTTTTAATTATATCTTAATTATATTCTAAGGTGTTTACTTGATGTTTTATGGGTCTGATTTTAATATCTGCGTGTTATGCTTGTGTGCTGTTTCCAATTCATTTAAACAAATCTCAGTACTAGCCCAACATTATTATTATTATTGTTATTATTTTAATGCTGTTATCATAATTTTATTGAATTTAATGTTAATGTTGAAAATTTTATTTTTATTTTGATCTTATATATTATCATGAACGGGAATTATCAGACTACCCGTATAAAATAAACCTTACGCTATTCTATTTTTATATAATTTTATATAATTTATTTTGATTTTACCATCATATTCTTTACTGCTAGTATGATGTGTAAATTAATAAATTTATTTGTGTAAAAATAAATATGAAAGTTAATAAAAAATTTTACGAATTTCTTTACTCAGAAAAATAAAATATAAAAGTTCACAAAAGACAATTCATAACTTTTATTTATCAAAAAATAAGAGAACAAAAGATTACCAAGTTAAGCTACATTATATTCACAGAAATCCCAACTAAGTAAAAACGAAGTTCATAGCATGTAAAAATTTCCAATTTGTGCAAAATTTTGTTTGGGAGTTGAGCCTCGGAATTCTGCAATTGAAAGTTAATAAAATTTGAAATAAATTAATAAGTATACCTTGTAGTGAGTGTCAGTGGTAGTGAACACTATCCGTGAGGCTGTGATTCCTCGGAAAACCATAAAATACAGGAAAAAGTAAAATAAAAGTATCGAAAAATCAATACCTACTTTTATTATAGAAATTGAAAATACTATAATAAGTTGCCATGCTAATAAGTGGCAAGCGAAAGAGATGGGAAATTAGGTTACTATTAAAATGATAGTAAAAAATATAGTATATATTTGGAATATCTCTTAGATTTTTTATTTTTAATGGTTATGATGAGAACCTTTGATATAAAATTGGAAATTCTTATATATACTAATGTTAATTATATTATATGAATCAAAATTTTATCCTTTACTATATAGTTAATAAAATTAATTAGTGCTATTTTAGATACTAATATAACCATTACTTTAGGGATTATAGCATATTTCATTTCGGAATAACAGGGACAGATTTACAAATTTTTGGAAATCATGATTATTAATATTATTGTTATTACCTACAATTATTATTATCACTATTATTAATTTTATAATTATTTTCATTAATCTTAGTCGTCATTTTATAATTATTATTAAAATAAATTGTGTTGTCGTGTTATTATTATATTTATTATTATTATTATTGATTTTTTTAATTATTATTATTATTTTGTGATTATTATTCCTATTGTTATTAGCATTTTAGTTATTTTCCATTATTAAATGTGCTGATCATTAATGACATTATGGCAATGATTTTATTTATTATCATGGTAGTTATTATTATTATTATAGTTATCAGTGATGCCATTGATATCCTAACATCAGAATGATTACCTTTATTACGAAAATGACGTAACCCAGAGTGTCCCCATACGTCATGTATACGAGCACTGTTGTAGAAACCTTCCCAAAAATTATAGGGCGGATAAAATATAGACGTCCTCGCCCCTTCCCTCATCCAGACGTTATAGTAAGATTCCTAAAAAGTATGTTTTAATAATATTTCATAAACAAATTTAGAAATTTATCTTGCCTAAAATTAATTGTAATCAAACATTAATAGAGATAGGCATTACCTATTCATTATTTATTCTCGTGCAATACCACAACGAAGCGATGGCCCAAAATCAAAGAGCCGAAGTACGCCTTAGTACGCAAGTGTAGGCACATAAAACAAACATGGCTCCGACCCGAAGAGATAACCAAATTGAGAGTTGAGATCGAAGCTCTAAAATCCAAGCTATCACAGAAGGACGAGTCCTTGAAACAAACCGAACAAAAGATTCAAACACAAGAAAGGGAAATTATGGAGCTCAAATTAAAAGACGAGATCCGAACTGGACTCTTACAACGCAGGAGTCAACTATCTGCCGAGCAAAAGGCAATAGTTATTCGCAATGTCGTCGGAAAGGATATTTAAGTGAAAATACTCACTCCCGGAACCTCGCGCCAGCCAGAAGAAGTGCCGAAGAGAAACCGTTAGCGAAATAGGCTTGGCAAGAAGCAGAACGACAGGTTATACAGACTAAACAAGGCTCGTATGGTAGCCACATACATAACTCAAATGGGATTTGAGGACCCATATTAACAACCTGAAACTTTAAAACCTTGTGATATTTGTCTTGATGTGCTATTGAATTCAAATTATTAATGATAAAATTATTGATGTTTAATTTTGATTTTATAGTTAAACATTTGAAACAGTTAAACAATTGAGATGGGGACCACTGAAATCCGAGCATGATGTCTTCTATATCAGCTCATGAACCCAACTGAATATTAGGGTATTGGCAGTCTTTGAAAAGAGGCTCACCCTTTGCTAATATTTAACCCACTAGCACATAGTACCAACATCATCTTTTGACGAGTGGCTAGCGGTTAAAACTTATTATGCAGGCACCGGTTGGAGATTGGTTAACCCTTAGACTTCAACAACATTTTTTATTACCTATCAGTGCCCAGCACTCAGGTATCCATTGAACCCCAAGGTTTTCTAGGGTATTAGCAGTCCTGGGAGTATGACTCACATTTTACTAAAAACCGCATGTTGGAATACATTTCCAACGTCATTTTTGACTGGTACCCAAATGGTCTCGAAAATCTTGTACCTTTTTATATATCAGGTACCCAGCAGAATCAATTTATACAAAACGAAAACATGAATTTGTATTTTCCACAATAATTGAACGATACATTCCATTGAAATAAGTTACATTTAGGAGATTGATTCGCATTCCAAAATATGATGCTAGACATGAAATGAATCCAGATAAGAATGAAAATGAAATATGTTCTGATATGGTAGAGAAATTTCACCATTCCAGCTAATAAACATATATCTTATAAAAATAAATTTACCTTAATCTTCTAAGAGTATCTTTGACATTATGAGATCCGAAATTTAACATATTATATACCAGAATAAACAAATATGATAAATTACAAGAATATAGTAATTTTCGAATGTTTAAGTGTAAAAATAGTCTATAATGATTTATATTTAAAATAAATCATTAAAAGCATAATTCAAAAATGTTATTTTATATAATTTTTTTAATTTACTTCGTTTGGACTCTACGCATAACTGTGCCATTGGTTAGAAAAATAATTGTGTTTAGTAAAAATTATGCGAAAACACTCAAATAAAAGTAAATCTAATGAAATTAATAAAAAAATATTAAAAATTATGTAAAACAAACAAAATAATATCCATTATAACTAAATTAATCATAATTATATGAGTATAAATACAAATCTTTGTTAACTCAAAATAATGTCATTTTGTTTTAATTTTGTATATTTAAAAAATTCAGATTTTAAACCATATCACGTTGTAATTAACTTAAATTTAATTACAATTAATTTTGGTGTATTCTGGCACATTTGTTGACACTAATTCTACGCTTGATTAATCAACGATGAAAAAATATTCAATTCGCAAATAGCAATGAGGTAAGTGTTCTTGAAATTATTATATCTATATAGCACTATAAATCAAGATATCTTTATTTTACAATGCTCTTTCTCTAATTCACTTAAAACGTCTAATAAATTATTTTTATTGTTATATAAGGTAGATTACTATTTGTTTAGAGGCTTAAAATCCTAGCTATTTTATTTCAAGCAAATAAACCAATTTATAGTTAAATAATTAAATTAATCATATTTAGTGTTATTATTGATATTATCATAGCTGTCTGTATATCTATATTTTTATTACGAATCCCGATATTATACTATTAAATGCTTATTTTATCCAAAAATCATTGTTTTTTATTGAATTCATACTGATGAATTTTTAAATGGAATTTCTATAATCTTGAAATAATGCATTTCTGGAGCTACAGTTGCAAATCTGTTTTGGACAATGATTATGGTAAAATTTGCTTTTATTCCAATTTTCTCATAATGGAGATCTTATAAAAAATTTTGAAAAGTTGATCATACACTGTCTAGTGCATTCAATATCGGTATCATTTTTCAAAACCTGTATTTCGATACTGAAAATTTTCAATACCGGTATTGAAAGTTTCCATAGCAAACTTAAAAAAATTTAAAATATCAAATAAATAAAAAGCTTTACAGTTTGATAAATTTTTTTATCTCAAAATTACAGATTTTTTTCATTTTGTGCTTCAATTTTGATTTTCCACAGTTTTTGAAATGCATTGGAATATAACTGAGTTGGAATATAAGTTGGAATACCACTATATCTGGTATATAAAACATTTTGAATTAGATAAAAATTTAAAGAAAAATAATTAAATTTAATATTATTTAAAAACATTTACTTGTGAACTTTAAGAATATTAAAGACTACAAAATTCAAAAATTAATTACAAAATTACCCTAATCCTTCAAAGTTTAATTATCTTTACTCAAATAACAAATTATAAAATTCATTTACTAAAAGTTTATTACGTTATATCTGTTCACATTATTTATATAAATTAAACTTGAGATATTTAACAATAAAAATTATAAAACTTACATTAATATGCATCAAAAGAATTTTGTGACTATTTAATTAAACTTGTTTCTTATTCACCGAAGTTAGAAAGAACACACATTACAACAATCCTAATAATATCATCAAAAATTACTCAGAAACTTGTAATCTTGTATGCATTTATTTTTTAAAAATGTCATGAAAATAAATAAATTTGTAATTAACAAAGTATAAATTCTTATCACGTGTCGTTTATATTTAATTGATAAATGATCTTAGAACTCATATAAAACATTCAATTAAAAACCTTTTTATTCTTAGATTAAATTCAATTTTCTGATATAATTTCTTGACATTTTCAGTGTAGAACCACTTCTCTATTCACCCACAGTACGATTTCAACCGTGCGATCTTGCACTAAGTATCTTCCTCTTATCGAACTTTGTCTAGTTTCTCTTGGAAATGGTGTATTAGTTTTCTACTAGAATTAGAATAGTATTCTCATTTAAATATCAATGATGATAACAATTCATCACGAGTAATTTATATTATTTAGGAAATCCTCTTCTGGCTCTTTCTTCCTGTCTTTCTCATTTTTGTTTATTCACATTTCCAGTCAACGTAATACTTATAATCTTGTCATTTTTCAAGATTCACATCCGCTCAGAACCTCAATCTATTTCAAGCTATATAAATCAACATTATCGGTTCTATTCTAAACTATTATAGGCGGAGATTAATTCCAAAGGTTTTATTTCTAAAAAAATAATTCTATTTTCCTAAATCAGTAAACCAGATCTTTATGTCAGGCATTGACATGATATTATTATAAATATAAATTTTATTTATTGTACTGTTTGCATCAGTCTCTTAAGATTTGAAGACATTGAGGTTGATGCAGACACGCACCTTTATTTAACTTTAACCGCTGTTCTTGTCTTTTTACTAGGTTTGAGAATAAATTTGTTGCGTTTTTATCAAAGACTTATTTAAACAAAAATCAATACTTATACCGATAAATTAATTATTATGTATTAGCCGTAGCTGGTATCGAATAAGTTGTTGAGCTAGTTTTTAAGGCCCTCTTTTTTGTCGAAGCTAACGGCCCTCATATGGTTCGACAGGGAGTGGAAAAGTTGGTAATCTGTCGGTGCATGTTCCGGAGAATATGAAAAATTCTGAAAAACCTTCAATTCAAGCTCTTGGACTGCGGCTTTGACGACTTGTGCAATATGGCCTGGCTTTGTCGTGAGTAGTATGGATTGGCTTTGTCAATGGGGTGTTTTCAGTTGAATGGCCTCTTTTACGCGGCGTAGCTGTTCAAAAAAGAGCTCCTAGTTGACCGTGGTATTCCTTTTGAGCATTTCCCAGTCACACCAAACGCAGATCATGGTCTTCTTTGAATGGAGGTCAGGCTTAACTCGGCTTTTGCATATCTTTTGGAGTCACCCACTCTTTTTTGCTTCATATTTATACATAGGTACCATTTCTCATCTCCCGCGAGGATTCGATACGAAAAGTACTGTTTATGACCACATGTGGCTCGTGACTTGCGAGAAATTTGAACTCGATTTTCTTTGTTTTTGTTAATTTCGTGAGGCACCCAGGCTCCAAATTTTTCGGTAAATCCCATTGAATGAAGATGATTGAGAATCGTTTTTATGGTCGCAATTCATTTTTTCGGCCAATTAATTTTGATAACCGTCCTTTAAAAGTGGTTTGAGACGCTCTTCGTCGAATTCAGAAGGTCTTCCGCTGTAAGTCGTGTCTACTGACAGTTTTCGCTTTAGAGTTTCATTATTATTTTTTAGCGGTGATTTGAAAGTGTCAATATCAGTATTTGGAAAAAAGTTCTTCTAAAAAGGTGTCTTCAGATTCAGTGACATTTTTAATGGTAACAGTCAGATACATCCACTGTTTGATTATCCGTTACCAGAGTTATATAAGATGAAAGATAGTCAAGTATTTTAGTGATGCAAGCACTCATATTTGCGCTAAAATTTTGTGTAATATAGAAATAAAACCTATTGTTGTCAAGACAAGTTTCCTTGTCTGATGATAAAGTGCGAAATCGGTTTGCTTTATCGATATCAGGAGCATTTGTTTCAGCACTAAATTTGTTTATTTTCACGCTTAATTTACTAAGAATCTTTAACTAGTCTTTGACAAAAAAGAGTCTACAATTTAGGAATTTTGCCAACAAGTCCAATGGAAGCAATTGAGAATCCTGATCAAATGAAAGAAATTATAAATGAAAATAATAATGCAAATGAATTTATGGATAATGAAAAACAAATATTCAAATGGAAAAATAAGTTTGAAAAAGGAATAACACATTCATGGAGTAAAGAAATCTTTGTAATAAAAAATGTATGATACTAAACTATATGATATATGATTTTAAAGAAGAAATTCTAGGAAGAATGCATCAAAGGGAATTACAAAAAACTAGTTTTTAGGTATTTCCTCAGGTTTTGTATTAATAGCTCTTACAAACAAACTCCTATCATCATCATTTTTAACAAAATTATTAATTAATAAAGCATGAACTAATTATCCTCCTTCATACTCATCACTATCATAATAATCACTATTATAATATATTTTCCCACCTTTTGGATAAAGAAAAATTCCATATTTTTATTTTCAAAATCAAATTCAATGACCATTTTATAATAATAACGATGAATATGAAATATTTCGAATGAAAATAAAATCTATTATTGATTCAAATAAACCAAAAGCTGTTAAATATAAAGATAAGTATTTGCTACAAAAGAAAAAATAAAACATAAAAGATTTAGAAATTAAAGGAGGCTATATTATTACTTTATATTATTACTTTAGCTATATTACTACCATCAATTTTTGGTGGAATAACTGCAGCTACTAAAATTTCAACATCAATTAAAAATGCAAAAGATGGAATTAATTTGGATAAATTTCAATCAAAAGCACTTACAAAATATTTACGTAGTTTAGAAAATATTCATAATGATACTGAATTAAATGAACATTTGAAAATGTTAGGAAAACAAAATATAAAAATTGAAAAATCTGGGAATGGAATATTTTTAAATCAACATGAGAAAAATGGATGATATTCTTCCTATTTGGAATAATAATTTAACAAAATTAATTCATAATAAAATCTTACCAAATTCATTTCGTATGTTAATTATTGGTTCATCTGGATGTGGTAAAAGTGTTTTATTAAAAATGTTATTATATTCAAATTATTTAGATTATAATCTTATAGTATTTAGTAAAACAATTCATCAATCAGAATTTCAATTATTATATCATGGATTTAAAAATTATTGATCGAAAACAACAATCCTAAAAATATTTAAAAATCAAGACAAAATACCAGAAGATATACTAATATCAGATTTATGTGAATGTATTGAAAAAGATGATATTAAAAATGAAATAAATATAACAATGAGAAATAAATTCTCAGGTATAATTCCATGTGAAGATCTTAATAAAACAAAAAAGAATTTAATTGTTTATGATAAAAACCAAGAAATTATGGAATCATATTTTACAAAAGGAAGACATACAAATTGCTGTATTTATTTATAACAAAATTATTATGAACTTGATAGAAGATCAATTCGTGGAATTGAATAAAATAGACCTAGATAATGATTTTTTTATATTTATAATGATTTATTTACGAATATTATAGATAGATTAGATTTTAATAATTATGAAAAACAATCGAGTATTCGATATAATTATATTATTTTGAATTCAGAGACGAAAGAAATACATTTAAAAATTATTTAATAAAAGTGGATCAATATTCTAAAGTTATTGGTTCCAATCCTTTTGATGCATTAATTTCAACTAAATATTTAAAAAAATAACAAAAAGCAAATTAAGTATAGAATAAAAATATTATTAATAAAAACATTAATCGATTAGAACTAACCATTAAAATTAGAACTGATAAAATACATACTTATATATTAAATATAAACAGAGCTGTATATAGTATTAGAAAAAGTCAACCAATTTTAGATGAAATTTTTATTCCTGAAGGATGTGTAGGAGGAAAATTCAATAACTAAGAAATAAGAATTAATATGAATTAACTCAAAATCTTACTGTAAAAATGTTTGTAGAATTAATTTCGAATGATATGAGTCTACAACTTGACTATTTTAAAGTATTAAAATTCTCCCAACTAGAGAAAGAAGAGCTTCCGAATCATGTTTAAAAAAATAGATCCTGGAATATCTGAAACATCTGAATCTGGAATAAATCTAATTGTATTATTTGAATCCTCAATAAAATTATTAGCTGATAAAAAAGTAGAACAAATAAAACATGGAATCAAGTTAATTCTATTTTAAATAAACTTAGATTTGAAATTAACTCAGGACAAATATGATATATTCCTCAAGAAATATTACTAAAAAATTCATAACTAAATGACATTTAATTTCGATAAACATTAATTTTAATCATTAATGACGGTGAATTGAAGTTTGAATAACCAGCATACAGATTCTAAAATAAACTTGCAAAGTGCAAAAGCCTGTTAGCAAAACTATCTACATACACATATAAAACATTTATTGGGAACGAGGGAACATCTAAAATGCTAAATATATACATAGAAAATACATAAATATACACAAATAGTTTGACAATGCTAATGCTAACAGGAAGTATTTTATTTATATTTATTTGAAATTTATTTGATCAGGTTCTGACAAAGTGCCTGTCTTGTGGTAGTACCACCTTCGTGCAGATTGTGTGATGTTACTTATCGCACATTCCTTTAGTAGGCCTTTCAGTTCTGAGCTACCAATTCCTAAATTATTTAAAACTTCAAATGCATTATCAAATTTATCAAAAAGCATAGTATTAATATAATTGACAAGCAAAGACAGCTTACGGTGCAATTTCTTGTTGGAATCTTCCACATTTTCTAATAGACAAGACAAGTCTGAAACTACATCTTCACCATTAAAAGATTCCACTTCAGGAATATAAAGTGAACTCGAAAGTATTCCTTTTTCTAAAAACTTTCTTAGAAAAGTATTATTCAAATCATGCATTTTCGATGACTTTCCTTCATCTGAGTTGTTTGGTTTGAAATTGGAATCGATAGAATTCATATGTCACTTTTTCGAATGATGTTGGTGGAACAATTTTAATAATCATGCATTCTGTTGAAAGAACTTTTCGATGAACTTAATCCAGAAGTAACATTTGAAGGAACTTCATCAGTAAAAGAGAAATCAACTTTCGAAACACAAGTTGATTGATTAAATCCACTTGTGAAAATTTATTAGGAGAATTCTCAAAATCCAATGATAGCAAAAATTGAAAAAAAATTTGCAATTGCAATTAAAAGTCATTTTTAGTGAAACTAATATAACCAAATTTACACTACTATCAAATAAAAGTAGTAAAGTAAGTAGTAAATTTGGGTTTTGAAAATCTCGTCTTACGAAGTTTATCGTGAAAAAATAAAATAAAATTTCAATGTTGAAAAATACGATATCCTTTCGTAATTATCATTGATTTCAAGCATTTTTATTACAAGTTTCTCTAATTCTCATGTTTGTCATTGTTTAGATTTGTAAAAACAAAAATATGGATTATTAGTTTTGCTCTTTTTCAATTTCATCAATAAAGTTTTCTAATTGATATCAAGAAAATATTGTAAAAATATAATCAGAATTTTCGACGAGGATGAGATTCGTCAACTTTATTCAGAAAGTTGTTGACTTCACTTATGGTTTCAGGAGAGATGATGTTATGTATTCTATCAATCTCACCAGATAGTTTCCATTGTCGAAGTTTAAGGAGTCTCTCTTTACAGCTGGTGCTATGGTATGATAGTGAAGGTATCATATCAACCAAGCTGGGGGCCCAACTTTCAATACTCTCAGGCAAAAGTGTACTACAGTTATCTATGTCACTTATAGAATACATCAATAAACAATTATTGATATAGTTATGGACATAATCACCATATGTTCCAGTAGTGATGTGGTTAAGATTTTGGCTGACACAGCAAAGACCTTAGTGTAAGGTCTTTCTCAGTCATTTGGTGAAGATTCAGTAGGCCAAGATTGAACATTATGCCTGATTCACTTTCATAATGTGAAACCTCAGAATTTAGAATTTTATTAATTTTTATAAATTTACCCCCACAAATGAGATCTCTTTAGGAAAATTCATATTTAATTTTAATTTATCAATTAGTTTTACTAATGTTTCTGGAGTTTTTTCTGTGTTCTCCGCAAAACACAGTTCCAGTATGTCAGGGAATTTTTTATAGAGATCTTTTAGCTGTGAGCGAGTGAGATCAGATGACTTAATACTAGTATCACTGGTATCTCCATTGCAGCTATTTAAAATGTCAAGCATGATAAATTCCCAATCAAAATATTTAATATGTGACTTCATTAAATAGTCAGGGAGTTTATCGCTATGTTTTAGATCATTTAGTATTTTATTTATTTGAATACTCTTGTTTTTAATATTTTATATAGTAGCTGTCTCTGCTAGCTTCTGAGAGAGAGCACATAGGAACTTTTTGATAATTTGAGAGACAGAAACATACTTATTTATTTTCATGTATGATGTTACTATGCTAGAATCAACTAGAAAGGTTTTAAGTTGACTATTTATTGGTTTATGGGACTGTGAGGCTTTAATACTTTTAGAATAATCTAACGAAACACATATATTCTTATTTCTTTAAAAGAATTTAAGAAGTCCTGCTATTTTTAAATGGTTTTCGGCTTGATTTATTTTCGAAAGTTCAAAGTTTAGCTTATTGAACTTTTAATAAGCTGAGTAAATTTAGGTAAAGATTTAAGGAATTCCTGTTTTTCAAATTTTGTTAAGACTCGAGCAGATCGAGTAAAGCTCATATTCTTCTTATTGTGAAAATTATATTTTTTATTCTAGTTAAATTACCTTTGACCTTTTCTGGATTCAACGTTTACATTTTCACTATTGAATTTTTCGATATTATAATTTTTAAAATTCATATTCTCAGATCCCATAGTTTTATTTGTCTTTTTATTTACAATAATGTTTTTGTCATAATTTCGCCCAAAATAAGTATTAAATTTATCATTGTTTAAGTTACCTGATTCAATCAAATTCAAATCTTTTTCAATTTCAGGTAAATTAAATTTTACTTTTAAATAATTGATAATAAAATCAAGTTTATCATTAAACTTACTTAACTTTTCTTCCAGAATTAAAATATTTGATGATAATTTCTTCTTGATCCCGGCTTCAAAAAATTACTCTTGTTAAGCAAATAAATCAACATATTGCAATGATGCAAGAAACCGCGAATTTACGTCAATCAAATGAATTGATGATTTCCAAGGATTTTAGTAGTTCACCATCCGATATTTTGGGGCCTTTCTGTTGTAGCAGGGGGTTTGAGTTGGTGAACCTCTTTTCGGATTATCTCGACAAAGCTTTCAGGAAAACTTTGCCATTCGCCACTAATCATCATGGCATATGCACAGATGAAAGGGCCACAATCATAGTCATCATGAGGGTGAAAGGTCATTGCTGCTTTAAGATCAAATAATTCATTTAAAGCCATGGTGATTTTAAGAGCAATAGTTTTATTTGTAAAGCTATGGCGGTTCAAAAATATTTGATCGACAAAGTAAGACATTAAAGAAGATTTACAGTACACGAACAAGATTTAGTTAGCATTATTTATATTAAGGGAGCATAATATTACTTGTGCTTTGAAGACGTTTTCCGGGATTGGAAAAATGTCTTTTTCGAGGTTAGCGCACAGAATTTCAACAATAAAGCATTTAATAGACACAAAGTCTGAGTTCCTGATGTTATTTTCAAGAAAGTTATCAATATTTTCATCAGTGAACCAGATCTTTGGGTCATGAATTGAAATTATTTGATTATTATAATTATTATAAATTTTATTTGTTGTGCTGTCTGCATCAGTCTCTTTTGAGATTGGGGCAGATATTGAGTCTGATACAGGCACGCACCTTCATTTAGGTTTGACTGTATTTCTTCTAGTCTTTTTGATTAATTTTGGCTCTGGAACATCCTGTTGAACGTTATTGGTAACTATTGTAGTTGATTGGTTATCATCAATGTCTACTGACAATTTTCGCTTTAAAGTTTCATTATCAACTTTTAGCGGTGATTCAAAAGTTTCAGTGTCAGTAACAGGAGAAGAGGGTACTTCTAAAAGAGGATCAACAGACTCACTGACATTTTCAACGGTAGTAGAGACAGAGGTATTCACTGTTTGATTATTCTTTACCGAGGTTATATATGGTGAAAGATAGTCAATGATTTCATTTATACAAGCGCTCATATTTGCGCTACATATCTTACTGCAATTTTGTGAAATACGGAAATAAAACTTATTGTTGACAAGGAAGTTCTTCTTGTCTCTGATAATAAAGTAAAGAAATCGCTTTGCTTTATCGATGTCGGGGAAATTCGATTCATTACTAAATTCGTTGATTTTATTCCCTAATTTGCTGAGAGCTTTTAATTGGTCTACTTTCTTTGGTAAAGCAACTTTTACAGTTTTAAGAAAGTTGTTTATTTCCGAAATGGTATTTGGCGAGATAATGTTATGAATTTTATCAATTTCTCGAGATAGATTTAATTGCCGTAATTTTAACAGTCTCCTTACAATTTGCAAAGTAGTATGAAGAACTGTGGATCATATTGATCATCTCCGGACCCCAGGTTTCAATGTTATCGCGACCTAATGAGTGACAGCTTTCAATGTTCGTAATTGAATGCATTAAAAAGCAATTACGCAAATAATTCTTGACATATTCGTCAAATGTCGCGTTTGAGATATTTGCTAAGGTGCCTTTAAGATTTAAATAATTAATGTAGAATATAATGTCTATGAGCTTTGAGGGAGAATTCGGCTTATTAAATTATTTAATAAGTTAATTAAGGTTTCTGGAGAATTTTCTATGTTTTCAGCAAAACACAGTTCCAGAATATCCGGGAATTCGCCGTATAAGTCTTTCAGTTGTGATCGACTAAGATCTGATGATCTCAATGTTATTTCGCTGTCATCAACGTCAGACTTACTTAATATGTCAATCATGGTGAACTACCCATCAGAAAATGTAATTTGTGACTTTATCAGGTAGTCCGGAAGTTCACCACGTTGTTTCATTTGTTTTAATATTTTATTTTTCCGTATCCCCCTAAATTTGATATTTGATATTGTAGCTGTCTCAGCTAACTTCGGTGAAAGAGCACATAAAAATTTCTTAATAGTTGGCGAGGCAGTTCCACACTAACTTGTACATTGTTCGACTCTATTATACCAGACTCCACCAGAAAGGTCTTGACTGAGTTACTTTGAGGTTTCTCAGATTCATGGTCCAGATTCATGTGATTTCTATAGAAAAATTTCACAAAGCCTTAAATGTTTAAGGGATTTTAAGTTGGGCTTATTTTAGAAAGCATAGAATTAATCTCTTGGTGCTTGCCCGAAGTTTCTTTTAACTTAATAAGCTTAATGAATTTGGGAAAAGCTTTAAAAAGAACACCTTTCTCATTTTGGCTTAAAGTTCTAGCAGATTTAAAAAGGTTAAAATTTTTCTTATTATTAGAAATATCGTTAAGAGTATTCTTTCCAAATTTTGAATTTTTACTATTTCTTATTTTTATTTAAAGATTGAAAATTTTTGTTATTAGTATTTACAAAAGTTCTTTCACTTTGAACTTTATAAGATTTTTCAATTTTATTTCCTCTGTCAACTTCTAGTTTAGAATTATCTAATTCTTTGGAATAATTACCACTAATTTTATTTACAATTTGACTTTCAAAATCATCATTTGTAATTTTGTTCAAGTCACCCGACTCAATCAAACTCAAACCATCCCTCTCAATTTCAGGAATATTAAATTTTACTTTATTTGTTTGATTTTTAATTGTAAATTTTAAGTTGAGATCTTGTTCATTGCCTCTATTACTAAAGTAGGTACTTTTCTAATTACCATTATGAAAATCATTTTTAATTGTTATTTTTAATGTATTATTTTGTCCATCATGAATCTTGGAGACAACACGAGATGAAGAAAAGGAATCATCAGATTTATCAACATTATTTTGTAAATGTTTAAATAGAAATAAATTATAATATTTATCATTTAAATTTAATTTATTATTATAGGGTTCTTTAGAGTAAACAGATTTAAATTCTCTGTTAGCATAAGCATTTAAAATATCAAGCTTATCATAATACTTTCTTAACTTTTCTTTCAATTTTAAAATATCCGATGATAATTTCTTTTTGATATCAGCTTCAAAAATTCCAATTGTGAAGCACATAAATTAACATATTGCAATGATGAAAGAAATTCCGAAAATATGTCAATTAATATAAAATTCGCCATTGATTTATATATAAATTTATATAACCAAATCCACAATACTGTCAAATAAAAGTAATATATAATCAAATTTCAATGTTGAAAAATACGATATCTTTTCGTAATTGTCATTGATTTCAAGCATTTTCATTACAAGTTTCTCTAATTCTCATGTTTGTCATTGTTTAGATTTGTAAAAACAAAAATATGGATTATTAGTTTTGCTCTTTTTCAATTTCATCAATAAAGTTTTCTAATTGATATCAAGAAAATATTGTAAAAAATGTTTGATGAAAAATTTTCGACGAGGATGGGATTCGAACCCACGCGGGGAAACCCCAATGGATTAGCAGTCCATCGCCTTAACCACTCGGCCACCTTTAAATACATTTATTAATAATAATAAACTTGATTTTTGTTTTCACAATCGGACAGTGCTCAACTTGGAGCACGCCTTTCGAAAGATTTACATAAAAATCAAGAGTCAGAAAGATTTTTAATCAATTAATTGTTTGGGATCATTTCGACTCAAGTTATTTATCAATCTTCTGAATTGTCATCGGAAATCAAACTCCGGCATTGCATGTTGGCTCTTCATTGATGGCGTTCAATAGAAGAATGAATAACCAGCATACAGATTCTAAAATAAACTTTTGCAAAGTGCAAAAGCCTGTTAGCAAAACTATCTATATACACATATAAAACATTTATTGGGAACGAGGAACATCTAAAATGCTAGATATATACATAGAAAATACATAAATATACACAAATAGTTTGACAATGCTAATGGTATCAGGAATTATTTTATTTATATTTATTTGAAATTTATTTGATCAGGTGCTGACAAAGTGCCTGTCTTGTGGTAGTACCACCTTCGTGCAGATTGTGTGATGTTACTTATCGCATATTCCTTTAGTAGGCCTTTCAGCTCTGAGCGACCAATTCCTATTTTCAAAAGGAGTTCAGAGGTTTTTGCAGGAAAAGATCCTAAGGCTCCAATAATATATGTGTCAAGGTCGACTTTGAAGTCAGGTTTGACAGCCTGTATTTCGTTCTTTAAATTTTCATATTTTTTCAAGTTGGCTTTGTCTATTTGTTTAAAAGTAGTGACAGAGTCGTTTGGACATTTCATGTCAACAAGAAAGATTCTCTTTTTCGACACATCAGTGATTATCAAGTCAACTCGTTCTTTGGAATTCGGAACAAGTGCGCAGGTGTGATCTACTACAACGATCAGATTAGGCTTATTCATTAGGCGATTTGTTATTAATTTGAGACAGTTGTCGTGTCGCTCAGATGCAAGAACTAGGTGGACCTTACACGATTGAAGTGCGTGTGACATTTTCTCCTCTTCACTGTTACACCGCCGACAAAGTCTCTTTTCACCTTTATTATATGGCTTCGCATTGATTGAGAGAGTGTTTGTGCGAGCTCGATGAATAAAGTTCCAAGCGAATTCAGATAAATCACCGCGGAATATTGCTTTATTTATCATGGGCGAAAGTCTGATTGCTGAAGCTATGATGTTAGAAGTGCAACCGCTCTCCCATTTAGCAAGATAGGAATCACAAAGTGCCATGTGTAAGACTTTTGAAGTGGTCTGACGTAGATCCGAAGTCAAAATCACAGTTCCACGCATTACTGTGGTTATGTAGAGGCATGTTTCATGGTTTGTGATAGCGAATGATATGTCAATTTGATGAGTTCTTGCAAAGAACGCTATTGCAATTCTGACTCTTTGAAATCGAGTTTTCTTGCCAGAATGCAGTGGTATAGAATCTTTTCCATTGAGCCAATCAAGACCTTCTTGAAGAGTGGGTTCTTTTATCCCAAGACGAGGTCCAGTAACAAATTTCAATGAATCAGTGTTGATCTTTCTAGCAAAGTCACACTTTGATGTTAGTAATCGGAAACAGTGTGTTATCGTCTGAGTGTGATATTCATCAAGAAGATCTACACAATTTGCTCCGCCATTCTCAGTAGAACTATAGATATAGCATACTTCAGAATGTTTTGGCAGAAGTAGCATTTTTCTAAAGCTATTTCTAAGTTGGCTGGTTATATTGACAGAAATATTACTATTTCCATTTGGTTTAGAAAGAGCATAAGTCTTAATCTCTCGAGTTCTAAAAGGAAAGATCAAACGTGAATGAACAAAGATCTTATAAGCCTTTAGTTTTTGCCAACCAAGAGAATTTCATATGGATTTTGATCAGTGTCCACGCCTACAGGCACTCCAAGATATCGATAGAATTCATTAGATTCTAGCCTTTTAATTCGAATGTCGTTGATCGAAATTGCAGTGTCCATTTCAACATTCGGCAGTTGAAGATATCCACACTTTTCAGGGCGATATTCAAACCCTATCTCAGCTGCAGTTGCAACAGCTATGTCAGTAATCTTTTGAAGTTCACTAACAGAGCAAGCAACAAGAGCGATGTCATCAGCGTATGCGAGAATCTTGACTTGAGATTTTCCAATCATAAAAGGTCTACAATCAGATCGTGATACCGCTTCAAGTACTGGATTGATAGCCAAAGCAAACAAGATCATGGAAATAGGACATCCTTGTTTGACTCCTTGTACGATAGGAATGTTTGGAGTTTGAATGTGGCCACAACTATAGAAAGTGCTCGTATTGGAGTATAACATCTGAATAACGGATACAAATCCCTCACTCACTCCAATAAATCGCAGTAAAGACCACATGTATTCGTGGGGAACACTGCCAAAGGCATCCTTTATATCAAGCCAAGCAATCGCAAGGGGTTTGTTTGTGCTGTATTTGGAGTGTTCTAACGCAGCAGAAAGAATCGAATTATGCTCAACACATCCATCGTGTTTAGAACCGCCTTTCTGGCCAATGTGTAAAAGTTCATTCGAGTCTATCCATCTTGTCAAGCGACTTGCTAAACAAGAAGCGAAAACTTTATAGATGACAGAAAGCAAGGCAATTGGACGCCAAGATGATACATCATCATATTTATCTTCTTTATCAGGTTTAGGAGTTAGAAGTGTTTTGAAAGTCTTCCAACTGTCTGGTATGGTCTTATCAGAAATGATTTTATTATACAATAAAGTTAGTAATTTACCCTCGGGATCAAGAAGCAACAAGTCACGATATTGTATTCCATCAATACCCGGACTCGTATTGTCAGTTTTCTTGAGTTCAAACATCACTTCATCATTTGTGAAAGGTTCCAGAATGAGTATTACGTTGGAACGTTTGCTGAAATTGAAAATTGCATTCCAATTTCCACAAAATGGAGATTTAATTAGGAAATTTGAAACAATTTTCTGGAATGTTGGACGTATAATAACATTTATGTTATTGAGAAGTTTGTTGACTGTTGATTTCATGTCAGTCATGAAATTGGCAATTAATGTGCTTTTATTGATTTTATGCGCAGTGTTTTTTTTATTACCCAAATACGGCTTGTGTGTGGTTTTTATTCGGTTTGGGAACTGTTCATTAAAATTCGATACTTTCTTGATTAGTATCGCAATTTTTATTTTGCGCATTTCTAAGTTTAAGCTACCTTCTTTGACTTTATTGCATTTGTTTGTACAAGAATTTTGTTCTTTTTTATATTCATTTATGACAGGAAGCAATGAGCTGATTGTGTTACCTATCTCGCGCAAGTTTAAATTTACAAGGGGTAAGTCATTTACGTAATGTTTGATGAAAGCGCAGATAAGGACTTTACTCACAAGGCCAGATCCTCGGATATCGTGCGGAAAAACGCTAATATTTAATACGCGACCAGGTGTTTCCTTTATTTCATTTATTTTGTTCCTAAGGCTCTTGCAGATTGACAGGTGATTTTCGGTTTCAGACAGAGTCGTTAGATTAAGAATATAGTATTATAATCAATAATTAAAAGAAATTCTCGATGTTTTGGGGGTGCAACAATTGCAAAAATTACTTCTGCCTTGATGACGCACTCGTAGTTTAAGTATTCGTTCAAGTATTGAGTGCAGTCATCAAGGATTGCAGAGCACATTGTCGCATTTAATAGCATGAAATTATCATCTAGTTTTAAAATTTAAGTATTTTGATGTTATATCCTCGGTAATTTTGAAATTTAATAAATTTAAATTCTTGCAGATCTCATTTGCTTGCTGAATTTTAAAAGAATTTAGGGACTCACTGATAATTGTACGAGAAACCTGGTTTTCAAAAATCAACATTTCAACAATTTCAATAAAAGCAGAAGCAAATAGATGTGGATCATCAAGTGTGATGGAAATGTGATCGATGTTGTGGTCACAATTGAAAATGACTTTTTTGTCGGAAATGAAAAATTTGTTCAGGTAGTCAGTCATGTTTTCTCCAATACCAATTAGTTTCTCAGTTAAAATTCTGTTTCTAAAATTGAATATGTAACTGATTCCTGAAACAAGAGAGAAGAGATAGAGACCCCAATTCATGTCATTTGGAATGACGCTGATGACGTGTTCTATTCCAGAATATTGTTTGAATTTTACATTTTCTCTAATATATCTATTGTTCTGTGCAATCTCTTTTGATGTCAATTCAGGAGAAAGAACAGTTGTATTGTTCTTATTTTTAAACCATTCACTTAACAAGGAAGAAACACATGAGTTCTGTTTCAAGAGAAATGCTTGACTAGCACTGCTGATTTTCTTAATTCCATTGCGCTTGATAATCTCCATGAATTTTGGTAGGCCACCACCCGATATTTTGGGATCTTTTTTTTGTGGGAAAAGTTTGAATTGGTGGACCTCTTTCCTGATTATCTCGACAAAGCCTTCCGGAAACCTTTGCCATTCTCCACTTATCATAATAGCATACGCACAGATCTATGGCCCACAGTCATAGGTGTTTTCTTGGAACAAGAAGTCATTGCGTGGGTGAAAAGTCATGGCTACCTTGATATTGAAGAGTTGGTTTAGTGCCATTGTGGTTTGAAGAGCATGTGTCTTATTGGAAAGTTTATGGCGGTATTGGAAGATTGGATCAATATATTAAGAAGTTAGAGATTCCTTACAGTAGACAAACAAGATCCAGTGGGATTTATCAATGTTAAGAGGGCACAATATGATTTGCGCCTTAAATACAATTTCCGGAATAGGAAAAATGTCTTCGTTAGGGTTAGTGCGCAAAATGCCAACAATAAAGCATTTAATGGACGCAAAGTCTGAATTTCTGATGTGACTGTCAAGGAAATAGTCAATATCATCATCAGTAAACCAGATCTTTGGGTCGTGTATGGGAAACAGTTTTTCATCATTACAAGTTATATTTATTGTGCTGTCTGCAACAGTCTCCTCCGTGATTGAGGTATATGTTGAGACTGATGCAGGCACGCACCTTCATTTATTCTTGGCACCTGTTTGCCTAGTTTTTCTATATGGCCTTGTGTTCTGGTCTTCTTGGTGATCATTATTAGTCTCTATAGGGTTTTGTTGAATTCCATCGATGTCAACTTCTAGGTTTCGTTTAAAAGTCTCATGGTCGTTATCTAAAGTTTCAAGTGAATCATCGTCGACAATAGGATATGATGGTTCTTTTGAGATATTCTCATCAGATACAATGACATGTTCTATAGTGAGAGAGTCAGGCGTGTCTTTCCTCTGTTCGTTGATATTATTAATATATACCAAGAGATTTTTAAGTATGTCTGTGATGTATCCAGCCATGATAGATGTGCAAACCTTTCTGCTGTGTAGAGGTATGCGGTATGAGTATTTTCTTTTAAATAAATACATATGTTTGTCTCTAACAACAAAATATAGAAATCGCTTAGGTTTATTTAACTCTGTTCCAAGTGTTTCAGCTTTAGTCTCAATAATACTGCCTAATTTTGCAAGAATATCGTGCTGAGCAGGTTTTTGTGGGTAGGTTTCGTCAATCTTATTCAGAAAGTTGTTGACTTCCTTTATGGTTTCAGAAGAGATGATGTTATTGTTGGACGTACAGGAGTTTAAACTATGGTATTGTTCATCTCATTGATCTGACCTTCACTTGCAAGTTCTAAGGATGATTTACCTGATACGTCGCACGATTTTAATAACCATTTCGCACCCATGACCGAAATCATGTTGGAACTGTGCACAACAGCCGAATGCCATTCGAGCAGGTGAGCGTCATTTCTAACACTACTCCTCGAATGACCTTCGTCTTTCCCGGATTACTAGCTGCCGCTGGAAAGACTTACGCTTATGCCTGTCTAACCTTATCTAGTTCCTACTTTTACCCTAGTCGCGTTGAGAAAATCATGGAGAATGGTGGTGCCTAACTCCTTTACAACCCCCATTGCCGTCGATACCCCATCTCTCGTAATATAAATTAAGCGGAATAATGTCTAACAAATAGAAGATAGAAAACAAATTTCAGAAAACTCTGTAAATAAACTATATTGACCAAAACAACAAAAAAAATATCATTAAGTTACTACACGGGACACTAAATAACAAAACGTTTAAATCACAAATGCCACCGACCACCGGCGAGTCCGAACTGTCAGCCTAATCTTCCTCGGCATCCATATCTATTGGGAAACGCTTCCTTTTTGCCGGACGATACGGCGGGGGATCTATTCGGAAGTCGTCGTTTATCTGAGTAGATGGTCCCGCGATTTCGCCTTGGGGACCGACATTGGGTACCTCGCCCGTGAGAATGGCGATTTCGTCGGTACCCAACCCCAATCGATTGAGGACCCGTGTCGCTCTAGGTGGTTCAATGTCCTCATCCACTAGATTGATGTGGATAGACTCCGGAGGAGATGAGAACATGACTTGTGGGGCATAAAGGATATCCGGATCGAGCCCCGGAATCTCGAATTCCCGATTTGGGGGCGGTAAGTCATCGATCCGGTAGGTGTCCTCTGCGGCCCTCGCTTCCCGGAGGCGTTCTTCTTCTTGACGACGTCGATCCCGACGTCGCTTATTCCGGTTGGGTCTATGGCGAGTCGTAGAGATAGTCGAGTTCGTCGTGATTTCGACTGGCAGAGGATTTAGAGAGGACGGAGTGCTGACGACTGAGGAGGAGGTGGGGGCTGTTGAAACTGAGCGATTTTCGATGTTGGGGAGATGTTGGGCCGGGATGATACAGAGTTGACCGGTCCGGACACTCCCTGGGACGTGAGTTCGTAACTCTACGTCCGTAAAAGCCTGTCGAAGTGCCACTGACTGTTCACGGATCAGTAAGCGTTGGCTGCGTGACTCGACGATTAATTCGTCACGCGCCTGGGTGAGCCGGAAGATTTTCTGTCTGAGCTCCCGGACGGTTTCTGGTGGAGCCCAGATACCTTTCATTCTTTCCTATTTGGCCTTGAGGTCGTTATGCTGGATTTTCAAATCTTCGTATTGGTGCCGGACCGCCACGATTGATGGAGGCAGTCGGGGGATTCTTGGCGGATGGGTCGATTTGCTCTGATTTTCCATGCTATAAAAAAGAGAAAAGAAAATGAATTAAAAATGGGTGATTATCGAGAGGTGGAGTATGCAAACGGGAAGATTCAAGGTGGAGTTTTAGTAGTTTTGACATCTCAGGGGGGCTGATTGGATTTCTACAGGACATATACTTAAATGGATCTCGCATTGGGTAAAATTCGTTAGAACCACTCAAAACCTCGCTCCGCGTGAACTTTATTTATCGATATTATGGTAAGTAATTTAGATTCTTATGTTTTCGAGGGTGCGGGATTCAAAGTTCATGATGCTGAACATATCCGCGAAAAATCCCTACGTTAGTGGCCCGGAATTAACTTTCTTTTCGGCAAGTTCAATTAATCGCCTATCATCTGGTTTTGGTTTTATAAAGTTTTGGAACCGGGTTCACTGAATAAATAAGGCTATCAAGATCCACAGGCCCGGTTCCTTATCCGGACAGTATTTAGTCCACAGTTGCGATACTTTTGTCTAAAACTTAATTCGTAGTCCAATTTACCTAATCATTTCGGTCGTACCTAGATTGTAATCTGACCCAGTTTATCAAAACCTTACAAAGCGAATATGTTCGATTAATTATTCTATAATAAATATTTCGTAATTTTAATTAGAATTATTTAAAGTTAAATTTAAAAACAAAATTTTATAACTCAATTTATTAGAGGAAAGCGGCTAATTTATGCTTTATCTATGACTAATTGATATTAAGTTTACTAAATTTAATAGATTAATAACTCGGACGATAACAATTAGGTTGTGATTCGATTATGATCCCTTCAACCTCACTTTGCAAGTTTACTGATCTAAACCAATCGTTTGGCAATAATTAATCCGTAACCTCGTTAAATTTATCTGCGATTTAAGTTATCGAAAGTTTATGCGTTTATTTCCGTTGTATTCAATGATTAACGAAAGTTTTACTTAGGTTTGCTTTATCAAAGAAAAAACTACTTAGTGAGTGAATCTTTCATTGGAAGTTCCATGCAAAACTATACGTTAAATTCGTCATTACGGGTTAGTCGAATTATTTACGTGTTTTTACGAATTATTGGATAGGGATTTTAATTTTTAATGATTTAATAGAAATTTATGGGTACTTACAGATTCTGAGTATTGAACACGAGAAAAATTCCAGGCAATTTTCTAAATTATGGCTGTGGTTAACACTAGAAGAATTTATCGATTTATGCTAACTCCAATGCAATTTCTTGTTTGTGCGTGTCTATGTGATCGTTCAATGCATGCAACTCATTTCAAAATTCAGTCAACCGAGACAATTATGGATTTCATGGTGCCAAATTTATCGATATTTCTGTTATAGTCAGATCTTTGGAATTTTTCTTTTCGCCTTACTCTTCTAACTACGCGTACTTCTAGCTCGAACGTCAGGTGATCCCTACGAGATATGTGGCAGGTATTTTGCTCGTTCTGGGTTAATGGTCCTCTGGAGACATCGACTCATTTGGGGCTCTCTATTCCAACTTCAGTGGTTGGAAATGGATTAACAGTGCTACACTCATGCACTGTGGGACATCCGTCAAAGTGTGGTGAAAATTGGTAACGATTTATTGTAAAAAGAATTTTTTAATACTAAATGAATTATGTCGTTATCATTTTCTTTTCTACCGTTTCTAAATTTTTCTTATGTAAATTTTTAGCTAATACTAACCTAGATCTTATCCCTGATACCCATTATCCGTCTATGAGTTTCGTTCGAATGATAAAAAAGGATTTCTCTGATCAACCCTTGATCTTGCCTATTTTCCCTCTAACTAGAATTATTCGCACTTCCCGAGATATTAAACGACTCGCTCCGGCCACTTTTCAGCAGCCGCCTCGAGTATACAACGGCGCCCTGCGTAGCGGTCCTGTGCACAAAGCCAGATCCGACTGCGGACTGCCGAGGGGTTCACGAGGCATGACCCACGAGCTCAACTAAGGGTTTTCACCCACTAGCCGGCACACGGTCCGTCCCATGAACCATCTATTACAATACAATATTATATAAAATGTTAATGGTCGAACTATAAATATTAATATTAAGTAATAAAACATTATGCATCAAGAGGTTTTAAACATATTATTTATCATCAGAATACATGAAAGAAAAATATACATAACAACGAAAAATTTCTTACTCTCAGTAAAATTGATGATTTGGTATGAAGTTATAAAATTTGGTTTTTCAGTAAGAGCATAAGATTAAAAATAATGAAATTCATCACTATATATACTGATTTCATGCGTGTGTGCGACCAATAGGCGATTTTCGCCATTTTTAGGGCTTTTTAATTATTTTATTATTTTTTGTATATTTTTTGTATATTTTTCTTTATTTTTTGATATATATTTTATATTATATTCGAATTTTACTTTTATCACTATTTTCTTGTAATATTATTTTTAACCCTTTTTATTTGTTTTGTGGTCGCCACTTCTGCCTGTGTTTTTTCTAGACCTTATTTTGTAAGGTTTTGGCAGTTTATTTTATTTCTTTGTATGTCTCTTTTTGCTTCTGTAGGCATTTTCCGAATTTTAATTAATTATTTGTTTATTTAATTTTTGTTATATTTTTAATTTGTTTTTAATTAATGTTTTTCATTGATTTTTGGTATCTTTGTGCGGTGCATGTTTATGTACAGTGATTCGTTCCATTACTTCCACTCTTTGACTTTAATTTTTAATTTTTTGTTTAAATTGTGGCTCTGAGCCCAACATTATGTATTCTATCTCTTTACAACTGGTACTATGGTATGATAGTGGAGGTATCTTATCAACCAGGCTGGGGGCCCAACTTTCAATATTCTCAGACAAAAGTGTGCTACAGTTATCTATGTCGCTTATAGAATACATCAATAAACAATTATGAACATAATTATGGACATAATCAACATATGTTTCAGTAATGATGTGGTTTAACTCACCTTTTAACTGTAAGTAATTTAGCTAAAAGATAATGTCAACCAGCTTTTTAGAAGATTTTCGCTGGCACAGCAGAGACCATAGCGTAATGTCTTTCTCAGTCATTTTGTGAAGATTCAGTAGGCCAAGATTGAACATTATATCTGATTCACTTTCATAATGTGAAACCTCAGAATTTAGAATTTTATTAATTTTTATAAATTTACCCCCCACAAATGAGATCTCTTTAGGGAAATTCATATTATTTTTTAATTCTTCAATTAGTTTTACTAATGTTTCTGGAGTTTTTTCTGTGTTCTCCGTAAAACATAGTTCCAGGATGTCAGGGAATTCTTTATAAAGATTATTTAGCTGTGAGCGAGTGAGATCAGATGACTTAAAAGTAGTATCATTGTTATCTCCATCGCAGCTATTTAAAATATCAAGCATGATAAATTCCCCATCAGAAAATTTAATTTCTGACTTCATTAAGTAGTCAGGGAGTTTACCGCTTTGTTTTAAGTCCTTTAGTATTTTATTTATTTGATTACCCTTGTTTTTAATATTTGATATAGTAGCTGTCTCTGCTAGCTTCTGAGAGACAGCACATAGGAACTTTTTGATGATTTGGGATACAGAAACATACTTATTTATTTTCATGTATGATGTTACTATGCCAGAATCAACTAGAAAGGATTTAAGTTGACTATTCAACGGTTTATGGGACTGTGAAGCTTGAATACTTTTAGAGTAATCTAGAGAAGCACATGTTCTTATTTCGATAGAAGAATTTAAGAAATCCTGCAATTTTTAGAGGGTTTTCGGCTTGATTTATTTTAGAAAGTTCAAAGTTTAGCCTACTGAACTTCTCTGCGGATTCCTTAGATTTAATAAGCTGAATAAATTTAGGTAAACATTTAAGGAACTTTTTTTTTCAAATTTTGTTAAGATTCGAGCAGATCGAGTAAAGCTCATGCTTTCCTTATAGTGAAAATTATTTTTTTTATTAAAGTTAAATGACATTTGATTTTTGCTGGTTTTAACATTTACATTTACATTTGAACTTTTGAATGTTTCATAATTATAATTTTTAAAATTAATATTATCAGATCCCACAGTTTTATTTATAATTTTATTTACAGTAATTTTTCTTTCGTCATATTTTCTTTGAAAGTAAGTTTTAAATTTATCATTGTTTAAGTCATTTGAATTAATTGAATTCAAACTCTTTTTCAATTTTAGGTAAATTAAAGTGTACTTTATTTCTATTACTTTTAATTGTGATTTTTATGTTGGGATCAGACCTCAGAGATGTCAGGACTTCTTTGTCAGAAACAAAATTCTTTTTCAAATTATTTTCATTTTTTTGTTTATTGTTTTTAATGAAAAATAAATTATTTTGATTTAAATTTTTAGTTTTTATTAAATAATTTTCATGTTGATAACTTTCACTAATAATTCTAGAATCATTTGGGTACTTATTAAATGACAAATTCATATCTATATTCTTGTTATCAAATCTGCTAGAACTATTATTCACAGTAGCAGTTTCAACGTTTGGCAAATTATTTAAGTTATTTAAAATATCATTGCTCTCATTAGCATTGTCAAATTTATCAAAATGATTAGTAATATAATTATCAAGCAAAGACAACTTACGAAGTTTATCGTGAAAAAATATAATCAAATTTCAATGTTGAAAAATACGATATCTTTTCGTAATTGTCATTGATTTCAAGCATTTTCATTACAAGTTTCTCTAATTCTCATGTTTGTCATTGTTTAGATTTGTAAAAACAAAAATATGGATTATTAGTTTTGCTCTTTTTCAATTTCATCAATAAAGTTTTCTAATTGATATCAAGAAAATATTGTAAAAAATGTTTGATGAAAAATTTTCGACGAGGATGGGATTCGAACCCACGCGGGGAAACCCCAATGGATTAGCAGTCCATCGCCTTAACCACTCGGCCACCTCGTCTTACGAAGTTTATCGTGAAAAAATATAATCAAATTTCAATGTTGAAAAATACGATATCTTTTCGTAATTGTCATTGATTTCAAGCATTTTCATTACAAGTTTCTCTAATTCTCATGTTTGTCATTGTTTAGATTTGTAAAAACAAAAATATGGATTATTAGTTTTGCTCTTTTTCAATTTCATCAATAAAGTTTTCTAATTGATATCAAGAAAATATTGTAAAAAATGTTTGATGAAAAATTTTCGACGAGGATGGGATTCGAACCCACGCGGGGAAACCCCAATGGATTAGCAGTCCATCGCCTTAACCACTCGGCCACCTCGTCTTACGAAGTTTATCGTGAAAAAATATAATCAAATTTCAATGTTGAAAAATACGATATCTTTTCGTAATTGTCATTGATTTCAAGCATTTTCATTACAAGTTTCTCTAATTCTCATGTTTGTCATTGTTTAGATTTGTAAAAACAAAAATATGGATTATTAGTTTTGCTCTTTTTCAATTTCATCAATAAAGTTTTCTAATTGATATCAAGAAAATATTGTAAAAAATGTTTGATGAAAAATTTTCGACGAGGATGGGATTCGAACCCACGCGGGAAACCCCAATGGATTAGCAGTCCATCGCCTTAACCACTCGGCCACCTCGTCTTACGAAGTTTATCGTGAAAAAATATAATCAAATTTCAATGTTGAAAAATACGATATCTTTTCGTAATTGTCATTGATTTCAAGCATTTTCATTACAAGTTTCTCTAATTCTCATGTTTGTCATTGTTTAGATTTGTAAAAACAAAAATATGGATTATTAGTTTTGCTCTTTTTCAATTTCATCAATAAAGTTTTCTAATTGATATCAAGAAAATATTGTAAAAAATGTTTGATGAAAAATTTTCGACGAGGATGGGATTCGAACCCACGCGGGGAAACCCCAATGGATTAGCAGTCCATCGCCTTAACCACTCGGCCACCTCGTCTTACGAAGTTTATCGTGAAAAAATATAATCAAATTTCAATGTTGAAAAATACGATATCTTTTCGTAATTGTCATTGATTTCAAGCATTTTCATTACAAGTTTCTCTAATTCTCATGTTTGTCATTGTTTAGATTTGTAAAAACAAAAATATGGATTATTAGTTTTGCTCTTTTTCAATTTCATCAATAAAGTTTTCTAATTGATATCAAGAAAATATTGTAAAAAATGTTTGATGAAAAATTTTCGACGAGGATGGGATTCGAACCCACGCGGGGAAACCCCAATGGATTAGCAGTCCATCGCCTTAACCACTCGGCCACCTCGTCTTACGAAGTTTATCGTGAAAAAATATAATCAAATTTCAATGTTGAAAAATACGATATCTTTTCGTAATTGTCATTGATTTCAAGCATTTTCATTACAAGTTTCTCTAATTCTCATGTTTGTCATTGTTTAGATTTGTAAAAACAAAAATATGGATTATTAGTTTTGCTCTTTTTCAATTTCATCAATAAAGTTTTCTAATTGATATCAAGAAAATATTGTAAAAAATGTTTGATGAAAAATTTTCGACGAGGATGGGATTCGAACCCACGCGGGGAAACCCCAATGGATTAGCAGTCCATCGCCTTAACCACTCGGCCACCTCGTCTTACGAAGTTTATCGTGAAAAAATATAATCAAATTTCAATGTTGAAAAATACGATATCTTTTCGTAATTGTCATTGATTTCAAGCATTTTCATTACAAGTTTCTCTAATTCTCATGTTTGTCATTGTTTAGATTTGTAAAAACAAAAATATGGATTATTAGTTTTGCTCTTTTTCAATTTCATCAATAAAGTTTTCTAATTGATATCAAGAAAATATTGTAAAAAATGTTTGATGAAAAATTTTCGACGAGGATGGGATTCGAACCCACGCGGGGAAACCCAATGGATTAGCAGTCCATCGCCTTAACCACTCGGCCACCTCGTCTTACGAAGTTTATCGTGAAAAAATATAATCAAATTTCAATGTTGAAAAATACGATATCTTTTCGTAATTGTCATTGATTTCAAGCATTTTCATTACAAGTTTCTCTAATTCTCATGTTTGTCATTGTTTAGATTTGTAAAAACAAAAATATGGATTATTAGTTTTGCTCTTTTTCAATTTCATCAATAAAGTTTTCTAATTGATATCAAGAAAATATTGTAAAAAATGTTTGATGAAAAATTTTCGACGAGGATGGGATTCGAACCCACGCGGGGAAACCCCAATGGATTAGCAGTCCATCGCCTTAACCACTCGGCCACCTCGTCTTACGAAGTTTATCGTGAAAAAATATAATCAAATTTCAATGTTGAAAAATACGATATCTTTTCGTAATTGTCATTGATTTCAAGCATTTTCATTACAAGTTTCTCTAATTCTCATGTTTGTCATTGTTTAGATTTGTAAAAACAAAAATATGGATTATTAGTTTTGCTCTTTTTCAATTTCATCAATAAAGTTTTCTAATTGATATCAAGAAAATATTGTAAAAAATGTTTGATGAAAAATTTTCGACGAGGATGGGATTCGAACCCACGCGGGGAAACCCCAATGGATTAGCAGTCCATCGCCTTAACCACTCGGTCACCTCGTCTTACGAAGTTTATCGTGAAAAAATATAATCAAATTTCAATGTTGAAAAATACGATATCTTTTCGTAATTGTCATTGATTTCAAGCATTTTCATTACAAGTTTCTCTAATTCTCATGTTTGTCATTGTTTAGATTTGTAAAAACAAAAATATGGATTATTAGTTTTGCTCTTTTTCAATTTCATCAATAAAGTTTTCTAATTGATATCAAGAAAATATTGTAAAAAATGTTTGATGAAAAATTTTCGACGAGGATGGGATTCGAACCCACGCGGGGAAACCCCAATGGATTAGCAGTCCATCGCCTTAACCACTCGGCCACCTCGTCTTACGAAGTTTATCGTGAAAAAATATAATCAAATTTCAATGTTGAAAAATACGATATCTTTTCGTAATTGTCATTGATTTCAAGCATTTTCATTACAAGTTTCTCTAATTCTCATGTTTGTCATTGTTTAGATTTGTAAAAACAAAAATATGGATTATTAGTTTTGCTCTTTTTCAATTTCATCAATAAAGTTTTCTAATTGATATCAAGAAAATATTGTAAAAAATGTTTGATGAAAAATTTTCGACGAGGATGGGATTCGAACCCACGCGGGGAAACCCAATGGATTAGCAGTCCATCGCCTTAACCACTCGGTCACCTCGTCTTACGAAGTTTATCGTGAAAAAATATAATCAAATTTCAATGTTGAAAAATACGATATCTTTTCGTAATTGTCATTGATTTCAAGCATTTTCATTACAAGTTTCTCTAATTCTCATGTTTGTCATTGTTTAGATTTGTAAAAACAAAAATATGGATTATTAGTTTTGCTCTTTTTCAATTTCATCAATAAAGTTTTCTAATTGATATCAAGAAAATATTGTAAAAAATGTTTGATGAAAAATTTTCGACGAGGATGGGATTCGAACCCACGCGGGGAAACCCCAATGGATTAGCAGTCCATCGCCTTAACCACTCGGCCACCTCGTCTTACGAAGTTTATCGTGAAAAAATATAATCAAATTTCAATGTTGAAAAATACGATATCTTTTCGTAATTGTCATTGATTTCAAGCATTTTCATTACAAGTTTCTCTAATTCTCATGTTTGTCATTGTTTAGATTTGTAAAAACAAAAATATGGATTATTAGTTTTGCTCTTTTTCAATTTCATCAATAAAGTTTTCTAATTGATATCAAGAAAATATTGTAAAAAATGTTTGATGAAAAATTTTCGACGAGGATGGGATTCGAACCCACGCGGGGAAACCCCAATGGATTAGCAGTCCATCGCCTTAACCACTCGGCACCTCGTCTTACGAAGTTTATCGTGAAAAAATATAATCAAATTTCAATGTTGAAAAATACGATATCTTTTCGTAATTGTCATTGATTTCAAGCATTTTCATTACAAGTTTCTCTAATTCTCATGTTTGTCATTGTTTAGATTTGTAAAAACAAAAATATGGATTATTAGTTTTGCTCTTTTTCAATTTCATCAATAAAGTTTTCTAATTGATATCAAGAAAATATTGTAAAAAATGTTTGATGAAAAATTTTCGACGAGGATGGGATTCGAACCCACGCGGGGAAACCCCAATGGATTAGCAGTCCATCGCCTTAACCACTCGGTCACCTCGTCTTACGAAGTTTATCGTGAAAAAATATAATCAAATTTCAATGTTGAAAAATACGATATCTTTTCGTAATTGTCATTGATTTCAAGCATTTTCATTACAAGTTTCTCTAATTCTCATGTTTGTCATTGTTTAGATTTGTAAAAACAAAAATATGGATTATTAGTTTTGCTCTTTTTCAATTTCATCAATAAAGTTTTCTAATTGATATCAAGAAAATATTGTAAAAAATGTTTGATGAAAAATTTTCGACGAGGATGGGATTCGAACCCACGCGGGGAAACCCCAATGGATTAGCAGTCCATCGCCTTAACCACTCGGTCACCTCGTCTTACGAAGTTTATCGTGAAAAAATATAATCAAATTTCAATGTTGAAAAATACGATATCTTTTCGTAATTGTCATTGATTTCAAGCATTTTCATTACAAGTTTCTCTAATTCTCATGTTTGTCATTGTTTAGATTTGTAAAAACAAAAATATGGATTATTAGTTTTGCTCTTTTTCAATTTCATCAATAAAGTTTTCTAATTGATATCAAGAAAATATTGTAAAAAATGTTTGATGAAAAATTTTCGACGAGGATGGGATTCGAACCCACGCGGGGAAACCCCAATGGATTAGCAGTCCATCGCCTTAACCACTCGGCCACCTCGTCTTACGAAGTTTATCGTGAAAAAATATAATCAAATTTCAATGTTGAAAAATACGATATCTTTTCGTAATTGTCATTGATTTCAAGCATTTTCATTACAAGTTTCTCTAATTCTCATGTTTGTCATTGTTTAGATTTGTAAAAACAAAAATATGGATTATTAGTTTTGCTCTTTTTCAATTTCATCAATAAAGTTTTCTAATTGATATCAAGAAAATATTGTAAAAAATGTTTGATGAAAAATTTTCGACGAGGATGGGATTCGAACCCACGCGGGGAAACCCCAATGGATTAGCAGTCCATCGCCTTAACCACTCGGCCACCTCGTCTTACGAAGTTTATCGTGAAAAAATATAATCAAATTTCAATGTTGAAAAATACGATATCTTTTCGTAATTGTCATTGATTTCAAGCATTTTCATTACAAGTTTCTCTAATTCTCATGTTTGTCATTGTTTAGATTTGTAAAAACAAAAATATGGATTATTAGTTTTGCTCTTTTTCAATTTCATCAATAAAGTTTTCTAATTGATATCAAGAAAATATTGTAAAAAATGTTTGATGAAAAATTTTCGACGAGGATGGGATTCGAACCCACGCGGGGAAACCCCAATGGATTAGCAGTCCATCGCCTTAACCACTCGGCCACCTCGTCTTACGAAGTTTATCGTGAAAAAATATAATCAAATTTCAATGTTGAAAAATACGATATCTTTTCGTAATTGTCATTGATTTCAAGCATTTTCATTACAAGTTTCTCTAATTCTCATGTTTGTCATTGTTTAGATTTGTAAAAACAAAAATATGGATTATTAGTTTTGCTCTTTTTCAATTTCATCAATAAAGTTTTCTAATTGATATCAAGAAAATATTGTAAAAAATGTTTGATGAAAAATTTTCGACGAGGATGGGATTCGAACCCACGCGGGGAAACCCCAATGGATTAGCAGTCCATCGCCTTAACCACTCGGCCACCTCGTCTTACGAAGTTTATCGTGAAAAAATATAATCAAATTTCAATGTTGAAAAATACGATATCTTTTCGTAATTGTCATTGATTTCAAGCATTTTCATTACAAGTTTCTCTAATTCTCATGTTTGTCATTGTTTAGATTTGTAAAAACAAAAATATGGATTATTAGTTTTGCTCTTTTTCAATTTCATCAATAAAGTTTTCTAATTGATATCAAGAAAATATTGTAAAAAATGTTTGATGAAAAATTTTCGACGAGGATGGGATTCGAACCCACGCGGGGAAACCCCAATGGATTAGCAGTCCATCGCCTTAACCACTCGGCCACCTCGTCTTACGAAGTTTATCGTGAAAAAATATAATCAAATTTCAATGTTGAAAAATACGATATCTTTTCGTAATTGTCATTGATTTCAAGCATTTTCATTACAAGTTTCTCTAATTCTCATGTTTGTCATTGTTTAGATTTGTAAAAACAAAAATATGGATTATTAGTTTTGCTCTTTTTCAATTTCATCAATAAAGTTTTCTAATTGATATCAAGAAAATATTGTAAAAAATGTTTGATGAAAAATTTTCGACGAGGATGGGATTCGAACCCACGCGGGGAAACCCCAATGGATTAGCAGTCCATCGCCTTAACCACTCGGCCACCTCGTCTTACGAAGTTTATCGTGAAAAAATATAATCAAATTTCAATGTTGAAAAATACGATATCTTTTCGTAATTGTCATTGATTTCAAGCATTTTCATTACAAGTTTCTCTAATTCTCATGTTTGTCATTGTTTAGATTTGTAAAAAACAAAAATATGGATTATTAGTTTTGCTCTTTTTCAATTTCATCAATAAAGTTTTCTAATTGATATCAAGAAAATATTGTAAAAAATGTTTGATGAAAAATTTTCGACGAGGATGGGATTCGAACCCACGCGGGGAAACCCCAATGGATTAGCAGTCCATCGCCTTAACCACTCGGCCACCTCGTCTTACGAAGTTTATCGTGAAAAAATATAATCAAATTTCAATGTTGAAAAATACGATATCTTTTCGTAATTGTCATTGATTTCAAGCATTTTCATTACAAGTTTCTCTAATTCTCATGTTTGTCATTGTTTAGATTTGTAAAAACAAAAATATGGATTATTAGTTTTGCTCTTTTTCAATTTCATCAATAAAGTTTTCTAATTGATATCAAGAAAATATTGTAAAAAATGTTTGATGAAAAATTTTCGACGAGGATGGGATTCGAACCCACGCGGGGAAACCCCAATGGATTAGCAGTCCATCGCCTTAACCACTCGGCCACCTCGTCTTACGAAGTTTATCGTGAAAAAATATAATCAAATTTCAATGTTGAAAAATACGATATCTTTTCGTAATTGTCATTGATTTCAAGCATTTTCATTACAAGTTTCTCTAATTCTCATGTTTGTCATTGTTTAGATTTGTAAAAACAAAAATATGGATTATTAGTTTTGCTCTTTTTCAATTTCATCAATAAAGTTTTCTAATTGATATCAAGAAAATATTGTAAAAAATGTTTGATGAAAAATTTTCGACGAGGATGGGATTCGAACCCACGCGGGGAAACCCCAATGGATTAGCAGTCCATCGCCTTAACCACTCGGCCACCTCGTCTTACGAAGTTTATCGTGAAAAAATATAATCAAATTTCAATGTTGAAAAATACGATATCTTTTCGTAATTGTCATTGATTTCAAGCATTTTCATTACAAGTTTCTCTAATTCTCATGTTTGTCATTGTTTAGATTTGTAAAAACAAAAATATGGATTATTTAGTTTTGCTCTTTTTCAATTTCATCAATAAAGTTTTCTAATTGATATCAAGAAAATATTGTAAAAAATGTTTGATGAAAAATTTTCGACGAGGATGGGATTCGAACCCACGCGGGGAAACCCCAATGGATTAGCAGTCCATCGCCTTAACCACTCGGCCACCTCGTCTTACGAAGTTTATCGTGAAAAAATATAATCAAATTTCAATGTTGAAAAATACGATATCTTTTCGTAATTGTCATTGATTTCAAGCATTTTCATTACAAGTTTCTCTAATTCTCATGTTTGTCATTGTTTAGATTTGTAAAAACAAAAATATGGATTATTAGTTTTGCTCTTTTTCAATTTCATCAATAAAGTTTTCTAATTGATATCAAGAAAATATTGTAAAAAATGTTTGATGAAAAATTTTCGACGAGGATGGGATTCGAACCCACGCGGGGAACCCCAATGGATTAGCAGTCCATCGCCTTAACCACTCGGTCACCTCGTCTTACGAAGTTTATCGTGAAAAAATATAATCAAATTTCAATGTTGAAAAATACGATATCTTTTCGTAATTGTCATTGATTTCAAGCATTTTCATTACAAGTTTCTCTAATTCTCATGTTTGTCATTGTTTAGATTTGTAAAAACAAAAATATGGATTATTAGTTTTGCTCTTTTTCAATTTCATCAATAAAGTTTTCTAATTGATATCAAGAAAATATTGTAAAAAATGTTTGATGAAAAATTTTCGACGAGGATGGGATTCGAACCCACGCGGGGAAACCCCAATGGATTAGCAGTCCATCGCCTTAACCACTCGGCCACCTCGTCTTACGAAGTTTATCGTGAAAAAATATAATCAAATTTCAATGTTGAAAAATACGATATCTTTTCGTAATTGTCATTGATTTCAAGCATTTTCATTACAAGTTTCTCTAATTCTCATGTTTGTCATTGTTTAGATTTGTAAAAACAAAAATATGGATTATTAGTTTTGCTCTTTTTCAATTTCATCAATAAAGTTTTCTAATTGATATCAAGAAAATATTGTAAAAAATGTTTGATGAAAAATTTTCGACGAGGATGGGATTCGAACCCACGCGGGGAAACCCCAATGGATTAGCAGTCCATCGCCTTAACCACTCGGCCACCTCGTCTTACGAAGTTTATCGTGAAAAAATATAATCAAATTTCAATGTTGAAAAAATACGATATCTTTTCGTAATTGTCATTGATTTCAAGCATTTTCATTACAAGTTTCTCTAATTCTCATGTTTGTCATTGTTTAGATTTGTAAAAACAAAAATATGGATTATTAGTTTTGCTCTTTTTCAATTTCATCAATAAAGTTTTCTAATTGATATCAAGAAAATATTGTAAAAAATGTTTGATGAAAAATTTTCGACGAGGATGGGATTCGAACCCACGCGGGGAAACCCCAATGGATTAGCAGTCCATCGCCTTAACCACTCGGCCACCTCGTCTTACGAAGTTTATCGTGAAAAAATATAATCAAATTTCAATGTTGAAAAATACGATATCTTTTCGTAATTGTCATTGATTTCAAGCATTTTCATTACAAGTTTCTCTAATTCTCATGTTTGTCATTGTTTAGATTTGTAAAAACAAAAATATGGATTATTAGTTTTGCTCTTTTTCAATTTCATCAATAAAGTTTTCTAATTGATATCAAGAAAATATTGTAAAAAATGTTTGATGAAAAATTTTCGACGAGGATGGGATTCGAACCCACGCGGGGAAACCCCAATGGATTAGCAGTCCATCGCCTTAACCACTCGGTCACCTCGTCTTACGAAGTTTATCGTGAAAAAATATAATCAAATTTCAATGTTGAAAAATACGATATCTTTTCGTAATTGTCATTGATTTCAAGCATTTTCATTACAAGTTTCTCTAATTCTCATGTTTGTCATTGTTTAGATTTGTAAAAAACAAAAATATGGATTATTAGTTTTGCTCTTTTTCAATTTCATCAATAAAGTTTTCTAATTGATATCAAGAAAATATTGTAAAAAATGTTTGATGAAAAATTTTCGACGAGGATGGGATTCGAACCCACGCGGGGAAACCCCAATGGATTAGCAGTCCATCGCCTTAACCACTCGGCCACCTCGTCTTACGAAGTTTATCGTGAAAAAATATAATCAAATTTCAATGTTGAAAAATACGATATCTTTTCGTAATTGTCATTGATTTCAAGCATTTTCATTACAAGTTTCTCTAATTCTCATGTTTGTCATTGTTTAGATTTGTAAAAACAAAAATATGGATTATTAGTTTTGCTCTTTTTTCAATTTCATCAATAAAGTTTTCTAATTGATATCAAGAAAATATTGTAAAAAATGTTTGATGAAAAATTTTCGACGAGGATGGGATTCGAACCCACGCGGGGAAACCCCAATGGATTAGCAGTCCATCGCCTTAACCACTCGGCCACCTCGTCTTACGAAGTTTATCGTGAAAAAATATAATCAAATTTCAATGTTGAAAAATACGATATCTTTTCGTAATTGTCATTGATTTCAAGCATTTTCATTACAAGTTTCTCTAATTCTCATGTTTGTCATTGTTTAGATTTGTAAAAACAAAAATATGGATTATTAGTTTTGCTCTTTTTCAATTTCATCAATAAAGTTTTCTAATTGATATCAAGAAAATATTGTAAAAAATGTTTGATGAAAAATTTTCGACGAGGATGGGATTCGAACCCACGCGGGAAACCCCAATGGATTAGCAGTCCATCGCCTTAACCACTCGGTCCACTCGTCTTACGAAGTTTATCGTGAAAAAATATAATCAAATTTCAATGTTGAAAAATACGATATCTTTTCGTAATTGTCATTGATTTCAAGCATTTTCATTACAAGTTTCTCTAATTCTCATGTTTGTCATTGTTTAGATTTGTAAAAACAAAAATATGGATTATTAGTTTTGCTCTTTTTCAATTTCATCAATAAAGTTTTCTAATTGATATCAAGAAAATATTGTAAAAAATGTTTGATGAAAAATTTTCGACGAGGATGGGATTCGAACCCACGCGGGGAAACCCAATGGATTAGCAGTCCATCGCCTTAACCACTCGGCCACCTCGTCTTACGAAGTTTATCGTGAAAAAATATAATCAAATTTCAATGTTGAAAAATACGATATCTTTTCGTAATTGTCATTGATTTCAAGCATTTTCATTACAAGTTTCTCTAATTCTCATGTTTGTCATTGTTTAGATTTGTAAAAACAAAAATATGGATTATTAGTTTTGCTCTTTTTCAATTTCATCAATAAAGTTTTCTAATTGATATCAAGAAAATATTGTAAAAAAATGTTTGATGAAAAATTTTCGACGAGGATGGGATTCGAACCCACGCGGGAAACCCAATGGATTAGCAGTCCATCGCCTTAACCACTCGGCCACCTGGTCTTACGAAGTTTATCGTGAAAAAATATAATCAAATTTCAATGTTGAAAAATACGATATCTTTTCGTAATTGTCATTGATTTCAAGCATTTTCATTACAAGTTTCTCTAATTCTCATGTTTGTCATTGTTTAGATTTGTAAAAACAAAAATATGGATTATTAGTTTTGCTCTTTTTCAATTTCATCAATAAAGTTTTCTAATTGATATCAAGAAAATATTGTAAAAAAATGTTTGATGAAAATTTTCGACGAGGATGGGATTCGAACCCACGCGGGGAAACCCCAATGGATTAGCAGTCCATCGCCTTAACCACTCGGCCACCTCGTCTTACGAAGTTTATCGTGAAAAATATAATCAAATTTCAATGTTGAAAAATACGATATCTTTTCGTAATTGTCATTGATTTCAAGCATTTTCATTACAAGTTTCTCTAATTCTCATGTTTGTCATTGTTTAGATTTGTAAAAACAAAAATATGGATTATTAGTTTTGCTCTTTTTCAATTTCATCAATAAAGTTTTCTAATTGATATCAAGAAAATATTGTAAAAATGTTTGATGAAAAATTTTCGACGAGGATGGGATTCGAACCCACGCGGGGAAACCCAATGGATTAGCAGTCCATCGCCTTAACCACTCGGCCACCTCGTCTTACGAAGTTTATCGTGAAAAAATATAATCAAATTTCAATGTTGAAAAATACGATATCTTTTCGTAATTGTCATTGATTTCAAGCATTTTCATTACAAGTTTCTCTAATTCTCATGTTTGTCATTGTTTAGATTTGTAAAAACAAAAATATGGATTATTAGTTTTGCTCTTTTTCAATTTTCATCAATAAAGTTTTCTAATTGATATCAAGAAAATATTGTAAAAAATGTTTGATGAAAATTTTCGACGAGGATGGGATTCGAACCCACGCGGGGAAACCCCAATGGATTAGCAGTCCATCGCCTTAACCACTCGGCACCTCGTCTTTACGAAGTTTATCGTGAAAAAAATATAATCAAATTTCAATGTTGAAAAATACGATATCTTTTCGTAATTGTCATTGATTTCAAGCATTTTCATTACAAGTTTCTCTAATTCTCATGTTTGTCATTGTTTAGATTTGTAAAAACAAAAATATGGATTTATTAGTTTTTGCTCTTTTTCAATTTCATCAATAAAGTTTTCTAATTGATATCAAGAAAATATTGTAAAAAATGTTTGATGAAAAATTTTCGACGAGGATGGGATTCGAACCCACGCGGGGAAACCCAATGGATTAGCAGTCCATCGCTTAACCACTCGGCCACTCGTCTTACGAAGTTTATCGTGAAAAATATAATCAAATTTCAATGTTGAAAAATACGATATCTTTTCGTAATTGTCATTGATTTCAAGCATTTTCATTACAGTTTCTCTAATTCTCATGTTTGTCATTGTTTAGATTGTAAAACAAAAAATATGGATTATTAGTTTTGCTCTTTTTCAATTTCATCAATAAAGTTTTCTAATTGATATCAAGAAAATATTGTAAAAAATGTTTGATGAAAAATTTTCGACGAGGATGGGATTCGAACCCACGCGGGGAAACCCCAATGGATTAGCAGTCCATCGCCTTAACCACTCGGCCACCTCGTCTTACGAAGTTTATCGTGAAAAAAATATAATCAAATTTCAATGTTGAAAAATACGATATCTTTTCGTAATTGTCATTGATTTCAAGCATTTTCATTACAAGTTTCTCTAATTCTCATGTTTGTCATTGTTTAGATTTGTAAAAACAAAATATGGATTATTAGTTTTGCTCTTTTTCAATTTCATCAATAAAGTTTTCTAATTGATATCAAGAAAATATTGTAAAAAATGTTTGATGAAAAATTTTCGACGAGGATGGGATTCGAACCCACGCGGGGAAACCCCAATGGATTAGCAGTCCATCGCCTTAACCACTCGGCACCTCGTCTTACGAAGTTTATCGTGAAAAAATATAATCAAATTTCAATGTTGAAAAATACGATATCTTTTCGTAATTGTCATTGATTTTCAAGCATTTTCATTACAAGTTTCTCTAATTCTCATGTTTGTCATTGTTTAGATTTGTAAAAACAAAAATATGGATTATTAGTTTTGCTCTTTTTCAATTTCATCAATAAAGTTTTCTAATTGATATCAAGAAAATATTGTAAAAAATGTTTGATGAAAAATTTTCGACGAGGATGGGATTCGAACCCACGCGGGGAAACCCAATGGATTAGCAGTCCATCGCCTTAACCACTCGGCCACCTCGTCTTACGAAGTTTATCGTGAAAAATATAATCAATTTCATGTTGAAAAATACGATATCTTTTCGTAATTGTCATTGATTTCAAGCATTTTCATTACAAGTTTCTCTAATTCTCATGTTTGTCATTGTTTAGATTTGTAAAAACAAAAATATGGATTATTAGTTTTGCTCTTTTTCAATTTCATCAATAAAGTTTTCTAATTGATATCAAGAAAATATTGTAAAAAATGTTTGATGAAAATTTTCGACGAGGATGGGATTCGAACCCACGCGGGGAAACCCCAATGGATTAGCAGTCCATCGCCTTAACCACTCGGTCACCTCGTCTTACGAAGTTATATCGTGAAAAAATATCATCAAATTTCAATGTTGAAAATACGATATCTTTTCGTAATTGTCATTGATTTCAAGCATTTTCATTACAAGTTTCTCTAATTCTCATGTTTGTCATTGTTTAGATTTGTAAAAACAAAATATGGATTATTAGTTTTGCTCTTTTTCAATTTCATCAATAAAGTTTTCTAATTGATATCAAGAAAATATTGTAAAAATGTTTGATGAAAATTTTCGACGAGGATGGGATTCGAACCCACGCGGGGAAACCCCAATGGATTAGCAGTCCATCGCCTTAACCACTCGGCCACCTCGTCTTACGAAGTTTATCGTGAAAAAATATAATCAAATTTCAATGTTGAAAATACGATATCTTTTCGCAATTGTCATTGATTTCAAGCATTTTCATTACAAGTTTCTCTAATTCTCATGTTTGTCATTGTTTAATTGTAAAAACAAAAATATGGATTATTAGTTTTGCTCTTTTTCAATTTCATCAATAAAGTTTCTAATTGATATCAAGAAAATATTGTAAAAATGTTTGATGAAAAATTTTCGACGAGGATGGGATTCGAACCCACGCGGGAAACCCAATGGATTAGCAGTCCATCGCCTTAACCACTCGGTCCACCTCGTCTTACGAAGTTTATCGTGAAAAAATATAATCAAATTTCAATGTTGAAAAAATACGATATCTTTTCGTAATTGTCATTGATTTCAAGCATTTTCATTACAAGTTTCTCTAATTCTCATGTTTGTCATTGTTTAGATTTGTAAAAACAAAAATATGGATTATTAGTTTTGCTCTTTTTCAATTTCATCAATAAAGTTTTCTAATTGATATCAAGAAAATATTGTAAAAAATGTTTGATGAAAAATTTTCGACGAGGATGGGATTCGAACCCACGCGGGGAAACCCCAATGGATTAGCAGTCCATCGCCTTAACCACTCGGCCACCTCGTCTTACGAAGTTTATCGTGAAAAAATATAATCAAATTTCAATGTTGAAAAATACGATATCTTTTCGTAATTGTCATTGATTTCAAGCATTTTCATTACAAGTTTCTCTAATTCTCATGTTTGTCATTGTTTAGATTTGTAAAAACAAAATATGGATTATTAGTTTTGCTCTTTTCAATTTCATCAATAAAGTTTTCTAATTGATATCAAGAAAATATTGTAAAAAATGTTTGATGAAAATTTTCGACGAGGATGGGATTCGAACCCACGCGGGGAAACCCCAATGGATTAGCAGTCCATCGCCTTAACCACTCGGCCACCTCGTCTTACGAAGTTTATCGTGAAAAAATATAATCAAATTTCAATGTTGAAAAATACGATATCTTTTCGCAATTGTCATTGATTTCAAGCATTTTCATTACAAGTTTCTCTAATTCTCATGTTTGTCATTGTTTAGATTTGTAAAAACAAAAATATGGATTATTAGTTTTGCTCTTTTTCAATTTCATCAATAAAGTTTTCTAATTGATATCAAGAAAATATTGTAAAAAATGTTTGATGAAAAATTTTCGACGAGGATGGGATTCGAACCCACGCGGGGAAACCCAATGGATTAGCAGTCCATCGCCTTAACCACTCGGTCACCTCGTCTTACGAAGTTTATCGTGAAAAAATATAATCAAATTTCAATGTTGAAAAATACGATATCTTTTCGTAATTGTCATTGATTTCAAGCATTTCATTACAAGTTTTCTCTAATTCTCATGTTTGTCATTGTTTAGATTTGTAAAAACAAAATATGGATTATTAGTTTTGCTCTTTTTCAATTTCATCAATAAAGTTTTCTAATTGATATCAAGAAAATATTGTAAAAAATGTTTGATGAAAAATTTTCGACGAGGATGGGATTCGAACCCACGCGGGGAAACCCAATGGATTAGCAGTCCATCGCCTTAACCACTCGGCCACCTCGTCTTACGAAGTTTATCGTGAAAAATATAATCAAATTTCAATGTTGAAAAATACGATATCTTTTCGTAATTGTCATTGATTTCAAGCATTTTCATTACAAGTTTCTCTAATTCTCATGTTTGTCATTGTTTAGATTTGTAAAAACAAAAATATGGATTATTAGTTTTGCTCTTTTTCAATTTCATCAATAAAGTTTTCTAATTGATATCAAGAAATATTGTAAAAAATGTTTGATGAAAAATTTTCGACGAGGATGGGATTCGAACCCACGCGGGGAAACCCCAATGGATTAGCAGTCCATCGCCTTAACCACTCGGCCACCTCGTCTTACGAAGTTTATCGTGAAAAAATATAATCAAATTTCAATGTTGAAAAATACGATATCTTTTCGTAATTGTCATTGATTTCAAGCATTTTCATTACAAGTTTCTCTAATTCTCATGTTTGTCATTGTTTAGATTTGTAAAAACAAAAATATGGATTATTAGTTTTGCTCTTTTTCAATTTCATCAATAAGTTTTCTAATTGATATCAAGAAAATATTGTAAAAAATGTTTGATGAAAAATTTTCGACGAGGATGGGATTCGAACCCACGCGGGGAAACCCCAATGGATTAGCAGTCCATCGCCTTAACCACTCGGCCACCTCGTCTTACGAAGTTTATCGTGAAAAAATATAATCAAATTTCAATGTTGAAAATACGATATCTTTTCGTAATTGTCATTGATTCAAGCATTTTCATTACAAGTTTCTCTAATTCTCATGTTTGTCATTGTTTAGATTTGTAAAAACAAAAATATGGATTATTAGTTTTGCTCTTTTTCAATTTCATCAATAAAGTTTTCTAATTGATATCAAGAAAATATTGTAAAAATTGTTGATGAAAAATTTTCGACGAGGATGGGATTCGAACCCACGCGGGGAAACCCCAATGGATTAGCAGTCCATCGCCTTAACCACTCGGCCACCTCGTCTTACGAAGTTTATCGTGAAAAAATATAATCAAATTTCAATGTTGAAAAATACGATATCTTTTCGTAATTGTCATTGATTTCAAGCATTTTCATTACAAGTTTCTCTAATTCTCATGTTTGTCATTGTTTAGATTTGTAAAAACAAAAATATGGATTATTAGTTTTGCTCTTTTTCAATTTCATCAATAAAGTTTTCTAATTGATATCAAGAAAATATTGTAAAAAATGTTTGATGAAAAATTTTCGACGAGGATGGGATTCGAACCCACGCGGGGAAACCCCAATGGATTAGCAGTCCATCGCCTTAACCACTCGGCCACCTCGTCTTACGAAGTTTATCGTGAAAAAATATAATCAAATTTCAATGTTGAAAATACGATATCTTTTCGTAATTGTCATTGATTTCAAGCATTTTTCATTACAAGTTTCTCTAATTCTCATGTTTGTCATTGTTTAGATTTGTAAAAACAAAAATATGGATTATTAGTTTTGCTCTTTTTCAATTTCATCAATAAAGTTTTCTAATTGATATCAAGAAATATTGTAAAAAATGTTTGATGAAAAATTTTCGACGAGGATGGGATTCGAACCCACGCGGGGAAACCCAATGGATTAGCAGTCCATCGCCTTAACCACTCGGCCACCTCGTCTTACGAAGTTTATCGTGAAAAAATATAATCAAATTTCAATGTTGAAAAATACGATATCTTTTCGTAATTGTCATTGATTTCAAGCATTTTCATTACAAGTTTCTCTAATTCTCATGTTTGTCATTGTTTAGATTTGTAAAAACAAAAATATGGATTATTAGTTTTGCTCTTTTCAATTTCATCAATAAAGTTTTCTAAATTGATATCAAGAAAATATTGTAAAAATGTTTGATGAAAAATTTTCGACGAGGATGGGATTCGAACCCACGCGGGGAAACCCCAATGGATTAGCAGTCCATCGCCTTAACCACTCGGCCACCTCGTCTTACGAAGTTTATCGTGAAAAAATATAATCAAATTTCAATGTTGAAAAATACGATATCTTTTCGTAATTGTCATTGATTTCAAGCATTTTCATTACAAGTTTCTCTAATTCTCATGTTTGTCATTGTTTAGATTTGTAAAAACAAAAATATGGATTATTAGTTTTGCTCTTTTTCAATTTCATCAATAAAGTTTTCTAATTGATATCAAGAAAATATTGTAAAAAATGTTTGATGAAAAATTTTCGACGAGGATGGGATTCGAACCCACGCGGGGAAACCCAATGGATTAGCAGTCCATCGCCTTAACCACTCGGCCACCTCGTCTTACGAAGTTTATCGTGAAAAAATATAATCAAATTTCAATGTTGAAAAATACGATATCTTTTCGTAATTGTCATTGATTTCAAGCATTTTCATTACAAGTTTCTCTAATTCTCATGTTTGTCATTGTTTAGATTTGTAAAAACAAAAATATGGATTATTAGTTTTGCTCTTTTTCAATTTCATCAATAAAGTTTTCTAATTGATATCAAGAAAATATTGTAAAAAATGTTTGATGAAAAATTTTCGACGAGGATGGGATTCGAACCCACGCGGGGAAACCCAATGGATTAGCAGTCCATCGCCTTAACCACTCGGCCACCTCGTCTTACGAAGTTTATCGTGAAAAAATATAATCAAATTTCAATGTTGAAAAATACGATATCTTTTCGTAATTGTCATTGATTTCAAGCATTTTCATTACAAGTTTCTCTAATTCTCATGTTTGTCATTGTTTAGATTTGTAAAAACAAAAATATGGATTATTAGTTTTGCTCTTTTTCAATTTCATCAATAAAGTTTTCTAATTGATATCAAGAAAATATTGTAAAAAATGTTTGATGAAAAATTTTCGACGAGGATGGGATTCGAACCCACGCGGGGAAACCCCAATGGATTAGCAGTCCATCGCCTTAACCACTCGGCCACCTCGTCTTACGAAGTTTATCGTGAAAAATATAATCAAATTTCAATGTTGAAAAAATACGATATCTTTTCGTAATTGTCATTGATTTCAAGCATTTTCATTACAAGTTTCTCTAATTCTCATGTTTGTCATTGTTTAGATTTGTAAAAACAAAAATATGGATTATTAGTTTTGCTCTTTTTCATTTCATCAATAAAGTTTTCTAATTGATATCAAGAAAATATTGTAAAAAATGTTTGATGAAAAATTTTCGACGAGGATGGGATTCGAACCCACGCGGGGAAACCCCAATGGATTAGCAGTCCATCGCCTTAACCACTCGGCCACCTCGTCTTACGAAGTTTATCGTGAAAAAATATAATCAAATTTCAATGTTGAAAAATACGATATCTTTTCGTAATTGTCATTGATTTCAAGCATTTTCATTACAAGTTTCTCTAATTCTCATGTTTGTCATTGTTTAGATTTGTAAAAACAAAAATATGGATTATTAGTTTTGCTCTTTTTCAATTTCATCAATAAAGTTTTCTAATTGATATCAAGAAAATATTGTAAAAAATGTTTGATGAAAATTTTCGACGAGGATGGGATTCGAACCCACGCGGGGAAACCCCAATGGATTAGCAGTCCATCGCCTTAACCACTCGGCCACCTCGTCTTACGAAGTTTATCGTGAAAAAAATATAATCAAATTTCAATGTTGAAAAATACGATATCTTTTCGTAATTGTCATTGATTTCAAGCATTTTCATTACAAGTTTCTCTAATTCTCATGTTTGTCATTGTTTAGATTTGTAAAAACAAAAATATGGATTATTAGTTTTGCTCTTTTTCAATTTCATCAATAAAGTTTTCTAATTGATATCAAGAAAATATTGTAAAAAATGTTTGATGAAAATTTTCGACGAGGATGGGATTCGAACCCACGCGGGAAACCCCAATGGATTAGCAGTCCATCGCCTTAACCACTCGGCCACCTCGTCTTACGAAGTTTATCGTGAAAAAATATAATCAAATTTCAATGTTGAAAAATACGATATCTTTTCGTAATTGTCATTGATTTCAAGCATTTTCATTACAAGTTTCTCTAATTCTCATGTTTGTCATTGTTTAGATTTGTAAAAACAAAAATATGGATTATTAGTTTTGCTCTTTTTCAATTTCATCAATAAAGTTTTCTAATTGATATCAAGAAAATATTGTAAAAAATGTTTGATGAAAAATTTTCGACGAGGATGGGATTCGAACCCACGCGGGGAAACCCAATGGATTAGCAGTCCATCGCCTTAACCACTCGGCCACCTCGTCTTACGAAGTTTATCGTGAAAAAATATAATCAAATTTCAATGTTGAAAAATACGATATCTTTTCGTAATTGTCATTGATTTCAAGCCATTTTCATTACAAGTTTCTCTAATTCTCATGTTTGTCATTGTTTAGATTTGTAAAAACAAAAATATGGATTATTAGTTTTGCTCTTTTTCAATTTCATCAATAAAGTTTTCTAATTGATATCAAGAAAATATTGTAAAAAATGTTTGATGAAAAATTTTCGACGAGGATGGGATTCGAACCCACGCGGGGAAACCCCAATGGATTAGCAGTCCATCGCCTTAACCACTCGGCCACCTCGTCTTACGAAGTTTATCGTGAAAAAATATAATCAAATTTCAATGTTGAAAAATACGATATCTTTTCGTAATTGTCATTGATTTCAAGCATTTTCATTACAAGTTTCTCTAATTCTCATGTTTGTCATTGTTTAGATTTGTAAAAACAAAAATATGGATTATTAGTTTTGCTCTTTTTCAATTTCATCAATAAAGTTTTCTAATTGATATCAAGAAAATATTGTAAAAAATGTTTGATGAAAAATTTTCGACGAGGATGGGATTCGAACCCACGCGGGGAAACCCCAATGGATTAGCAGTCCATCGCTTAACCACTCGGCCACCTCGTCTTACGAAGTTTATCGTGAAAAAATATAATCAAATTTCAATGTTGAAAAATACGATATCTTTTCGTAATTGTCATTGATTTCAAGCATTTTCATTACAAGTTTCTCTAATTCTCATGTTTGTCATTGTTTAGATTTGTAAAAACAAAAATATGGATTATTAGTTTTGCTCTTTTTCAATTTCATCAATAAAGTTTTCTAATTGATATCAAGAAAATATTGTAAAAAATGTTTGATGAAAAATTTTCGACGAGGATGGGATTCGAACCCACGCGGGGAAACCCCAATGGATTAGCAGTCCATCGCCTTAACCACTCGGCCACCTCGTCTTACGAAGTTTATCGTGAAAAAATATAATCAAATTTCAATGTTGAAAAATACGATATCTTTTCGTAATTGTCATTGATTTCAAGCATTTTCATTACAAGTTTCTCTAATTCTCATGTTTGTCATTGTTTAGATTTGTAAAAACAAAAATATGGATTATTAGTTTTGCTCTTTTTCAATTTCATCAATAAAGTTTTCTAATTGATATCAAGAAAATATTGTAAAAAATGTTTGATGAAAAATTTTCGACGAGGATGGGATTCGAACCCACGCGGGGAAACCCCAATGGATTAGCAGTCCATCGCCTTAACCACTCGGCCACCTTAAATACATTTATTAATAATAATAAATTTGATTTTTTTTTTACAATCGGACAGTGCTCAACTTGGAGCACGCCATTCGGATGATTTACATAAATAAAAGAGTCAGAAAGATGTTTTATCAAATAATTGTTTGGGATCATTTCGACTCAAGTTATTTATCAATCGTCTGAATTGTCCTCGGCTTTTCTGATGTTTTCATCGGAAATCGACTCCGGCATTGTATTTTGGCTGTTCATTGATGATGGTGAATAGAGGTTTGAATAACCAGCATACAGATTCTAAAATAAACCTTTGCAAAGTGCAAAAGCCTGTTAGCAAAAATATCTATATACATATATATAACATTTAATGGGAACGATAGAACATCTAAAATGCTAAATATATACATAGAAAATACATAAATATACACAAATAGTTTGACAATACTAATGCTAACAGGAATTATTTTATTGCATTTTATTAATAGTTATTTGAAATTAATTAGATCAGGTTCTGACAAAGTGCCTGTCTTGTGGTAATACCACCTTCTTGCCGATTGTGTGATGTTACTTATCGCACATTCCTTTAATAAGCCTTTTAGTTCAGAGCGACCAATTCCTATTTTCAAAAGGAGTTCAGAAGTTTTTGCAGGAAAAGATCCTAAGGCTCCAATAATACATGTGTCAAGGTCTACTTTGAAATCAGGTTTGACAGTCTGTATTTCGATCTTTAAGTTTTCATATTTTTTCAAGTTGGCCTTATCTACTTGTTCAAAAGTGGTGACAGAGTCGCTCGGACATTTCATGTCAACAAGAAAGATTCTCTTTTTCGACACATCAGTGATTATCAAGTCAACTCGTTCTTTGGAATTCGGAACAAGTGAGCAGGTGTGATCTACTACAACGATGAGATTAGATTTATTCATTAGGCGATTTGTTATTAATTTGAGACAGTTGTCGTGTCGCTCAGATGCAAGATTTAGGTGGACCTTACACGATTGAAGTGCGTGTGACATTGTCTCCTCTTCACTGTTACACCGCCGACAAAGTCTCTTTTCACCTTTATTATAAGGCTTCGCATTGATTGAGAGAGTGTTTGTGCGAGCTCGATGAATAAAGTTCCAAGCGAATTCAGATAAATCACCGCGGAATATTGCTTTATTTATCATGGGCGAAAGTCTGATTGCTGAAGCTATGATGTTAGAAGTGCAACCGCTCTCCCATTTAGCAAGATAGGAATCACAAAGTGCCATGTGTAAGACTTTTGAAGTGGTCTGACGTAGATCCGAAGTCAAAATCACAGTTCCACGCATTACTGTGGTTATGTAGAGGCATGTTTCATGGTTTGTCATAGCGAATGATATGTCAATTTGATGAGTTCTTGCAAAGAACGCTATTGCAATTCTGACTCTTTGAAATCGAGTTTTCTTTCCAGAATGCAGTGGTATAGAATCTTTTCCATTGAGCCAATCCAGACCTTCTTGAAGAGTGGGTTCTTTTATCCCAAGACGAGGTCCAGTAACAAATTTCAATGAATCAGTGTTGATCTTTCTAGCAAAGTCACACTTTGATGTTAGTAATCTGAAACAGTGTGTTATCGTCTGAGTGTGATATTCATCAAGAAGATCTACACAATTTGCTCCTCCATTCTCAGTCGAACTATAGAAATAGCATACTTCAGAATGTTTTGGCAGAAGTAGCATTTTTCTCAAGCTATTTCTAAGTTGGCTGGTTATATTGACAGAAATATTACTATTTCCATTTGGTTTAGAAAGAGCGTAAGTCTTAATCTCTCGAGTTCTAAAAGGAAAGATCAAACGTGAATGAATAAAGATCTTATAGGCCTTTAGTTTTTGCCAGCCAAGTAGCTCAGAATCAGCAAGTATTTTCGTGTCAGAAACTACTTTTTGTAGAATTTCATATGGATTTTGATCAGTGTCCACGCCTACAGGCACTCCAAGATACCGATAGAATTCATTAGATTCTAGCCTTTTAATTCGAATGTCGTTGATCGAAATTACAGTGTCCATGTCCACATTCGGCAGTTGAAGATATCCACACTTTTCAGGGCGATATTCAAACCCTATCTCAGCTGCAGTTGCAACAGCTATGTCGGTAATCTTTTGAAGTTCACTAACAGAGCAAGCAACAAGAGCGATGTCATCAGCGTATGCGAGAATCTTGACTGGAGATTTTCCAATCATAAACGGTCTACAATCAGATCGCGATACCGCTTCAAGTACTGGATTGATAGCCAAAGCAAACAAGATCATGGAAATAGGACATCCTTGTTTGACTCCTTGTACGATAGGAATGTTTGGAGTTTGAATGTGGCCACAACTATAGAAAGTGTTCGTATTGGAGTATAACATCTGAATAACAGATACAAATCCCTCACTCACTCCAATAAATCGGAGTAAAGACCACATGTATTCGTGGGGAACACTACCAAAGGCATCCTTTATATCAAGCCAAGCAATCGCAAGGGGTTTGTTTGTGCTGTATTTGGAGTGTTCTAACGCAGCAGAAAGAATCGAATTATGCTCAACACATCCATCGTGTTTAGAACCGCCTTTCTGGCCAATGTGTAAAAGTTCATTCGAGTCTATCCATCTTGTCAAGCGACTTGCTAAACAAGAAGCGAAAACTTTATAGATGACAGAAAGCAAGGCAATTGGACGCCAAGATGATACATCATCATATTTACCTTCTTTGTCAGGTTTAGGAGTTAGAAGTGTTTTGAAAGTCTTCCAACTGTCTGGTATGGTCTTATCAGAAATGATTTTATTATACAATAAAGTTAGTAATTTACCCTCAGGATCAAGAAGCAACAAGTCACGATATTGTATTCCATCAATACCCGGACACGTGTTGTCAGCTTTCTTGAGTTCAAACATCACTTCATCATTTGTGAAAGGTTCCAGAATGAGTATTACGTTGGAACGTTTGCTGAAATTGAAAATTGCATTCCAATTTCCACAAAATGGAGATTTAATTAGAAAATTAGAAACAATTTTCTGGAATGTTGGACGTATAATAACATTTATGTTATTGAGAAGTTTGTTGACTGTTGATTTCATGTCAGTCATGAAGTTGGCAATTAATGTGCTTTTCTTGATTTTATGCGCAGTGTTTTTTTTATTACCCAAATACGGCTTGTGCGTGGTTTTTATTCGGTTTGGGAACTGTTCATTGATGACGTCAATGATTTGATTAACGTTAAAATTCAATACTTTCTTGATTAGTATCGCAATTTTTATTTTGCGCATTTCTAAGTTTAAGTTACCTTCTTTGACTTTATTGAATTTGTTTGTACAAGAATTTTGTTCTTTTCTATATTCATTTATGACAGGAAGCAATGAGCTGATTGTGTTACCTATCTCGCGCAAGTTTAAATTTACAAGGGGTAAGTCGTTTACGTAGTGTTTGATGAAAGCGCAGATAAGGACTTTACTCACAAGGCCAGATCCTCGGATATCGTGCGGGAAGGCTCCAATATTTAATACGCGACCAGGTGTTTCTTTTATTTCATTTATTTTGTTCCTAAGGCTCTTGCAGATTGACAGGTGATTTTCGGTTTCAGACAGAGTCGTTGGATTGAGAATATAGTACTCATCAGTATTATAATCAATAATTAAAAGAAATTCTCGATATTTTGGGGGTGCGACAATTGCAAATATTACTTGTGCCTTAATGACGCACTCGTAATTCAAGTATTCGTTCAAGTATTGAGTGCAGTCATCAAGGATTGCAGAGCACATTGTTGCATTTAATAGCATGAAATTATCATCTAGTTTTAAAATTTTAAAGTATTTTGATGTTATTTCCTCGGTAATTTTGAAATTTAATAAATTTAAATTCTTGCAGATCTCATTTGCTTGCTGAATTTTATATGAATTTAGGGACTCACTGATACTTGTACGAGAAACCTGGTTTTCAAAAATCAACATTTCAACAAGTTCAATAAAAGCAGAAGCAAATAGATGTGGATCATCAAGTGTGATGGAAATGTAATCGATGTTGTGGTCACAATTGAAAATGACTTTTTTGTCCGAAATGAAGAATTTGTTCAGGTAGTCAGTCATGTTTTCTCCAATACCAATTAGTCTCTCAGTTAAAATTCTGTTTTTGAAATTGAATATGTAACTGATTCCTGAAACGAGAGAGAAAAGATAAAGACCCCAATTCATGTCATTTGGAATGACGCTGATGACGTGTTCTATTCCAGAAAATTGTTTGAATGTTACATTTTCTCTAATATATCTATTGTTCTGTGCAATCACTTTCGATGTCAATTCAGGAGAAAGAACAGTTATATTATTCTTATTTTTAAACCATTCACTTAACAAGGAAGAAACACATGAGTTCTGTTTCAAGAGAAATGCTTGACTAGCACTGCTGATTTTCTTAATTCCATTACGCTTGATGATCTCCATGAATTTTGGTAGGCCACCACCCGATAATTTGGGGCTTTTCTGTTGTGGCAAGGGTTTGAGTTGGTGAACCTCTTTTCGGATTATCTCGACAAAGCTTTCAGGAAAACTTTTCCATTCGCCACTAATCATCATGGCATATGCACAGATGAATGGGCCACAATCATAGTTGTTATTTTGATATTTAAAGTCATCATGAGGGTGAAAGGTCATTGCTGCTTTAAGATCAAATAATTCATTTAAAGCCATGGTGATTTTAAGAGCAATAGTTTTATTTGTAAAGCTATGGCGGTTCAAAAATATTGGATCGACAAAGTAAGACATTAGAGAAGATTTACAGTACACGAACAAGATCCAGTGAGCATTATTTATATTAAGGGGGCATAATATTACTTGTGCTTTGAAGACGTTTTCCGGGATTGGAAAAATGTCTTTTTCGAGGTTAGCGCACAGAATTTCAACAATAAAGCATTTAATAGACACAAACTCTGAGTTCCTGATGTTATTTTCAAGAAAATTATCAATATTTTCATCACTGAACCAGATCTTTGGGTCATGAATTGAAATTATTTGATTATTATAATTATTATAAATTTTATTTGTTGTGCTGTCTGCATCAGTCTCTTTTGAGATTGGGGCAGATATTGAGACTGATACAGGCACGCACCTTCATTTAGGTTTGACTGTATTTCTTCTAGTTTTTTTGATTAATTTTGGTTCTGGAGCGTCCTGTTGAACGTCATTGGTAACTATTGTAGTTGATTGGTTATCATCAATGTCTACTGACAATTTTCGCTTTAAAGTTTCATTATCAACTTTTAGCGGTGATTCAAAAGTTTCAGTGTCAGTTACAGGAGAAGAGGGTACTTCTAAAAGTGGATCAACAGACTCACTGACCTTTTCAACGGTAGCAGAGACAGAGGTATTCACTGTTTGATTATCCTTTACCGAGGTTATATATGGTGAAAGATAGTCAATGATTTTATTTATACAAGCGCTCATATTTGCGCTACATATCTTACTGCAATTTTGTGAAATACGGAAATAAAACTTATTGTTGACAAGAAAGTTCTTCTTGTCTCTGATAATAAAGTAAAGAAATCGCTTTGCTTTATCGATGTCGGGGAAATTCGATTCATTACTAAATTCGTTGATTTTATTCCCTAATTTGCTGAGAGCTTTTAATTGGTCTACTTTCTTTGGTAAAGCAACTTCTACAGTTTCAAGAAAGTTGTTTATTTCCGAGATGGTATTTGGCGAGATAATGTTGTGAATTTTATCAATTTCTCGAGATAGATTTAGTTGCCGTAATTTTAAAAGTCTCTCCTTACAACTTGCAAAGTAGTATGAAGAACTGTGGATCATATTGATCATCTCCGGACCCCAGGTTTCAATGTTATCGCGGCCTAATGAGTGACAGCTTTCAATGTTCGTAATTGAATGCATTAAAAAGCAATTACGCAAATAATTCTTTACATATTCGTCAAATGTCGCGTTTGGGATATATGCTAAGGTTCCTTTAAGATGTAAATAATTGATGTAAAATATAATGTCTATGAGCTTTGAGGGCGAATTCGACTGTGTCAGAAGTGTGTGGAATAAAGTGTCAGTTTTTGACATCTGAATAAAGTCAAGCAAACCTAGGTTGAACATTATATCCGATTCACTTTCAGTTTGTAAGTGTTCAAGAGTTTTATTTATATGAGTTTTAATAAATTTACCCCCCCACAAATGAGATCTCGTTAGGGAAATTACTCTTTAGTTTTAATTCTTTAATAAGCTCAGTTAAACGTTCAGGATTTTTTTCAATATTTTCAGCAAACAGTAGTTCCGGAATTTCATTGAAAGATTTGTAAAGATCTTTAAGCTGTGAGCGGGAAAGCTCAGATGATATATGCTTAATATTATTATCATCTCCATCACAGTTATTTAAAATGTCGCACAACAAGAAGTCGCCTTCAGAAAATTTAACTTGGGATTTTAATAAATAATCGGGAAGTTCACCTTTTTGTTTCATAATATTCAAAATGTTGTTTATCTGGATTCCCCTGCTCTTTATATTTGAGATGGTGGCTGTTTCAGCAAGTTTATGAGAAAGGGCATATAAGAACTTCTTGATTATTGGGGACGCAGGAATGTAGTTATTTTTACCAATGAAAGATTTGACGATATTTGTTCTTATTAATGAAGCTTTCATTGGTTTTTTTATTGAAAAATAGGATTTCGAGGCTTTGTTTTGATTTGAAAAGTTCAGAGAAACACATATGTTATGGTTTCTATAGAATAATTTAACAAAACCCATTATTCTTAGAGGATTCTCAGCCTGGACTATTTTGCTAAGTTCATAATTTATGTCTTTGAACTTGACTGCAGTTTCTTTTAATTTTAAAAGTTGAGCAATTTTGGGAAAAGTCTTACTAAATTCATGTCTTTCGTTTTTTGACAAGATTCGAGTAGATTTATTAAAATTCCCATTAACTTCATTATTCAAATAATTTTTAAAGTTACTGGATTTTCCTAATTTTGATTTACTTTGAAATTTATTTAATTTAAGAATTTTGACTTTTTCTTGAATATTATTTTCAGAAATTTCTTTATTTGGATCTTTACAAAATTTCCTTGTAAAAGTTTTAGTTTTGGTAATATCAGGAATATCTGAATTCGTCAAGTCTAATTTATTAAAATTATTTTGAAATTGAGCTGTGTTTAAATCATCTGATTTATTCAAATTCAAACTCTCGTTTTCAATTAAAGGTAAATTAAATTTGACTTTTTTAATATTATTTTTAATTGTTATTTTTAAGTTGGGATCAGGCCTCAAAGATGTCAAGACTTCATTGTCAGAAAATGAATTCTTTTTCAAATGATTTTCATTTTGTTCTTTATATTTTTTAATGGAAAATAAATTATTCTGATTTAAATTTTTAGTTTTTATTAAATCATTTTCATGTTGATAAATTTCAGTAATAATTCTAGAATCATTTGAATGTTTATTATCTAAATTATTTTTATTGTTATTAACACTAAAATCTTCATTTACAGAATGATTAGTTTCAGAATCACTTCCAAAGTTAAAAATCTTATTAAAATTATTTAAAAGTTCATTGTTTTCATTAGTATTGTCAAAATAATTAAATAAAACATTATTAATATAATTAACAACCAAATGAATCTTACAGTTTAATTTCTTGTTGGAATCCTCAACCAACAACAACCGAGAAGACAAGTTTGAAATAACATCTTCATTCGAAAAATCCATATTAGGAATATCATCTGAGCCTTTAGAAGATTTCTTCTTAAAATAGTTAAATTTCTTAAAGGAATTCTCAACCAACAACAATCGAGCAGACAAGTTTGAAATAACATCTTCATTCGAAAAAAAATCCAAATTAAGAACATCATCTGAGCCTTGAGAGGAATTCTTCTTAAAATCTATTGAATGGAGGAATTGAGCAAATAATTTCCAATTGCAATCAATAGCCATTGTAAGTTAAAATTAATAAATCCAAATGTAAACTACTGTTAGAAACAAGTAGTAAAGCGACAGCTAATATTTACGAAGTTTATCGCGAAAAAATACAATCAAATTTCAATGTTGAAAAATACGATATCTTTTCGTAATTGTCATTGATTTCAAGCATTTTCATTACAAGTTTCTCTAATTCTCATGTTTGTCATTGTTTAGATTTGTAAAAACAAAAATATGGATTATTAGTTTTGCTCTTTTTCAATTTCATCAATAAAGTTTTCTAATTGATATCAAGAAAATATTGTAAAAAATGTTTGATGAAAAATTTTCGACGAGGATGGGATTCGAACCCACGCGGGAAACCCCAATGGATTAGCAGTCCATCGCCTTAACCACTCGGCCACCTCGTCTTACGAAGTTTATCGTGAAAAAATATAATCAAATTTCAATGTTGAAAAATACGATATCTTTTCGTAATTGTCATTGATTTCAAGCATTTTCATTACAAGTTTCTCTAATTCTCATGTTTGTCATTGTTTAGATTTGTAAAAACAAAAATATGGATTATTAGTTTTGCTCTTTTTCAATTTCATCAATAAAGTTTTCTAATTGATATCAAGAAAATATTGTAAAAAATGTTTGATGAAAAATTTTCGACGAGGATGGGATTCGAACCCACGCGGGGAAACCCCAATGGATTAGCAGTCCATCGCCTTAACCACTCAGCCACCACGTCTTACGAAGTTTATCGTGAAAAAATATAATCAAATTTCAATGTTGAAAAATACGATATCTTTTCGTAATTGTCATTGATTTCAAGCATTTTCATTACAAGTTTCTCTAATTCTCATGTTTGTCATTGTTTAGATTTGTAAAAACAAAAATATGGATTATTAGTTTTGCTCTTTTTCAATTTCATCAATAAAGTTTTCTAATTGATATCAAGAAAATATTGTAAAAAATGTTTGATGAAAAATTTTCGACGAGGATGGGATTCGAACCCACGCGGGGAAACCCCAATGGATTAGCAGTCCATCGCCTTAACCACTCGGCCACCTCGTCTTACGAAGTTTATCGTGAAAAAATATAATCAAATTTCAATGTTGAAAAATACGATATCTTTTCGTAATTGTCATTGATTTCAAGCATTTTCATTACAAGTTTCTCTAATTCTCATGTTTGTCATTGTTTAGATTTGTAAAAACAAAAATATGGATTATTAGTTTTGCTCTTTTTCAATTTCATCAATAAAGTTTTCTAATTGATATCAAGAAAATATTGTAAAAAATGTTTGATGAAAAATTTTCGACGAGGATGGGATTCGAACCCACGCGGGGAAACCCCAATGGATTAGCAGTCCATCGCCTTAACCACTCGGCCACCTCGTCTTACGAAGTTTATCGTGAAAAAATATAATCAAATTTCAATGTTGAAAAATACGATATCTTTTCGTAATTGTCATTGATTTCAAGCATTTTCATTACAAGTTTCTCTAATTCTCATGTTTGTCATTGTTTAGATTTGTAAAAACAAAAATATGGATTATTAGTTTTGCTCTTTTTCAATTTCATCAATAAAGTTTTCTAATTGATATCAAGAAAATATTGTAAAAAATGTTTGATGAAAAATTTTCGACGAGGATGGGATTCGAACCCACGCGGGGAAACCCCAATGGATTAGCAGTCCATCGCCTTAACCACTCGGCCACCTCGTCTTACGAAGTTTATCGTGAAAAAATATAATCAAATTTCAATGTTGAAAAATACGATATCTTTTCGTAATTGTCATTGATTTCAAGCATTTTCATTACAAGTTTCTCTAATTCTCATGTTTGTCATTGTTTAGATTTGTAAAAACAAAAATATGGATTATTAGTTTTGCTCTTTTTCAATTTCATCAATAAAGTTTTCTAATTGATATCAAGAAAATATTGTAAAAAATGTTTGATGAAAAATTTTCGACGAGGATGGGATTCGAACCCACGCGGGGAAACCCCAATGGATTAGCAGTCCATCGCCTTAACCACTCGGCCACCTCGTCTTACGAAGTTTATCGTGAAAAAATATAATCAAATTTCAATGTTGAAAAATACGATATCTTTTCGTAATTGTCATTGATTTCAAGCATTTTCATTACAAGTTTCTCTAATTCTCATGTTTGTCATTGTTTAGATTTGTAAAAACAAAAATATGGATTATTAGTTTTGCTCTTTTTCAATTTCATCAATAAAGTTTTCTAATTGATATCAAGAAAATATTGTAAAAAATGTTTGATGAAAAATTTTCGACGAGGATGGGATTCGAACCCACGCGGGGAAACCCCAATGGATTAGCAGTCCATCGCCTTAACCACTCGGCCACCTCGTCTTACGAAGTTTATCGTGAAAAAATATAATCAAATTTCAATGTTGAAAAATACGATATCTTTTCGTAATTGTCATTGATTTCAAGCATTTTCATTACAAGTTTCTCTAATTCTCATGTTTGTCATTGTTTAGATTTGTAAAAACAAAAATATGGATTATTAGTTTTGCTCTTTTTCAATTTCATCAATAAAGTTTTCTAATTGATATCAAGAAAATATTGTAAAAAATGTTTGATGAAAAATTTTCGACGAGGATGGGATTCGAACCCACGCGGGGAAACCCCAATGGATTAGCAGTCCATCGCCTTAACCACTCGGCCACCTCGTCTTACGAAGTTTATCGTGAAAAAATATAATCAAATTTCAATGTTGAAAAATACGATATCTTTTCGTAATTGTCATTGATTTCAAGCATTTTCATTACAAGTTTCTCTAATTCTCATGTTTGTCATTGTTTAGATTTGTAAAAACAAAAATATGGATTATTAGTTTTGCTCTTTTTCAATTTCATCAATAAAGTTTTCTAATTGATATCAAGAAAATATTGTAAAAAATGTTTGATGAAAAATTTTCGACGAGGATGGGATTCGAACCCACGCGGGGAAACCCCAATGGATTAGCAGTCCATCGCCTTAACCACTCGGCCACCTCGTCTTACGAAGTTTATCGTGAAAAAATATAATCAAATTTCAATGTTGAAAAATACGATATCTTTTCGTAATTGTCATTGATTTCAAGCATTTTCATTACAAGTTTCTCTAATTCTCATGTTTGTCATTGTTTAGATTTGTAAAAACAAAAATATGGATTATTAGTTTTGCTCTTTTTCAATTTCATCAATAAAGTTTTCTAATTGATATCAAGAAAATATTGTAAAAAATGTTTGATGAAAAATTTTCGACGAGGATGGGATTCGAACCCACGCGGGGAAACCCCAATGGATTAGCAGTCCATCGCCTTAACCACTCGGCCACCTCGTCTTACGAAGTTTATCGTGAAAAAATATAATCAAATTTCAATGTTGAAAAATACGATATCTTTTCGTAATTGTCATTGATTTCAAGCATTTTCATTACAAGTTTCTCTAATTCTCATGTTTGTCATTGTTTAGATTTGTAAAAACAAAAATATGGATTATTAGTTTTGCTCTTTTTCAATTTCATCAATAAAGTTTTCTAATTGATATCAAGAAAATATTGTAAAAAATGTTTGATGAAAAATTTTCGACGAGGATGGGATTCGAACCCACGCGGGGAAACCCCAATGGATTAGCAGTCCATCGCCTTAACCACTCGGCCACCTCGTCTTACGAAGTTTATCGTGAAAAAATATAATCAAATTTCAATGTTGAAAAATACGATATCTTTTCGTAATTGTCATTGATTTCAAGCATTTTCATTACAAGTTTCTCTAATTCTCATGTTTGTCATTGTTTAGATTTGTAAAAACAAAAATATGGATTATTAGTTTTGCTCTTTTTCAATTTCATCAATAAAGTTTTCTAATTGATATCAAGAAAATATTGTAAAAAATGTTTGATGAAAAATTTTCGACGAGGATGGGATTCGAACCCACGCGGGGAAACCCCAATGGATTAGCAGTCCATCGCCTTAACCACTCGGCCACCTCGTCTTACGAAGTTTATCGTGAAAAAATATAATCAAATTTCAATGTTGAAAAATACGATATCTTTTCGTAATTGTCATTGATTTCAAGCATTTTCATTACAAGTTTCTCTAATTCTCATGTTTGTCATTGTTTAGATTTGTAAAAACAAAAATATGGATTATTAGTTTTGCTCTTTTTCAATTTCATCAATAAAGTTTTCTAATTGATATCAAGAAAATATTGTAAAAAATGTTTGATGAAAAATTTTCGACGAGGATGGGATTCGAACCCACGCGGGGAAACCCCAATGGATTAGCAGTCCATCGCCTTAACCACTCGGCCACCTTAAAAACGTTTATTAATAATAATAAATTTGATTTTTTTTTACAATCGGACAGTGCTTAACTTGAAGCACGCCATTCGGATGATTTACATAAATAAAAGAGTCAGAAAGATGTTTTATCAAATAATTGTTTGGGATCATTTCGACTCAAGTTATTTATCAATCTTCTGAATTGTCCTCGGCTTTTCTGATATTTTCATCGGAAATCGACTCCGGCATTGTATTTTGGCTGTTCGTTGATGATGGTGAATAGAGGTTTGAATAACCAGCATACAGATTCTAAAATAAACCTTTGCAAAGTGCAAAAGCCTGTTAGCAAAAATATCTATATACATAAATATAACATTTAATGGGAACGAGTGAACATCTAAAATGCTAAATATATACATAGAAAATACATAAATATACACAAATAGTTTGACAATACTAATGCTAACAGGAATTATTTTATCGCATTTAATTAATAGTTATTTGAAATTAATTAGATCAGGTTCTGACAAAGTGCCTGTCTTGTGGTAATACCACCTTCTTGCCGATTGTGTGATGTTACTTATCGCACATTCCTTTAATAAGCCTTTTAGTTCAGAGCGACCAATTCCTATTTTCAAAAGGAGTTCAGAAGTTTTTGCAGGAAAAGATCCTAAGGCTCCAATAATACATGTGTCAAGGTCTACTTTGAAATCAGGTTTGACAGTCTGTATTTCGATCTTTAAGTTTTCATATTTTTTCAAGTTGGCCTTATCTACTTGTTCAAAAGTGGTGACAGAGTCGCTCGGACATTTCATGTCAACAAGAAAGATTCTCTTTTTCGACACATCAGTGATTATCAAGTCAACTCGTTCTTTGGAATTCGGAACAAGTGAGCAGGTGTGATCTACTACAACGATGAGATTAGATTTATTCATTAGGCGATTTGTTATTAATTTGAGACAGTTGTCGTGTCGCTCAGATGCAAGATTTAGGTGGACCTTACACGATTGAAGTGCGTGTGACATTGTCTCCTCTTCAGTCTTACAACGACGACAAAGTCTCTTTTCACCTTTATTATAAGGCTTCGCATTGATTGAGAGAGTGTTTGTGCGAGCTCGATGAATAAAGTTCCAAGCGAATTCAGATAAATCACCGCGGAATATTGCTTTATTTATCATGGGCGAAAGTCTGATTGCTGAAGCTATGATGTTAGAAGTGCAACCGCTCTCCCATTTAGCAAGATAGGAATCACAAAGTGCCATGTGTAAGACTTTTGAAGTGGTCTGACGTAGATCCGAAGTCAAAATCACAGTTCCACGCATTACTGTGGTTATGTAGAGGCATGTTTCATGGTTTGTCATAGCGAATGATATGTCAATTTGATGAGTTCTTGCAAAGAACGCTATTGCAATTCTGACTCTTTGAAATCGAGTTTTCTTTGCAGAATGCAGTGGTATAGAATCTTTTCCATTGAGCCAATCCAGACCTTCTTGAAGAGTGGGTTCTTTTATCCCAAGACGAGGTCCAGTAACAAATTTCAATGAATCAGTGTTGATCTTTCTAGCAAAGTCACACTTTGATGTTAGTAATCGGAAACAGTGTGTTATCGTCTGAGTGTGATATTCATCAAGAAGATCTACACAATTTGCTCCTCCATTCTCAGTCGAACTATAGAAATAGCATACTTCAGAATGTTTTGGCAGAAGTAGCATTTTTCTCAAGCTATTTCTAAGTTGGCTGGTTATATTGACAGAAATATTACTATTTCCATTTGGTTTAGAAAGAGCGTAAGTCTTAATCTCTCGAGTTCTAAAAGGAAAGATCAAACGTGAATGAATAAAGATCTTATAGGCCTTTAGTTTTTGCCAGCCAAGTAGCTCAGAATCAGCGAGTATTTTCGTGTCAGAAACTACCTTTTGTAGAATTTCATATGGATTTTGATCAGTGTCCACGCCTACAGGCACTCCAAGATACCGATAGAATTCATTAGATTCTAGCCTTTTAATTCGAATGTCGTTGATCGAAATTACAGTGTCCATGTCCACATTCGGCAGTTGAAGATATCCACACTTTTCAGGGCGATATTCAAACCCTATCTCAGCTGCAGTTGCAACAGCTATGTCGGTAATCTTTTGAAGTTCACTAACAGAGCAAGCAACAAGAGCGATGTCATCAGCGTATGCGAGAATCTTGACTGGAGATTTTCCAATCATAAACGGTCTACAATCAGATCGTGATACCGCTTCAAGTACTGGATTGATAGCCAAAGCAAACAAGATCATGGAAATAGGACATCCTTGTTTGACTCCTTGTACGATAGGAATGTTTGGAGTTTGAATGTGGCCACAACTATAGAAAGTGCTCGTATTGGAGTATAACATCTGAATAACGGATACAAATCCCTCACTCACTCCAATAAATCGCAGTAAAGACCACATGTATTCGTGGGGAACACTGCCAAAGGCATCCTTTATATCAAGCCAAGCAATCGCAAGGGGTTTGTTTGTGCTGTATTTGGAGTGTTCTAACGCAGCAGAAAGAATCGAATTATGCTCAACACATCCATCGTGTTTAGAACCGCCTTTCTGGCCAATGTGTAAAAGTTCATTCGAGTCTATCCATCTTGTCAAGCGACTTGCTAAACAAGAAGCGAAAACTTTATAGATGACAGAAAGCAAGGCAATTGGACGCCAAGATGATACATCATCATATTTACCTTCTTTATCAGGTTTAGGAGTTAGAAGTGTTTTGAAAGTCTTCCAACTGTCTGGTATGGTCTTATCAGAAATGATTTTATTATACAATAAAGTTAGTAATTTACCCTCAGGATCAAGAAGCAACAAGTCACGATATTGTATTCCATCAATACCCGGACACGTGTTGTCAGCTTTCTTGAGTTCAAACATCACTTCATCATTTGTGAAAGGTTCCAAAATGAGTATTACGTTGGAACGTTTGCTGAAATTGAAAATTGCATTCCAATTTCCACAAAATGGAGATTTAATTAGGAAATTTGAAACAATTTTCTGGAATGTTGGACGTATAATAACATTTATGTTATTGAGAAGTTTGTTGACTGTTGATTTCATGTCAGTCATGAAATTGGCAATTAATGTGCTTTTCTTGATTTTATGCGCAGTGTTTTTTTTATTACCTAAATACGGCTTGTGCGTGGTTTTTATTCGGTTTGGGAACTGTTCATTGATGACTTCAATGATTTGATTAACGTTAAAATTCAATACTTTCTTGATTAGTATCGCAATTTTTATTTTGCGCATTTCTAAGTTTAAGTTACATGCTTTGACTTTATTGAATTTGTTTGTACAAGAATTTTGTTCTTTTCTATATTCATTTATGACAGGAAGCAATGAGCTGATTGTGTTACCTATCTCGCGCAAGTTTAAATTTACAAGGGGTAAGTCATTTACGTAATGTTTGATGAAAGCGCAGATAAGGACTTTACTCACAAGGCCAGATCCTCGGATATCGTGCGGGAAGGCTCCAATATTTAATACGCGACCAGGTGTTTCTTTTATTTCATTTATTTTGTTCCTAAGGCTCTTGCAGATTGACAGGTGATTTTCGGATTCAGACAGAGTCGTTGGATTGAGAATATAGTACTCATCAGTATTATAATCAATAATTAAAAGAAATTCTCGATATTTTGGGGGTGCGACAATTGCAAATATTACTTGTGCCTTAATGACGCACTCGTAATTCAAGTATTCGTTCAAGTATTGAGTGCAGTCATCAAGGATTGCAGAGCACATTGTTGCATTTAATAGCATGAAATTATCATCTAGTTTTAAAATTTTAAAGTATTTTGATGTTATTTCCTCGGTAATTTTGAAATTTAATAAATTTAAATTCTTGCAGATCTCATTTGCTTGCTGAATTTTAAAAGAATTTAGGGACTCACTGATGCTTGTACGAGAAACCTTGTTTTCAAAAATCAACATTTCAACAAGTTCAATAAAAGCAGAAGCAAATAGATGTGGATCATCAAGTGTGATGGAAATGTAATCGATGTTGTGGTCACAATTGAAAATGACTTTTTTGTCGGAAATGAAGAATTTGTTCAGGTAGTCAGTCATGTTTTCTCCAATACCAATTAGTCTCTCAGTTAAAATTCTGTTTTTGAAATTGAATATGTAACTGATTCCTGAAACAAGAGAGAAAAGATAAAGACCCCAATTCATGTCATTTGGAATGACGCTGATGACGTGTTCTATTCCAGAAAATTGTTTGAATGTTACATTTTCTCTAATATATCTATTGTTCTGTGCAATCACTTTCGATGTCAATTCAGGAGAAAGAACAGTTATATTATTCTTATTTTTAAACCATTCACTTAACAAGGAAGAAACACATGAGTTCTGTTTCAAGAGAAATGCTTGACTAGCACTGCTGATTTTCTTAATTCCATTGCGCTTGATGATCTCCATGAATTTTGGTAGGCCACCACCCGATAATTTGGGGCTTTTCTGTTGTGGCAAGGGTTTGAGTTGGTGGACCTCTTTCCTGATTATCTCGACAAAGCTTTCAGGAAAACTTTTCCATTCGCCACTAATCATCATGGCATATGCACAGATGAAAGGGCCACAATCATAGTTGTTATTTTGATATTTAAAGTCATCATGAGGGTGAAAGGTCATTGCTGCTTTAAGATCAAATAATTCATTTAAAGCCATGGTGATTTTAAGAGCAATAGTTTTATTTGTAAAGCTATGGCGGTTCAAAAATATTGGATCGACAAAGTAAGACATTAGAGAAGATTTACAGTACACGAACAAGATCCAGTGAGCATTATTTATATTAAGGGGGCATAATATTACTTGTGCTTTGAAGACGTTTTCCGGGATTGGAAAAATGTCTTTTTCGAGGTTAGCGCACAGAATTTCAACAATAAAGCATTTAATAGACACAAAGTCTGAGTTCCTGATGTTATTTTCAAGAAAATTATCAATATTTTCATCACTGAACCAGATCTTTGGGTCATGAATTGAAATTATTTGATTATTATAATTATTATAAATTTTATTTGTTGTGCTGTCTGCATCAGTCTCTTTTGAGATTGGGGCAGATAATGAGACTGATACAGGCACGCACCTTCATTTAGGTTTGACTGTATTTCTTCTAGTTTTTTTGATTAATTTTGGTTCTGGAGCGTCCTGTTGAACGTCATTGGTAACTATTGTAGTTGATTGGTTATCATCAATGTCTACTGACAATTTTCGCTTTAAAGTTTCATTATCAACTTTTAGCGGTGATTCAAAAGTTTCAGTGTCAGTTACAGGAGAAGAGGGTACTTCTAAAAGTGGATCAACAGACTCACTGACCTTTTCAACGGTAGCAGAGACAGAGGTATTCACTGTTTGATTATCCTTTACCGAGGTTATATATGGTGAAAGATAGTCAATGATTTTATTTATACAAGCGCTCATATTTGCGCTACATATCTTACTGCAATTTTGTGAAATACGGAAATAAAACTTATTGTTGACAAGGAAGTTCTTCTTGTCTCTGATAATAAAGTAAAGAAATCGCTTTGCTTTATCGATTTCGGGGAAATTCAATTCATTACTAAATTCGTTGATTTTATTCCCTAATTTGCTGAGAGCTTTTAATTGGTCTACTTTCTTTGGTAAAGCAACTTCTACAGTTTCAAGGAAGTTGTTTATTTCCGAGATGGTATTTGGCGAGATAATGTTGTGAATTTTATCAATTTCTCGAGATAGATTTAGTTGCCGTAATTTTAAAAGTCTCTCCTTACAACTTGCAAAGTAGTATGAAGAACTGTGGATCATATTTATCATCTCCGGACCCCAGGTTTCAATGTTATCGCGACCTAATGAGTGACAGCTTTCAATGTTCGTAATTGAATGCATTAAAAAGCAATTACGCAAATAATTCTTTACATATTCGTCAAATGTCGCGTTTGGGATATATGTTAAGGTGCCTTTAAGATGTAAATAATTGATGTAAAATATAATGTCTATGAGCTTTGAGGGAGAATTCGACCGGGTCAGAAGTGAGTGGAATAAAGTGTCAGTTTTTGACATCTGAATAAAGTCAAGCAAACCTAGGTTGAACATTATATCCGATTCACTTTCAGTTTGTAAGTGTTCAGAAGTTTTATTTATATGAGTTTTAATAAATTTACCCCCCACAAATGAGATCTCGTTAGGGAAATTACTCTTTAGTTTTAGTTCTTTAATAAGCTCAGTTAAACGTTCAGGATTTTTTTCAATATTTTCAGCAAACAGTAGTTCCGGAATTTCATTGAAAGATTTGTAAAGATCTTTAAGCTGTGAGCGGGAAAGCTCAGATGATATATGCTTAATATTATTATCATCTCCATCACAGTTATTTAAAATGTCGCACAACAAGAAGTCGCCTTCGGAAAATTTAACTTGGGATTTTAATAAATAATCGGGAAGTTCGCCTCTTTGTTTCATACTATTCAAAATGTTGTTTATCTGGATTCCCCTGCTCTTTATATTTGAGATGGTGGCTGTTTCAGCAAGTTTATGAGAAAGGGCATATAAGAACTTCTTGATTATTGGGGACGCAGGAATGTAGTTATTTTTACCAATGAAAGATTTGACGATATTTGTTCTTATTAATGAAGCTTTCATTGGTTTTTTTATTGAAAAATAGGATTTCGAGGCTTTGTTTTGATTTGAAAAGTTCAGAGAAACACATATGTTATGGTTTCTATAGAATAATTTAACAAAACCCATTATTCTTAGAGGATTCTCAGCCTGGACTATTTTGCTAAGTTCATAATTTATGTCTTTGAACTTGACTGCAGTTTCTTTTAATTTTAAAAGTTGAGCAATTTTGGGAAAAGTCTTACTAAATTCATGTCTTTCTTTTTTTGACAAGATTCGAGTAGATTTATTAAAATTCCCATTAACTTCATTATTCAAATAATTTTTAAAGTTACTGGATTTTCCTAATTTTGATTTACTTTGAAATTTATTTAATTTAAGAATTTTGACTTTTTCTTGAATATTATTTTCAGAAATTTCTTTATTTGGATCTTTACAAAATTTACTTGTAAAAGTTTTAGTTTTGGTAATATCAGGAATATCTGAATTCGTCAAGTCTAATTTATTAAAATTATTTTGAAATTGAGCTGTGTTTAAATCATCTGATTTATTCAAATTCAAACTCTCGTTTTCAATTAAAGGTAAATTAAATTTGACTTTTTTAATATTATTTTTGATTGTTATTTTTAAGTTGGGATCAGGCCTCAAAGATGTCAAGACTTCATTGTCAGAAACAGAATTCTTTTTCAAATTCTTTTCATTTTGTTGTTTATAATTTTTAGTGAAAAATAAATTATTTTGATTTAAATTTTTAGTTTTTATTAAATCATTTTCATGTTGATAAATTTCAGTAATAATTCTAGAATCATTTGAATGTTTATTATCTAAATTATTTTTATTGTTATTAACACTAAAATCTTCATTTACAGAATGATTAGTTTCAGAATCACTTCCAAAGTTAAAAATCTTATTAAAATTATTTAAAAGTTCATTGTTTTCATTAGTATTGTCAAAATAATTAAATAAAACATTATTAATATAATTAACAACCAAATGAATCTTACAGTTTAATTTCTTGTTGGAATCCTCAACCAACAACAACCGAGAAGACAAGTTTGAAATAACATCTTCATTCGAAAAATCCATATTAGGAATATCATCTGAGCCTTTAGAAGAATTCTTCTTAAAATAGTTAAATTTCTTGAAAGAATTCTCAACCAACAACAATCGAGCAGACAAGTTTGAAATAACATCTTCATTCGAAAAGAAATCCAAATTAAGAACATCATCTGAGCCTTGAGAGGAATTCTTCTTAAAATCTATTGAATGGAGGAATTGAGCAAATAATTTCCAATTGCAATCAATAGCCATTGTAAGTTAAAATTAATAAATCCAAATGTAAACTACTGTTAGAAACAAGTAGTAAAGCGACAGCTAATATTTTTAAGTTGAAATGTCACAAGAGAAAATGGATTATTAGTTTTGCTCTTTTTCAATTTCATCAATAAAGTTTTCTAATTGATATCAAGAAAATATTGTAAAAAATGTTTGATGAAAAATTTTCGACGAGGATGGGATTCGAACCCACGCGGGGAAACCCCAATGGATTAGCAGTCCATCGCCTTAACCACTCGGCCACCTCGTCTTACGAAGTTTATCGTGAAAAAATATAATCAAATTTCAATGTTGAAAAATACGATATCTTTTCGTAATTGTCATTGATTTCAAGCATTTTCATTACAAGTTTCTCTAATTCTCATGTTTGTCATTGTTTAGATTTGTAAAAACAAAAATATGGATTATTAGTTTTGCTCTTTTTCAATTTCATCAATAAAGTTTTCTAATTGATATCAAGAAAATATTGTAAAAAATGTTTGATGAAAAATTTTCGACGAGGATGGGATTCGAACCCACGCGGGAAACCCCAATGGATTAGCAGTCCATCGCCTTAACCACTCGGCCACCTCGTCTTACGAAGTTTATCGTGAAAAAATATAATCAAATTTCAATGTTGAAAAATACGATATCTTTTCGTAATTGTCATTGATTTCAAGCATTTTCATTACAAGTTTCTCTAATTCTCATGTTTGTCATTGTTTAGATTTGTAAAAACAAAAATATGGATTATTAGTTTTGCTCTTTTTCAATTTCATCAATAAAGTTTTCTAATTGATATCAAGAAAATATTGTAAAAAATGTTTGATGAAAAATTTTCGACGAGGATGGGATTCGAACCCACGCGGGGAAACCCCAATGGATTAGCAGTCCATCGCCTTAACCACTCGGCCACCTCGTCTTACGAAGTTTATCGTGAAAAAATATAATCAAATTTCAATGTTGAAAAATACGATATCTTTTCGTAATTGTCATTGATTTCAAGCATTTTCATTACAAGTTTCTCTAATTCTCATGTTTGTCATTGTTTAGATTTGTAAAAACAAAAATATGGATTATTAGTTTTGCTCTTTTTCAATTTCATCAATAAAGTTTTCTAATTGATATCAAGAAAATATTGTAAAAAATGTTTGATGAAAAATTTTCGACGAGGATGGGATTCGAACCCACGCGGGGAAACCCCAATGGATTAGCAGTCCATCGCCTTAACCACTCGGCCACCTCGTCTTACGAAGTTTATCGTGAAAAAATATAATCAAATTTCAATGTTGAAAAATACGATATCTTTTCGTAATTGTCATTGATTTCAAGCATTTTCATTACAAGTTTCTCTAATTCTCATGTTTGTCATTGTTTAGATTTGTAAAAACAAAAATATGGATTATTAGTTTTGCTCTTTTTCAATTTCATCAATAAAGTTTTCTAATTGATATCAAGAAAATATTGTAAAAAATGTTTGATGAAAAATTTTCGACGAGGATGGGATTCGAACCCACGCGGGGAAACCCCAATGGATTAGCAGTCCATCGCCTTAACCACTCGGCCACCTCGTCTTACGAAGTTTATCGTGAAAAAATATAATCAAATTTCAATGTTGAAAAATACGATATCTTTTCGTAATTGTCATTGATTTCAAGCATTTTCATTACAAGTTTCTCTAATTCTCATGTTTGTCATTGTTTAGATTTGTAAAAACAAAAATATGGATTATTAGTTTTGCTCTTTTTCAATTTCATCAATAAAGTTTTCTAATTGATATCAAGAAAATATTGTAAAAAATGTTTGATGAAAAATTTTCGACGAGGATGGGATTCGAACCCACGCGGGGAAACCCAATGGATTAGCAGTCCATCGCCTTAACCACTCGGCCACCTCGTCTTACGAAGTTTATCGTGAAAAAATATAATCAAATTTCAATGTTGAAAAATACGATATCTTTTCGTAATTGTCATTGATTTCAAGCATTTTCATTACAAGTTTCTCTAATTCTCATGTTTGTCATTGTTTAGATTTGTAAAAACAAAAATATGGATTATTAGTTTTGCTCTTTTTCAATTTCATCAATAAAGTTTTCTAATTGATATCAAGAAAATATTGTAAAAATGTTTGATGAAAAATTTTCGACGAGGATGGGATTCGAACCCACGCGGGGAAACCCCAATGGATTAGCAGTCCATCGCCTTAACCACTCGGCCACCTCGTCTTACGAAGTTTATCGTGAAAAAATATAATCAAATTTCAATGTTGAAAAATACGATATCTTTTCGTAATTGTCATTGATTTCAAGCATTTTCATTACAAGTTTCTCTAATTCTCATGTTTGTCATTGTTTAGATTTGTAAAAACAAAAATATGGATTATTAGTTTTGCTCTTTTTCAATTTCATCAATAAAGTTTTCTAATTGATATCAAGAAAATATTGTAAAAAATGTTTGATGAAAAATTTTCGACGAGGATGGGATTCGAACCCACGCGGGGAAACCCAATGGATTAGCAGTCCATCGCCTTAACCACTCGGCCACCTCGTCTTACGAAGTTTATCGTGAAAAAATATAATCAAATTTCAATGTTGAAAAATACGATATCTTTTCGTAATTGTCATTGATTTCAAGCATTTTCATTACAAGTTTCTCTAATTCTCATGTTTGTCATTGTTTAGATTTGTAAAAACAAAAATATGGATTATTAGTTTTGCTCTTTTTCAATTTCATCAATAAAGTTTTCTAATTGATATCAAGAAAATATTGTAAAAAATGTTTGATGAAAAATTTTCGACGAGGATGGGATTCGAACCCACGCGGGGAAACCCAATGGATTAGCAGTCCATCGCCTTAACCACTCGGCCACCTCGTCTTACGAAGTTTATCGTGAAAAAATATAATCAAATTTCAATGTTGAAAAATACGATATCTTTTCGTAATTGTCATTGATTTCAAGCATTTTCATTACAAGTTTCTCTAATTCTCATGTTTGTCATTGTTTAGATTTGTAAAAACAAAAATATGGATTATTAGTTTTGCTCTTTTTCAATTTCATCAATAAAGTTTTCTAATTGATATCAAGAAAATATTGTAAAAAATGTTTGATGAAAAATTTTCGACGAGGATGGGATTCGAACCCACGCGGGGAAACCCCAATGGATTAGCAGTCCATCGCCTTAACCACTCGGCCACCTCGTCTTACGAAGTTTATCGTGAAAAAATATAATCAAATTTCAATGTTGAAAAATACGATATCTTTTCGTAATTGTCATTGATTTCAAGCATTTTCATTACAAGTTTCTCTAATTCTCATGTTTGTCATTGTTTAGATTTGTAAAAACAAAAATATGGATTATTAGTTTTGCTCTTTTTCAATTTCATCAATAAAGTTTTCTAATTGATATCAAGAAAATATTGTAAAAAATGTTTGATGAAAAATTTTCGACGAGGATGGGATTCGAACCCACGCGGGGAAACCCCAATGGATTAGCAGTCCATCGCCTTAACCACTCGGCCACCTCGTCTTACGAAGTTTATCGTGAAAAAATATAATCAAATTTCAATGTTGAAAAATACGATATCTTTTCGTAATTGTCATTGATTTCAAGCATTTTCATTACAAGTTTCTCTAATTCTCATGTTTGTCATTGTTTAGATTTGTAAAAACAAAAATATGGATTATTAGTTTTGCTCTTTTTCAATTTCATCAATAAAGTTTTCTAATTGATATCAAGAAAATATTGTAAAAAATGTTTGATGAAAAATTTTCGACGAGGATGGGATTCGAACCCACGCGGGGAAACCCCAATGGATTAGCAGTCCATCGCCTTAACCACTCGGCCACCTCGTCTTACGAAGTTTATCGTGAAAAAATATAATCAAATTTCAATGTTGAAAAATACGATATCTTTTCGTAATTGTCATTGATTTCAAGCATTTTCATTACAAGTTTCTCTAATTCTCATGTTTGTCATTGTTTAGATTTGTAAAAACAAAAATATGGATTATTAGTTTTGCTCTTTTTCAATTTCATCAATAAAGTTTTCTAATTGATATCAAGAAAATATTGTAAAAAATGTTTGATGAAAAATTTTCGACGAGGATGGGATTCGAACCCACGCGGGGAAACCCCAATGGATTAGCAGTCCATCGCCTTAACCACTCGGCCACCTCGTCTTACGAAGTTTATCGTGAAAAAATATAATCAAATTTCAATGTTGAAAAATACGATATCTTTTCGTAATTGTCATTGATTTCAAGCATTTTCATTACAAGTTTCTCTAATTCTCATGTTTGTCATTGTTTAGATTTGTAAAAACAAAAATATGGATTATTAGTTTTGCTCTTTTTCAATTTCATCAATAAAGTTTTCTAATTGATATCAAGAAAATATTGTAAAAAATGTTTGATGAAAAATTTTCGACGAGGATGGGATTCGAACCCACGCGGGGAAACCCCAATGGATTAGCAGTCCATCGCCTTAACCACTCGGCCACCTCGTCTTACGAAGTTTATCGTGAAAAAATATAATCAAATTTCAATGTTGAAAAATACGATATCTTTTCGTAATTGTCATTGATTTCAAGCATTTTCATTACAAGTTTCTCTAATTCTCATGTTTGTCATTGTTTAGATTTGTAAAAACAAAAATATGGATTATTAGTTTTGCTCTTTTTCAATTTCATCAATAAAGTTTTCTAATTGATATCAAGAAAATATTGTAAAAAATGTTTGATGAAAAAATTTTCGACGAGGATGGGATTCGAACCCACGCGGGGAAACCCCAATGGATTAGCAGTCCATCGCCTTAACCACTCGGCCACCTCGTCTTACGAAGTTTATCGTGAAAAAATATAATCAAATTTCAATGTTGAAAAATACGATATCTTTTCGTAATTGTCATTGATTTCAAGCATTTTCATTACAAGTTTCTCTAATTCTCATGTTTGTCATTGTTTAGATTTGTAAAAACAAAAATATGGATTATTAGTTTTGCTCTTTTTCAATTTCATCAATAAAGTTTTCTAATTGATATCAAGAAAATATTGTAAAAAATGTTTGATGAAAAATTTTCGACGAGGATGGGATTCGAACCCACGCGGGGAAACCCCAATGGATTAGCAGTCCATCGCCTTAACCACTCGGCCACCTCGTCTTACGAAGTTTATCGTGAAAAAATATAATCAAATTTCAATGTTGAAAAATACGATATCTTTTCGTAATTGTCATTGATTTCAAGCATTTTCATTACAAGTTTCTCTAATTCTCATGTTTGTCATTGTTTAGATTTGTAAAAACAAAAATATGGATTATTAGTTTTGCTCTTTTTCAATTTCATCAATAAAGTTTTCTAATTGATATCAAGAAAATATTGTAAAAAATGTTTGATGAAAAATTTTCGACGAGGATGGGATTCGAACCCACGCGGGGAAACCCCAATGGATTAGCAGTCCATCGCCTTAACCACTCGGCCACCTCGTCTTACGAAGTTTATCGTGAAAAAATATAATCAAATTTCAATGTTGAAAAATACGATATCTTTTCGTAATTGTCATTGATTTCAAGCATTTTCATTACAAGTTTCTCTAATTCTCATGTTTGTCATTGTTTAGATTTGTAAAAACAAAAATATGGATTATTAGTTTTGCTCTTTTTCAATTTCATCAATAAAGTTTTCTAATTGATATCAAGAAAATATTGTAAAAAATGTTTGATGAAAAATTTTCGACGAGGATGGGATTCGAACCCACGCGGGGAAACCCCAATGGATTAGCAGTCCATCGCCTTAACCACTCGGCCACCTCGTCTTACGAAGTTTATCGTGAAAAAATATAATCAAATTTCAATGTTGAAAAATACGATATCTTTTCGTAATTGTCATTGATTTCAAGCATTTTCATTACAAGTTTCTCTAATTCTCATGTTTGTCATTGTTTAGATTTGTAAAAACAAAAATATGGATTATTAGTTTTGCTCTTTTTCAATTTCATCAATAAAGTTTTCTAATTGATATCAAGAAAATATTGTAAAAAATGTTTGATGAAAAATTTTCGACGAGGATGGGATTCGAACCCACGCGGGGAAACCCCAATGGATTAGCAGTCCATCGCCTTAACCACTCGGCCACCTCGTCTTACGAAGTTTATCGTGAAAAATATAATCAAATTTCAATGTTGAAAAATACGATATCTTTTCGTAATTGTCATTGATTTCAAGCATTTTCATTACAAGTTTCTCTAATTCTCATGTTTGTCATTGTTTAGATTTGTAAAAACAAAAATATGGATTATTAGTTTTGCTCTTTTTCAATTTCATCAATAAAGTTTTCTAATTGATATCAAGAAAATATTGTAAAAAATGTTTGATGAAAAATTTTCGACGAGGATGGGATTCGAACCCACGCGGGGAAACCCCAATGGATTAGCAGTCCATCGCCTTAACCACTCGGCCACCTCGTCTTACGAAGTTTATCGTGAAAAAATATAATCAAATTTCAATGTTGAAAATACGATATCTTTTCGTAATTGTCATTGATTTCAAGCATTTTCATTACAAGTTTCTCTAATTCTCATGTTTGTCATTGTTTAGATTTGTAAAAACAAAAATATGGATTATTAGTTTTGCTCTTTTTCAATTTCATCAATAAAGTTTTCTAATTGATATCAAGAAAATATTGTAAAAAATGTTTGATGAAAAATTTTCGACGAGGATGGGATTCGAACCCACACGGGGAAACCCCAATGGATTAGCAGTCCATCGCCTTAACCACTCGGCCACCTCGTCTTACGAAGTTTATCGTGAAAAAATATAATCAAATTTCAATGTTGAAAAATACGATATCTTTTCGTAATTGTCATTGATTTCAAGCATTTTCATTACAAGTTTCTCTAATTCTCATGTTTGTCATTGTTTAGATTTGTAAAAACAAAAATATGGATTATTAGTTTTGCTCTTTTTCAATTTCATCAATAAAGTTTTCTAATTGATATCAAGAAATATTGTAAAAAATGTTTGATGAAAAATTTTCGACGAGGATGGGATTCGAACCCACGCGGGGAAACCCCAATGGATTAGCAGTCCATCGCCTTAACCACTCGGCCACCTCGTCTTACGAAGTTTATCGTGAAAAAATATAATCAAATTTCAATGTTGAAAAATACGATATCTTTTCGTAATTGTCATTGATTTCAAGCATTTTCATTACAAGTTTCTCTAATTCTCATGTTTGTCATTGTTTAGATTTGTAAAAACAAAAATATGGATTATTAGTTTTGCTCTTTTTCAATTTCATCAATAAAGTTTTCTAATTGATATCAAGAAAATATTGTAAAAAATGTTTGATGAAAAATTTTCGACGAGGATGGGATTCGAACCCACGCGGGGAAACCCCAATGGATTAGCAGTCCATCGCCTTAACCACTCGGCCACCTCGTCTTACGAAGTTTATCGTGAAAAAATATAATCAAATTTCAATGTTGAAAAATACGATATCTTTTCGTAATTGTCATTGATTTCAAGCATTTTCATTACAAGTTTCTCTAATTCTCATGTTTGTCATTGTTTAGATTTGTAAAAACAAAAATATGGATTATTAGTTTTGCTCTTTTTCAATTTCATCAATAAAGTTTTCTAATTGATATCAAGAAAATATTGTAAAAAATGTTTGATGAAAAATTTTCGACGAGGATGGGATTCGAACCCACACGGGGAAACCCCAATGGATTAGCAGTCCATCGCCTTAACCACTCGGCCACCTCGTCTTACGAAGTTTATCGTGAAAAAATATAATCAAATTTCAATGTTGAAAAATACGATATCTTTTCGTAATTGTCATTGATTTCAAGCATTTTCATTACAAGTTTCTCTAATTCTCATGTTTGTCATTGTTTAGATTTGTAAAAACAAAAATATGGATTATTAGTTTTGCTCTTTTTCAATTTCATCAATAAAGTTTTCTAATTGATATCAAGAAAATATTGTAAAAAATGTTTGATGAAAAATTTTCGACGAGGATGGGATTCGAACCCACGCGGGGAAACACCAATGGATTAGCAGTCCATCGCCTTAACCACTCGGCCACCTCGTCTTACGAAGTTTATCGTGAAAAAATATAATCAAATTTCAATGTTGAAAAATACGATATCTTTTCGTAATTGTCATTGATTTCAAGCATTTTCATTACAAGTTTCTCTAATTCTCATGTTTGTCATTGTTTAGATTTGTAAAAACAAAAATATGGATTATTAGTTTTGCTCTTTTTCAATTTCATCAATAAAGTTTTCTAATTGATATCAAGAAAATATTGTAAAAATGTTTGATGAAAAATTTTCGACGAGGATGGGATTCGAACCCACGCGGGGAAACCCCAATGGATTAGCAGTCCATCGCCTTAACCACTCGGCCACCTCGTCTTACGAAGTTTATCGTGAAAAAATATAATCAAATTTCAATGTTGAAAAATACGATATCTTTTCGTAATTGTCATTGATTTCAAGCATTTTCATTACAAGTTTCTCTAATTCTCATGTTTGTCATTGTTTAGATTTGTAAAAACAAAAATATGGATTATTAGTTTTGCTCTTTTTCAATTTCATCAATAAAGTTTTCTAATTGATATCAAGAAAATATTGTAAAAAATGTTTGATGAAAAATTTTCGACGAGGATGGGATTCGAACCCACGCGGGGAAACCCCAATGGATTAGTAGTCCATCGCCTTAACCACTCGGCCACCTCGTCTTACGAAGTTTATCGTGAAAAAATATAATCAAATTTCAATGTTGAAAAATACGATATCTTTTCGTAATTGTCATTGATTTCAAGCATTTTCATTACAAGTTTCTCTAATTCTCATGTTTGTCATTGTTTAGATTTGTAAAAACAAAAATATGGATTATTAGTTTTGCTCTTTTTCAATTTCATCAATAAAGTTTTCTAATTGATATCAAGAAAATATTGTAAAAAATGTTTGATGAAAAATTTTCGACGAGGATGGGATTCGAACCCACGCGGGGAAACCCCAATGGATTAGCAGTCCATCGCCTTAACCACTCGGCCACCTCGTCTTACGAAGTTTATCGTGAAAAAATATCAATAAAGTTTTCTAATTGATATCAAGATATATAAATTCTCATCTTAAATTAACTTGCCAGAGGTCGTCCTAAATTATTCTTGAGATTTGTGCAAAGAATCCGGGATAAAGGGAAAAATAGTTTTTGTACTCAGAATATTACTTTTTATTATTCAAGCTTTTCCTCAGTATAATTTCTTACTTTACGATCTATTATATTTTATCTTCTATTGCTGCACTAAGTCAATAATTATATATGTTTTAAGTCACTTTTTAATTGTTTATTTTAATGTATCTTATAAATTACCAGTTTTATTTAAAATTTTTAATTTAAAAAAAAGGTTCCTCAATTTCCTTGTCATGAAATTATTGTTCAAAGCAGAATTTTTGGATTTTATTGATACTAAAATTCAATATTTGAGTTAATAAAGGTCTACGATGGTCTGACTTATTAATTTAAACATCATTGTATTGTAGCAATACTTTCATAGTACCTTATTTCTGAAAAACATAAAATTTGGGTCATAATTTCAATTAAATTACTAATTCCAGGAAAATAGTTCCCGGCCGGGACCCGTGCAAATTCTGCGCAGAAGGCCAGTCTACTCTTAAATTAAATTTTTGTAATGAGCAATTTAATAAAAAAATATACTTCCTATGGAAAGTTGCTCTTAACTGAAAGTGAGTTAGAAAATTATATATACACGCATATATATATACATGAACTAAGATTTTTTTAATCATCTATTTTATTATACAAGCCAAACAATTGTTGTTTATTTAATGTACAAAATATAATAATTTTCTCTAATGTATTTTTATTTCAATATTTTCTGCTTTAATAACATTGGCAAAAAGTTTATGTTAAGTGTTGTTATGTAAAACATTTCTATAACAAAACCAGATTTTTCCAGGACTATTTCTAATTTGGAGTTATAAAATATCATTGCAAAGTAACAGCTTTTCATAGAAAATATTAAAGCAAATGATGTTACTGACAAAAGAAACACCTGGATGCAGGATTTAATTTCGGTTTTACGCGCTTGATTTCTATTTGATAATTTATTACACACAAGCTTACTTCTTGTTTTCCGATCCGTCAAAATTGCTTTGATTAAAATAGAATTAGTAATCAAATTTAAAAATAAATAAACGACTCCAAAAGGGTGTATAAGGATTTGATAAATACTGTAAATTGATAAATAGACATCTGGTCCATTTGGATTGCAAAAGTATTTTTTTACACTATCGGAATAAAAATATTCGAACATGATAACGTGAGGAATGCAACTTAACGAATTCCATACAATAATTCCAAAAACCGTTTTAACTGCTTGTCTGTGACTCCAATTTCTGCTCCTTAAAGGCATCAGAACCGAGAGACATCTGTCTATTGAGAAAACCAATAAAACCAAAAATGACAATTGTTCGAAGAAATAAATGTTGAAAAATGTTAATTTACAAAACGATGTATTAAATGAACCTATAATCCAATATTGTCTACCACCAGTAATTACTGGTAATCCTATTGAAGGGAATAAATGTAACCAAATCCAAATCAAATTTGCTAAAACATCGGAAACTGCCAGTGATATTAAAAAGACTTTTTGTCTTGAAATTTTGATGGTTAACTTAAAATGATAAATTGCATAGCCGTTTACAAATAATCCAACAATGCTCATTCCTGGACAGAAATAGCCAGTGATTATCCCAATCACGCTGTATAGAGTACACCTGTCGGAGTATTCCGATGACAAATTGTTATAGTTGGACCGAAAAATAGCACAAGCCAACAAATATGAATATTGGTTGTATTTATTGGGATTTTCATTATTACCCGCTATTATTTCATTGTCCTCATACATCTTTCAAAATCTGAATGTCACTTTTCCTTGAGTTTCCGAAACAATAATTGTTAAAAATGAAAGCATTTGTTTACATTAATCGTTTTTGTTTTGTGAAATGTTTATTAAATGTTAAATTTACAAACAGTATTGTTTGTTTGAGTTTAGATGGATTCAAAAATTTCAATTTTATTTACAAAACGTGTCTACTGCATTTTTCATTTCATTTAACTGCAATTTCTAATGAAACTTAAAATAATAAAAATAATGACAATATTTAAACTATAAAAATGTATAAAAATAATAATGAATAAAATAAATTGTGACTAACAAATAATTAATATGAGATACGAAGTACAATAATTAAAAAAAATTAATAAAATGTGGAATAAATCAAATAATTCCCAATTAAAAAAGAGCCAAATGTAAAGAAATTTAAAAAAATAAGAGGCGAAATATTAATTGTTGAAGGTTGCTGAAAACAGTTGGCCTTTTTTAATAAACTGTAAATTTGTTGGGTTGTTATCATTAAATTCGGTTGCTCTCAGACTTCTCGTGTCTTTTGGATAATAAATAAGCAAACCCAACACAGAAATACTTTATTTCACTTATCACAAATACAAGTTGTCACTCAATTTGCTATTTTCTCTCACTGATAATTACTGATTATCGTTAGGTAAGCTACCCAAAGGGCAAATACCTTTCTGATACGATAATTATATTGAAATGCTTTAATAATTTTCTAGTTCAACAACATTTCGTCACTATTGCTCGTTTGCACAATACTTTTTTCGACAATCTGGCAACCCATCTCATTTGCGCTCTTCTTTTATACTGAGAATAATTATCTATAATTATACAATTATAGTTCCAAATCTTTAGGGATCATTGAAACTATACAACTCACTTAGAATGATTGGGGCAACACCAATTATTCAAGATTATAATAAATTGCTTTGGATAATTACCTATTTGTCTATTTCCCTATCGCCCAGGCAAGTTAATTTTAAGATTTAAATTCATGGGATTTCGCTCGCTCTGAGTTTTCCTCATCGCTCGGGTTTTCCATTAGCCAATTAATTAACTTTAATTAATTTGAATTTTCGGTATAACTTTTCCTAGGAACCCTCAATTAAAATTTTTATTATTATTACGGGATTTGTCTTATGATTTGTCGTTCAAAAATACCCATTTCCCCCGATCAATATTAATTTTCAAATTTTATAAATTTTTAATTAATTTTGCACTCTAATGATTTTTGATGTATTTTGTTCACCTTCGATTTTCCGAGTGCACTCATTTGATTTCCATAATTATTACAACAACCTCAACAAATTTAATGATTAATACGAAAATTAAAATTAACAATTTACTATACTGTTAAACCTCTAAAAATCCTCCATCTTTTATTAATTGAAACACTATCCTACTTTTTTAAAATAGATGAAAATTTAAAAAAATTCCCAATCTGAAAAATAAAAATTGACAAATAATTTAAAATCTCATTTCGTAATACGGCTTTTCAGTATAATAAATATCCCGCTGTTCGGATATTTCTTTCTACTAAATCATTCAATTGGCGTGGAAACTTTGTAGCGAATTCCTGCCTTATTTCCGAGTTGTTCCATTTTTTCATTAAAATACTTGCTTTCGAAATTTTGCACTACATTTGTCAATATACTTTGAGGTTTACCTTATTTGTAAATCCGATTATTAGCGTCTTCCACTAGCTTTTCATCTTGATTTGCTTTGGCGATTAGACTTATTAATTTTTAAAATCTATCCATATTTAGAATAACATATCTTTTGTTGGTATAAGTTTTCTCCATTGCAGTAACAATCTGTTCTAGGAATTCAGAGTTTTCGCATGGAATTAAAATATTCTTTGTTTTTCTTTGGTCTATTTTCTTTTTTGCACATGTGACACATCGTTTTATTTACTTTTTAACGGTTTCGTGCAATTTCAGACAGAAAAGAAAGTAGTAAAACCGTTTCTTAATTCAAATATGACCTTTATCTTCGTTTATCTTAATTAATAATTTAGATAGATAAATTTATGGGAATTCCACCAGATTTATTAGGTCCATTACAAGTCACTTTTAATCTTGGGTTTATTCCTAATAATTTCAATGGCTTCCTGGAACAATTTATCGTGTTTATGTAAACCCTGTATTCTCTAACATTGTATGTGTTTTTTGATAATTTTAATATATATATATTTGTATGTGTGATGTATGACATTGTACACAAGTAGTGGGATGTGCCACCGCTTGATCAACCCCCGAGGAGGTAAATCGTTTTTTTCGAAGTCTAAAAGTACAAAAAAAATTTAAGACAAAGACAATGACTTATTCAAGGTCATTGAAACAAAGACCATTACTCATTCAAGGTCATTTAATGAGTCATAACAATTTATCAAGGTCATTCAAACAAAGACCATGGCTCATCATATTTTTCAAGGTCATTGAAAGAAAGACCATGACTCATCAAAAAATTTCTTGGGGTCATTTAAAATTTCTCAGGGTCATTCAGAATTTTTCAAGGTCATTGGATGACTCATCATATTTGTCAAGGTCATTTAAACAAAGACCACAACCCAGTCAAGGTCATTGGATGTGTCGTCATAATTTTTCTCAAGGTCATTCAAAATTCTCAAGTCATTGGATGACTCATCATATTGTTCAAGGTCATTTAAACAAAGACCATGACTCATACAAGGTCGTTGGATGACTCATCATATTTTTTCAAGGTCATTCAAAATTTCTCAATGTCATATTATTTTTAAAAATTATTAAATTTTAAATTACTACTTATTTTTATAACTAGTGTTTTAATTATTAATATTTTTTTCTATTTTTATTATTATTATTATTATTATTATTAATTTTATTATAAAATTTAATTAATTTATAATAATATAATTAATATATAATAAAAAACAAAGTCATATACAACAAAAACTTTTATTAAAAAGAAATAATTCGACTATAATAATATTGTCGAAGAGCTTTATTCAAAGGTCATTCTACATACTTTCGATATCGGGCAGTGCAGCAATGACATCCATCACCACGTGGATATTCAAGTTTTATATCTTTTAACATTTTGTTTTGCTTAAAATCCCATAGGAACTCATCGATTACGGAAAATATCCATATAGATGTATGATTAAAGACCAAGTCTGGAATTATTGATGTTGGCTTTTCCTTCAATATTTCATGTATATCTGGATAATAGAAGTCCAGACGTTCTTTGATAACTTTAAAATAATCATCTACAAAACACGTAAAAAATAAAAGTAATAATAATAAATTACCATAATGTTCAATTTCATTCATTGATTGAACTGCGCTCGGTACAATAACATCCATTATAATGATAAAAAAGTGAAATAACAATTACTAATTTAGACCAATGAGAAGTTAAACACACACACAAACTTTTAGCTATAAACAATAAATATTAATTTATATAGATCTGAAAATGATTAAAGAAATTTTAATAATATTAGTTTTTAGTGTTTTTAATATGGCTAACTCAATTGTTGTAACCTTTCAAGGTAAAAATTAAACAATAAGTGTATGTCCTGATACAGCAGTGTTGATGGATATTTTGTATATGTTAGATAGGACTAGATATTTGAAAACTCCAGTCAAAAGATTATCTGAAAGAATGAGTAATTTAGAAGTCCGATTTGAACTCACATATGAGACTTTAAAAAGAGCTCGGAACGAATTATATGATGATATTGTATATCAAATTAAGACCATTGGTATTATCAAAAATGAATTAAGAAAATCAATATTAGAATTGAATGAAAATCGTAAACTTAATTAAAAAATGATGAATCAAGTTCAATATAGTATAAAGTTTTTTTCTAATAAAACAACTGATCAGTTCAATCGTATAATGAAAGAAGTTCAACAACCGGTTAACAGTGGCAACAAACCATCACTGTCATTTCGATTATATATTTTTACATATTTTCTTAACATTGCAACTTAAATGCAATGTTCATGCATGATTCTGATTGGTCCAATATAGTATAAATAAGCTTACACTTTCAAATATATTTTTATAAAATGCCAAAAACTAAATTTTTTATAACTTTGTTGAATGAGCTGGTTTCTAATAATAGAGAAGAAGATGATATCATTAAAAACATAAAATTCATGGGAAGCCGTACCGAGAAAATCCTAGAAGACATCCCATTTTATTATGAAAAAATTCTCAATTTGGCAACATTGGAGAGAAAGAAGATATTCCAATCAATATTTATGTTTGATGAAAATAATAAATGGATGCGAATAATAGTAGGATTAATGTATATGAAACACATGATGTTAAAATCTGGATCCGACTATGAAAATTATTTCCAATGGTCTATAGAAGTGTATTACTATTTATTATTAATTGCATATTGATAGGTTCCTTTAAAAAATATATTTTATGATTGTGGAACATCTGAACTGGTTGGACACTGATAGCATTGATTTTCTTGGTCATGTTCGATTTATGATATTTAGAAGGTGGTGACGAGCTTTAATACCCTTGTTAAATACTGATTAACCAATCAGAATCATTCATGAATATTGCATGGTTATTGCATTTTATGTGTGCCTCGATTATTTTTATATATGTTTTAATGTGCCAAATTGTTATTACTTCATTATTGTAATCACTAATATTATAACTATTTAAAAAATTAATACTATTAAAACCAAACAAATACTAATATTATTACTATTTAAAAAATTAATACTATTAAAACACTACTTATAAAAATAAGTAATAGAATAAAAATTAAAATTAAAAAATTAATACTATTTAAACCAAACAAATACTAATATTATTACTATTTAAAAGATTTCTAATAATAAAATCAGGCTATTAAAAAAAATATCAAACCAAAACAACTAAAATAAAACATTTTTTTCCTAAAAAGTTTAAATTTACAAGCATTTCTAACCGATTTCTCTAGACACCATTCGACATACCTTTGATATCTGAAATTGCAACAGCTGCATTCCAGAATACATGGTATTCGGTTTCTATGTCCTTCATTTTTCGATCAAGCTTTACATCCCATAAAGGTTAATCTATGATATTGAATATCCAGATATTTGTTTCGGTGTATACGAGATCTGGAATCTTTGATTCTGGTTTGTGTGTAAATTACTGAAATCTAATTTATTTCAAACAAAATTCAACAAGATTTATTGTCACAGAGGTGCAGACGAAGAACATGGATTAACTCAAGGTAATCTCTGTAAATTGAAAAATATGAAAATAGTTAAGATTTTCAATAAAAACTGGTCAAGTCGATTAAGGAAAGGTGATGTCATTATTATCGATGATTTTATTATTACTCAAAATCTATTTCATCAGGGTGGTGCACATCGAATAAGGAATTAAAATGTTCAATATTTAGTTATTTTCAAGAACCCTAGAGATGCAACAGTTATTGATTCTCTAGCTCGACAAGCATACCCTAATAATCGTAATTTTCTAATCAGTGCATTTCAAGATGCTACAAAATCACCACATGAATATATATTTCTTGATTTCACACAACAATGCAATGACGATTTACGGGTAAAAACCGATATTTTCAATAAAGAAGGTGCCATGGTTTATAAAAGTTGAAAACATTAATATATAAAAATGTTTATGAAATCCAGGCTTAAAAATGTCCGAAAACTTAGACAAATTATTAAAAAGAAAATAAAGAACACAGTTCCACCAAAGACTAGTTATACACAATCTATAAAACTAATAACCGAGAATTTTCCAGCAATGAATCTAATTTAGAAAAACATTATTAAAATGAGTAAAAATAAAGTAGTTAAAATTGTAAAAAATCATAGGAGTTTCCCATATTTTAATGCATTGTTAAAGGCTTCGAGTATGAAAAGAATGTCTATTTTACAATCATTTCCAAATTTAGTTGTCCATGATTTACTCAAAATTCTATTAAAAGTAGTCAGGGGTAAAATTAAAATTAATAAATCTAAAACACTAGCATTGAATAAACATCGTAAGCCTTTGTTATCGCTTATAAATAATAAAAATCGCAAACAAATGAGAAAAATCATATATAAACAACAAGGCGGTTTAATCGTAGCAATGTTACCATTAGCAATATCATTATTAGGTGGATTACAATAAACGATTGGACAATCATTACTTAATGTTAAATTAAAATTTAAATCATCTATTTGTAATGGAGAAGATTTGTACGAACCCAGAAGACGAAGCAGGTTTTGGTGGAGTGGCAAAGTTAAAGAAAAGAGTCCCAAATTCGAAAAAGGAAACGCAAAAGTTGTTGTCAGATCAGCTTGCGTACAGTTTAAACAAACCGATGAGGAAAAGATTTCCAACGAGAGCTTATAAGACATTCGGTATTAATGATTTATGGCAAATGGATTTGATGGAGATGATACCGTATTCGAAGATTAACAAGGGTTATAAATATATTTTAACATGTATTGATGTTTTCAGTCGTTTTGCCCGCGGTGTACCAACAAAGACAAAATCTGCAGACGAAATATCTAAAGCAATTAATAATATATTTAAAAATGGGCATCCAGACAATTTGCAAACCGACTTAGGTATTATTATTATTATTATTATTATTATTATTATTATTATTATTATTATTATTATTATTATTATTATTATTATTATTATTATTATTATTATTATTATTATTATTATTATAGGTAAGGAGTTTTACAATAGTAAAGTCAAGCAAATCCTGGATCGTCTCAAAATAAATCATTACTCTGTACATTCTCAATACAAAGCCGCCCATGTTGAAAGATTTAACCGGACATTATGGGATAGATTGAAGAAATATTTCGTGCATCAAGGTAATAAAATATGGATAAATGTATCACCAAAAATACTTGTTAGTTATAATAATTCCCCCACATCGAGGTCTGAATGGTTTGAGTCCTGTAGATATCAGCTCAAAAACATTAGCTAAATCAGTAAGGTCTAAAAAAGTTGTAAAAATTACAAAACCAAAATATAAAGTTGGTAATCACGTTAGAATTAGTAAAATATCTGCTTCACCTTTCATCAAAAATTTAGATAGTAATTTGAGTGATGAGGTATTTCAAATTACTAAAATTAATACTAAACAGAGTCATGTAATATATGTTATTAAAGATAGTGATAACAATGTAATAAAAGGGAAATTCTATGAACAGGAATTACAAGTTATTTCCAAACCTACAGTTATTTCCAAAGGATCTGTTTCGTAACAGTAATAAAAATAATGTAAATATTATTAATATTATAAATAATAATAATGTACGCCGTACAAAAATAACTAAAAATAAAAGACCTGCTGAACATAGGACGTCTAAAATACCAAATAAACTTATAAAAATCGAAGTCATCGAAATCAGTGATGACGTATCAATTAATAATGTAGAGATTATAAATAATGTAGATATTGATATTATTAATAATGCAGATATTATAAATAATACAGATATTGTAAATAATGCAGATATTATAAATAATTTAGATATTATAAATAATGTAGATACTGTAAATAATATTATTAATCAAGTTGGTGGTTAATTTAAACGGCGCAATTAAAACAATTAAATTTGATACACCAGAGGCGCGACTGATAAAAATAATGTTAACTGAGAGAATCAGTTCTAAATTAATTAATGAGATTGGAAAGGTGGAGGTTGATGTTAAAATTCAATTTGCTGTTTTAATGCAGTTTGAAAAAGATGGGGAAATCCACGATAATTATTTTTCAAACAACGCAGAAAAATTTTCAGATAGATTTTTATCTGAAGGAGTTAATAAACTCAATGAAAATAATAATGAGATTATATCTGTACCTCAGACTAGAATAGGATCTCGGAATCATCAACTTTTCACTTTTAAAAATAATAAAATAGCGTTAAACAACTACGATGATAAGAGGGCGTGGGTTGATAAAAATGTTAGTTTTGCCTATGGACACTATAGAGGGCTTGATGCAATTAATAGAGGCCATAGTATTACAAGAACACAGCAATTTCAAGATATATTCAACGAAATTCTGGCTCCTGAATGATCATCAATTTATCAGACGAACCAATTTTTGTATATTATATATTTTTGTATATTTTGAATTTTGTATATTATAGAAAAAATAAAATTGTACATTTACTTATGTTATTATGTTTTTGATTATTTTTAGTTGCTTTTTATATAAAGGGTTATAAAACATGTTCACAATAGTTAAATTTCGATTTTATCTGCATTATCTCAATCCTATTATTTTATTTGACTCAAAACCGCCACAAAACTTTCAAAATTAGCATTGGTAAGTGTGATGTAATTGTATGTGGATAATTGATTTCCTTGTGCTCTATATGTAAACCCTTATTATTAATGTTTATGATTGGCTGTGTGTTTGATTGATTATTTTGATTGTCTGGGTCCTCGGATTACATCATGGTTTATTATTTATCCCATCGAGGCACGTTTTGTAGACACACATGTTGTATATATTGTCTATCTGTCATTAATAAAATTTTCAGACATTGTTATTTTAATCTTCTAACATGTCGACCACGCTTTCAACTAAAGAATTACTGTGAATCTTTCCACAGCCGAAAACATATTCAATTGGAGATTATCTAGATGAATTTATCGAGAAAATCGAATCTTATTTTTCAATAATTCAATGGGACAACAGCCAAAGAAAAGTTATGGTGCGAGTATATTTGGTTTACCGGAACCAGTAGAAGAATGGTTAAAACCTCGTCAATGCTTTTGTTGTGGGCAAAATGAGCATATGCAATTTGGATGCTTATTGAAGGACAAGTGCTTAATATGTGGTAAGTAAGGTCATTAGTTTAGATGTTGTAATCTGTTAGTGAAATCACGAAGTAATAAACAAAGAATAGAACGAAGAGTTTATTGTATACATGAAGAAAATGATGATAGATCAGATGAAATGATAGAACCACTCATTCATAATGTTGAGACAAAAAAACCAAGAAGACCCTGTTGCTTACATTTCGTAATTAGGGTCGAGACAGTAGATGAGTTAAAAAACGAAATGTTGAAAAGAAGGATGTCATGTTTAAGAAGGATGATGACAGAAACAAGAGTATGTTGAAAATAAATGAATTTCATAAAGAGATGTTACGGGATTTAGGAGATTCAATCAGTGTGATGAGTGAGAAATGTTGGAGATTGATTGGAAGTCCAATATTGATGGACAGCAGAATACGGTTGAGGGGAGTATTTTCAAAGGAAGACGAGAAATCTCTCGGAAGTGTTAAAGTCGTTGCAAAATGGAACAAAAAAGTTAAAGAATTGAATGTTATTATTGTTAGAAAATTTCATCCAGATTTATAGGACGAGTAGATACCATGAAAATATTTGGCATGGTACTTGAAGAAGTCAATAATATTGAATCCTCGTCAGTTAACAAGAGATTTACAGATTCCGATCAGTTAAAGATTACGTTATTGACACTCAAGTTTGACAAGAATTCGAAGTTGGGTACTTTAATATCTAAGTTTAGCAACATTTTTATGGCATCCGGATTTGATTTAGGTAAAATTTACAAAACCTCAGAAGACAACCCATGCATTTAGAAGACAAAGTTGAAGAGTAAGTACAGAATTTATTAGAAGCAGGAGTTATGCGGAAATGTCAAAGTCCGTGGAAATTTTCTTTCATTGACTTAAGACAGACCTATAATCAAGTAGAGTTGAATGAAAATTCGCAAACCAAGACGGGATTTAGTAAGAAAAGGGACAATTCTGTTTCAATAGGTTACCATTTGGTTTGTCAGCAGCTCCTGCAAGTTTTCAGAAACTGATGCATCCGACATTTGAAGGATTAATTTTCAAAGAAGTGGTTGTGTACCTTGATGACATTTTAATATATGCTGAAAATTAGGAAACTCATGATAAACTTCTATTTGAAGTATTCACACGCATTAGAGATTGCGGTTTGAAAGTCAATCCAGAGAAATGTAAGTTCAATAAAGGTGTATTAAATTTTATTGGTCAAAAGGGAATTCAAACAAATAAAAGAAAGATTTCAGAAATTGAAAATGCAACTGAACCAAATAGTATTACAGAATTGAGATCATTCCTAGGTTTAACAAATTATTATAGACGATTTATCAAGAATTATTCAATGATAACAGCACCTTTGTACGTCGCAACGACAGGTAATGACAAAATAATTGTTTGGACTGAAGAATGTAAGAAAGGTTTTATCAATTTAAAGAAACTCTTATGTGAAGCACCAATATTAGAATATCCTAGGACAGATCGACTATTTATCATTGATACGGATGCTATTTTGGAACCATAGGTGCAGTTTTATTTCAGATTAATGGATATAGTACCGAAATAGTGATAGCGTATGGTTCAAGACATTTGACAAAGCATGAAATGGGATATTGTGTGACTAGAAAAGAGTTGTTGGCTGTTCACGAATTTATTGTACATTTTAGACAATATATATATTGGATAAGATTTGTAGCCAGAAAGGATCACAAAGCATCACAAAAAAACCAATAAGCCAACAATTTCCGACGTGGATGACAAATTTATTCGAATACGATTGTGCGTTACAATATAAAAATGGAGAAGAACATGGAGATGATGACGGTATGTCTCGTTTAAATAATACCATATGCTCTCATTGTCATATGGAACACAAAGATACCAAAACGGCGAAATGTAGAACTTGGTACATTAATAGTTTACAAGGAAGTTCAAATATTATGAAAATTATTAAAAAGAAGCAACACGAAGACAGAATTACTTTAGAAATCCTATCATATCTTAATGGAAATGAGGCTCACATATCTTATGAAACAATCAGTAGCAGTATTTTCAAGTATTTGAAGATATTGCAGATACAAGATGACGTATTGATGATTAATACAGACGAAAAACTTGCAGTGGTTGTACCCGACTCGTACGTTAAATCTTTAGTAAATTTTTTTCATATTGAACTATGCCATCTGGGTATTCCGAAAATATTATTTTATTTAAAGGAATTTTGCTTTTGGCCATCCATGATACAGATAATTGCATAGTGACAGACGGATGATTTCAAAATAGAAACAATTAAAAACGTGAAATAGCCTAACTGCGTAAAACATCTCAGACGTATTTTAGGATTATATAATTACTATAGAAAATTTATTCAAAATTATTCAAAGATAGCCAGACCATTGGAATTTTTGAAAGGCGGTAAAAACAAAAGTATTGCTTGGACAACACACTGTGAAGAAGCTTTTGGTAAATTAAAACATTGTTTGGCCAGTGCACCATTACTATCTCATCCGAACTTTAATAAAACGTTTATTTTGGATACAGATTCTAGTTTTGACTGTATAGGGGCTGTTTTATCCCAAAAAGGCGACAATTATGAAGAAAAGATTATACATCAAAAAGTATGAATTATCATTAAATTGGATATTTTATAATAAGAATTATTATCCATTTTCTATATTTTTCAACATTTTATACATCTGTATGGAAAGAAGTTTAGTTTTAGGATTGATCATAAAGCAATCACATTAATGTTAACAACAAAAACGCCAATTACAGGTCAATTTCAAAATTGGATAAATTTTTCAAGTAGTTTGGTTATGATATTAGAATATCGTAAAGGTGAGAAACATAATAATGAAGATGCACTATCACGACCTAATATTAGGAATTGTCACGATGCCAAATAAATCACATAGATCCCAAACCATAGAAAATTAAAACTAAAATATTATCAATGTCAACAGAAAATCATACTTTCAATTGGCATAGTATTTCAAAAAAAATTAATGAAATAAAAGATATTGATAAAGGGAGCACGGAATATTTTTATATAGATAATGGTATTATTATGACTAATAAAAATAAAATTTATATTCCATCAAATGTGAAAAATGAATTTATACTAGAAATTCATTAAGAACTGTGTCATGTAGGAATTAGCAAAATTACAAATTATTTAAAGAATAATTGTTATTTTAAGCAAATGGATGAGAATGTTAAAAATATAGTAACAACCTATGAGATTTACCAGAAACGTAAAACATTCACTGGTAAACAAAAGAAATATTGAAAGATTGAATGCTAGCAAAGCATTTGAAAATATATTTATTGATTTTTGTGGTCCATTTAAAACCACACCATCTGGAAGAAAATTGTGTTCTCTTATAATTAACCATTTAAATACATAGTGCTAAAAGTAGTAAGAACTCAGGATGAAAAAACGCTAGTCGACAATGTGTTTAGTTCACCGAAAGAAATTCACGTTGATAAAGGAAAATGTTTTGATTCGAATAGTTTTAGGAACATTGCACTAAAATATCAAATGAAGATAGTTTTTCAAGTCCTTATCATACTAAATTCAATTGTCAAATTAAAAGACGATTTCGAACACTAATAGATTGGATTTTTTGTTGATTGGAAAAAAAATAATTTACCTCATATAGAGTTTGCAATTAATTCATTGATGCTGTTGAGAGTTTGGTTAGTTTGTTCCCTTAACCCCCATGTAGTTTAGTAACTTGGAGAATGGATTCAAAATTTGAGTCTTTTCTCCAAGTAACAACAATAATTAAAATTAATGCCAGAAAAATAAAAATAAAATTTATTTTTAAAAATGAATGAAAAAACAGAGTTCTCTTGGATAGAGTTTTTTTTAATTGAAAGATGTAAAAAAACAAACTCTTTGATAATTGTAATTTTTGTTGTTTTAAATAAGCTCAGAAAACAAATGCTGTTTAAAAATACAAATTTACATTGCATTTTCACTTTATTTGTGTTTATAATTTTTTAAATCTTAATTTTGAATTATCTTATCATATACTATGACCAATGAGTTTGATGGTAAAGTTCTAATGCTAAAAGATTTAAAGTATGCAAATGAATTGGATAAATTAGAGGAAGAAGCAGATAAATTAAATGAGTTAACATTTGATTCCGAAATTCCATGGGAGTATGATGAAGTGGATATTGATAACGACAATTGCTTTAAATCTTTTGAGCTTGAAAATTCATTTCCCGGTGAAACACAGCTAACAAAGATTTTAAAACCGATTATCGAGTTGAAAAATCTTCAGATGACCTTTTTGGATTAACTGGATCATTAATTAATTTTCATAATGAATTTGAAACAGCCTTTAACAAATTAAACTTTATTAATAAATCACCGGTTATAGTTGAAAAGGATATTCAACTAAGTTCATTGGTAAATGAGCAGACAGAAGAGATGTTGAAAACTTCACTATCCTACACAACTATGGCTATGGAGTCGCCATTTGTAGAGTTGACGACATTTTCCGAACTACTCCATCAACGATTTCAACAACATCAAAATTACGACGCGAGCATTCACGTTCTCAACTCACCTGAATCAATTGAATAAAAAATTACAATTGTTAAATCTATCAATCGAAGTTCTTCCACAACTACGATATTTAAATAAAATGGAATTCACCAGATGCAATCAAGTATAACAGTTAGTACAGCTGAAGTAGTTTATGGAAGAAAATTGTGCAAAAAGCATTTTACAATTGGTACAGAAGCTAACAATAAAGAATCAAGAAGAAATGAAATGTTAAATAATATCAAATCAGTTAATCGTATAAATAACTGTAATCAAGAAAATATAACTCATAGATCTTTTAGTGTCGGAGAATTAGTACTCGTCAACGAATATGTTAGAAATAAACAAGAACATAGATATTGTGGTCCATTAAAAATAATAGAAAAAGATCACAAAAATAGTTATTTGTTGAAAGATTTAAATGTAAAATTTATGAAAAGAAATGTAGAATGGCAAAAGCCATTTAAAGCGATGGGGGTGTGATGTAATTGTACTATAATAATTGATTTCCCTGTCCCCTATATACAAACCCTTATAATTAATGTTTATGATTACTTTCCTGTTTGATTAATTATTTTTTTTGTCTGGGTACTCGGATTATATCATTATTTATTATTTTTACCAATGAGGCATGTGCTGTGGACACACGTGTAGTATTATATATTGTCTGCCTGTCATTAATAAATTATTCAAACATATTTTTATTTTAATCTTCTAACAGTATGCAAAACAAACTTTCGATATATTCTGAAGGAAATTAGGAATAGTGGGTTGTATTAAGGCTTCTTTAAGCTGACCAAAACACTTTTTACAAAATTGAAATCATTTGATTATTTTATTTCAGACTAAAAATGGTGTTTAAAGATAAATCCTTTATAGGAATTTTTCAGACTTAGAAATGATTGAAGTTGTTTAGAACATTGTGGTCTCGCGCTTCTGTAATTGATTGAATCTTTTCTCAATTAGTCTTTATTCCATCTTCACAGATACTATAACCGAGGAGTTTACATTTGCTTTTGTAAATCTCTAATTTTTTCGAATTTATTCTCAAACTTTTATTTTATATTCTTCCAAGACCTCCTAGTAATGTCCAGATTGTTTTTTGTCATATACAAGAATATCGTCTAAATAAGAATTGCTCAATTAAATAATATACTCGTGGTGAATTAATTACCGAAAAAAACTCATCTGATTTAAATATGTCGCAAATCAACTCTTAAAATACCAAAAAGAAGAAATAGAATTTTCACCCCAATTAAAAAAATCATCGAATAATCAAGATTCTTATGAAGCTCTTAAAAGTGATTTTTCTCAGCTATTATATGATTTAGAATCTAATTCTGAGTATGTAAATAGTGATTTTTTTAAAAATAAGATTTTTTACAAAAACAAATCTAATTAATTCGGTTTAAAAAAATGTTTGTTTTAAAAAATGAATGTAAATAGTTTAGGTTTAAAATAAAACTTAATAAAAAGAATTTGATTTATGAATTTTACTTATATGTTAAAATATAATTCAATGTTTGCTAGAATTTGCTACAAATATAGTGAGGAAGCTCCAACTGAATTGGAATTTCAAATTGCAACATTCATTAATGAATTGCAAAATACCAATGATATGAAAGATCTCTTGAGCGAACTTTTGATTGCTGGAGCCAAAGAATGCGAAGTTAATGGAAAAACTCTGGATATAAAAGAAGATGAGATTCGAGCACTATGTTTGAAGAACAAGGAAATATTTTTAAACCAAAATATTTTATTAGAATTAGATGACATACATAGACAGTTTACGAATCTATTACGATTGTTTGAATATGGGGAATCTCTTCCTGATTCTAACTGTCTTTTTTGGTGATAATGCTGATCGTGGTAAATTTTCTCTCCAAACCATTTGTTTGTTATTGGCTTATAAAATCAAATTTCCTTTTACTCAGAGAAAATCATGAAAGTGCTGCCATAAACAGAATTCCCACGACCACTAGACAGGTGTACATAACTTGCAGAAACCTTGTTGGAAACGTTGATTAAATTAGAAGTTGATTAAAACAAAATTGATCTTTTTATGAACAAAAGCCGTTTTACTTGTGCTTCTACCACTAATATAACTTCGTAGTAAACTTGTATAGGATTATTGAGTTATCGAGTAATAGAGATAATATAAATTGATTAATAGAACAATGGTGTTCACTGATATTAATAATTTCTTCCAGTAGAAAGTTATCCGCTTGAGAACGAAGACATAAATATTCATAACCAAAATCTGAATATCATCTAAGCAATACTTGAAATCTATCAATAAACACGATGACGATCCTATAATATAAAATACAAACCCAAAAACAAACATCACTATTTACAGGTGCAATGATAACTCACCTCAAAACTATAAATAGGATTATATTGAAAGAGTGTGACATCGGAATCAGACGAAACTTTATTATGCCAAAAAAAACCTAAAACTATTATGGATTTTGAAAAAAAAAATTCCTTAGAAGTAACAGTTTCCAAACTAGCTGCGATAGATGGTTTTTCAATTCGTGGAATAACACGACGAAGTTTTATAAGAGATTCAATGAATGTCAGTGGATTTAAACATAAAAAATGAAGCGGATATCATGAAATTAATCCGGATAGATTATGGAAATAAAAAAGGTGAGCTGTAAAAGAAATTGCAAAATGCTAAATCTGCTGTAGAAAAATTTAGTCTTACGATGGATTGAGAATTATTTAAGTTTTCTTAATATCTCGATTTTATAAATTTTTTTAAAACTTGAGATATAAAAAACCTAATTTATGATTTTTAGTAAAATGTTTTTAAAATATAAAAGAAGAAATTTGTTAAAATAAAAGTAATTTAGTAACGATGACAGTGAGTCTGTCGAAATATATTGTAGTATGATATCGATGTTGGAATTGCGCTTTCTTTTATTATTATTATTATTATTATTATTATTATTATTATTATTATTATTATTATTATTATTATTATTATTATTATTATTATTATTATTATTATTATTATTATTATTATTATTATTATTATTATTATTATTATTATTATTATTATTATTATTATTATTATTATTATTATTATTATTATTATTATTATTATTATTCTGTAGATTTAGCTGAAGGAGATCAAATTAAGAACAATGAGTAAATTGAAAATATAACCAGATGAAAATGTGGTAAAGTAAACAATTTATCAAAAACTAAATAATTTTAAAATGCATATAAAAAATTCCTAATCTGACAGGACTGATATTTTTCCATAATTAATATTGACTTTAAAAAAAATTTTTGATTAGCTAAGAAAACAAGGATAGATTTTATCGAGGAAAAAGTTTTAAATAAATATTTTGTTTTTGCCAATATTAGCGACTCAAACAAAGAATATTGACTTGAACTCATTTAAACAACAGTAGTATCAACAGCATCAATTTAATATATATTTGAAATAATTGAAATTCTTCTAGAAATTTTCCTGTAAGAACAAAATGACATCAAAAGAAATCGTGAGAAAAGAATTTTTACACCAAGATGCCCAAAACCCTTACACTCCTGTCCTGTACTGTTCCATTTCAGATTTCCTGGGAGAAAATGCTACCATAAGCATCGTAGAGACTTGTATATTTGATACAATAATTGGCATAATGAGTGGATACATCAATCCAATTATGAGTATTTTTGGGATTTTTATTAATTGCTTTGCAATTTTTCATTACCGAAAATGTTACATGAATTCTCGTCAGAAGGTTTATTTGATTTCCTTGGCAATCGCTGATATGTTTACAAATCAAATCTGGGTATGGATGCACATGTTCCCCGTGTTTGGTTTACCATTCATAACCAATGGTAATTCTATTCCAAATTAGTGATTTCCTATGTAGATTTATTTATTATATCATATATTTTGTGGATCAGTTTTCATTTTTCATTCTTTTATTCTGTTCGATAGACAGATGTCTCGTGGTCCTGTTTCCTTTGCATTGTCGAAAATGGAACGGAAAAAACGCTCTCGTTATCGTTTTGAGTTCAGCGTTTAGTAATATTTTATTTGGATTGCCTCATTTTGCGGTTTTTCAGTTGACATTTGTTGGAGACTTGAAAAAACTATATTGCGGCGTTAGTTTGCCATTGAAGTATTCGTGCTTTTACATGAATTATGCAATGTTCGTCCATCCGTTTGGAATGGTTTTGATCTTGTTGATATTTATCGCTAATATGATTATGATGACTTCAATCATAAAATTTTCAAGGTTGAGAACGAAATTACAAAATCAAGGTGGAGTAAAACAACGCAAATTGAAATCATCCGAAGTCAGGGCTTGTCTTCAGATTTTTATTTTGTCGACAATAACCTTTCTGATAACCGTGACGATGAAAACTTGTTATTTTTCCACGCTTTTCATTGATGATAGATTTAAACAAATCTCATTGGCTAAAATTGGTTTAATAATTGAATTATTTTACGTGGGATATTTGAATGTCAATTTTGTTACATTATTGTTCCAGGTGACTTGCGAGAAATTTAAACTTAACAATTGGGTCCCAACAACCAACACCAATTTCTCATCATGAATATGTTTATCACTGATTTTATTCTCATTTTAATACTTGTAAATGTTGCTGATTTGTGTAAAAAAATATTTAACATGTTTTGATTAATTTACAACCTAAAGTTTTTCTATGGTGGTCAAAAGTGTAACAATTATTCGATTTATACAAAGTGATTTATACTGAATTTTTAATTTAATATCTAAAATATCACTGTCAAATTTTTAATCAGTAACATTTAATTTTTAAAATGTAAAATTTTTCAACATTTTTTTTGTTTAGAATCTTGGGAAGTTTATAATTCCATCCGTTGAGGATGAACAATTTTTTTAATTTATGAAAACAATATAACATGTCAGTTTGGAATACTGGTAATGCAGTTAGATTCAGTTCGCAACAGTTCGTAATGTCGTGATGAAAAAACTTCAACATTGTCACACAGCATTCAAATACTCCATCAATTACATGAAAGAATCACATTGTAAAAAGCTTTAATTAATCAGAAACATCATTTGTATCGAGGATTGACACAAATTCTTTAGGTATTCTTAAATATTAACTTCATACTACAAGTTGGTGGGATAATTATCTCATAATTTATTTTCGTACTTCTGTTCATGTATGAGAAATTTCGAACTACAAGATCCTGTAAGATAGATTGGAAAATCATGTGGGGCATCTAAATGTAAAATACAAGTAAAACATGAAATTTTGAAGACCTAAAAGGTATTATTGAAGATAAAGCAGCTGAAATTTCAACAGAAATATATAAAAAGATAAGTAGATAGATATGTGCGTTTCAGATCAAAGTAATATTATTTTGAAAAGACAAGTTACGTACTAATTTTTCGCTCCAACCTATAAATTATTGCACAATAATTTCTTCATTTTGTTTAAATCGACGATAGCTTAATTTTTAGATAGTTTTTTAATCGACGGTTACATTATTAATTTTAATATTTTACAAGAATTGTTAATCCCAATTTTCTTGAAATTTAATCCTTTTTTTTGATGGGAAAAAACTTAAACTTTAAGATTTCTGTTTATTCGGTACGGCAATACAAAAATATCATACCACTAAACACAAATTGATGAAAAATATGAACCAGAAATCTTAAATAGAACATAAATTAACAATAAAGATTAATAAAAATAATAACAAAGCGATATAAACTAAGATGTTAGCAAAAATTATCAAATTTGCATCAAATTTATAGAAACATGTAAAATTATAGAAAATAAGTGTAATAATCAAATATCAAACTAAATTTGAAACTATATTAAAAAGACAAACACGAACTTCGATAATTCCCAACGACGAACCAACTAAATTCGGAAAAAAGTTTAAGCGTTTTTTTTGCTACATCAAAAATACAAGTAGTAAACTACAGTATATAAACCGTCTAATGAACATAATAATTATCTCCATTATACGTTGCTGATATTTTCCAAAATTAAACTGTGACACCAAGCGAAGTTCAGATAAATTCCGCTATAATGCAAGTTGAAACATAAATCAACTTATTGGAATTTATTTTTTGAGAAAATTTAATGGATTTCTGCCATTTCTGAAATGGCTGCAAAGTAAGTTATTTTTGAAAGTTATAAAGTTTTAAGAGTTAAATTATGATTTTACAAGGAAATTAAATCATTATTCAAACTTATAATTGTAACTTGTGATCTACAAGCTCATGTATATTATTATTAATAATGATTATGAATATTCAGGAAGTGATTTATTTTATGATAACTTATTTTTCGGAAATTATTCGAAAAAAAGTGAGTTAAATTATTTTTGAAGTTATCAAAATTATTAATTGCATTAAATAATTATATTTTTTATGCATCTTTTGAAAGAAATTTTCGAATATGTACACAAAATAATTGGTTTTATGATTATTTTTTATAACTTACTAATATAATTTACAATTTATGCTTTTTTTCGCATTTCAGGTTTTGTTTTTTTTCGACAGAAATGTCTGAAAATTAATTTTAGTTTTAAATGGTAAATCATAAGAAGATACATCCTCATTTACTCGAAATTTTCTAGCATAAACTTCAAAATTTAAATAAAAAATTTCTTTGCCCCACATTTATTTCTAAAAAAATCTCAAAAATGTCTATAAATTAATTTATTATAGGGGTTTTTTCAACTAATGGCTCAACTTCTAATGGCTACATGTTAAAAGTTTACAAGCATGTTTTATTATGGGTTGTCTTAATGTGTATTATTTTATTTCTCTGTCACTTTTTGATTTTCTATAGTTTTGGGTTTGTCTCAGTGAATATTTTACAAACAACCTCAAGGTGAGTTGGTGTGTTTATATGTTATAAATTTATTGATTTTTGTTTTATATTATAGGTGATTTGTCTCAACGTGGCTTGGTGTAAGTAAAGTATTTCGTTTGTCGCGTCAGTGTGCGAGATTTGGGTGTTGTTAAGTATATTTTTACTAGTGTGCGCATACATACGTGAGCTTTTTTTAGATTTGGAATTGTTCGTATTGTTGGCGAATGGGGTTGGTTTTTATTTATTTTTTCTAGGGTTTTTGTGCATCTACCCCCTAAACCCCATCAAGATTATTATTCTATCCCTCCTATGTACCCATAGCGATTGCCATGTTGGTACTGTACATAGAGGTTGAAAATTCATGAGCAGGTGAGCTCCATTTCTAGAACTACTCCTCATGATATTTTCACTTTCGGGTTCTGGACTGCCGGTGGAAGGTCTTACGTCTTTCTCTTTCTATATCCTGGTCCTTACTCGTCTATTCCTACAATTTCCATACTTATTTATCATCTTTATCCATTATTTATAACTGTATCCTTCAAAAATTTGGGCAGCATTCCTCGCTTATTTTTTGGTAAATTTCCTATTTCACTTGTTTAATCCCGGTATCGACTACATTTGTCCTAATTTACCTTTATCTTTCCTTATATTAAAAATTCGATTACTAGTTCTTTAACCGAGGTATCAACGAGGCATGACCCACGAGCACAACTAGGGAACTTAATCCACCAGCCGGCACGAGATCTGTCCCATCGATAGCTATTGAAATACGTATTATAAATAAGATTTTAGGGGGATTTATCAGTGGCACCAAAAGATTCCACGACCATCCAGAATAAAATCAAAATAACAAGACTTTAAATATATATTTATACAAGAAAACAATACTTCCAATCCACAGTCATGCAACCAGATTTGAAAAATTGGCATAAATTGGCATAAACATTTTGACTACAAGTGATTCGCTGTTTGTCTAAGAATTTCTACAAATTTTCTGCCTGACTAAAATTGTCTAAGAAAGTCTAAAGTCTGTTATTCTGTTGTTTAAAATTCGGTTAGAATTCGGTTAGAAATTATGAAAATGACTGCCGTATATATAGTGTTTTTGTTCCTGCGTGCGACCAATGGGCGATTTTTCGCCATTTTTAGAGCTTTTCAATTATTTTATTTATTTCGAAATATTTTTGTAATTTTTTATATATTTTTCTTTATTTTTTGATATATAAATATTTTACTGTTGGATTTTATTTTTAGTATTATTTTCTTACAATATTATTTTTTAACCCCAATATTTTGTTTTCTGGTCACCTCTTCTGCCTGTGTTTTTTCTAAACCTTATTTTGCAAGGTTTTGGCAGTTTATTTCTTTTCTCGTATGTTTCTGTATGCAGCTGTAGGCTTTTTACGAATTTTAATTAATTATTTATCTTTATTTAATTTTGTTATATTTTTATTTTGTTTTAATTAATATGTTTTATTTTATTTTTGGTATCTTCTTGCGGTGCGTGTTTATGTTACGGCAACCATATTGACAATTTCCAAACGACATTAATTATTTTGTTTTAATTTATACCATTTTAACCTTTTTGTTTAAATTGGTTTTGTAATTTTTGTTTTAAATTTGGCTCTGAGCCCAACAAACCACTCCCGGGGCCGTTTAAATTGCACCTTGAATGTCTAGGCAATAAATAACTTTTAACCCTTTGCAGTCCGTAAAAAAGTTACCCACCAGGTCCACAATTGTTTTAATGATTTTTTGTATATATTCTTGAACTAAATTGGGTTTTTTTTAATAAAAGGTATTTTTTGGAATTAAAATTTTATTTTATGACAATCATACAATATAAATAATCATTCAAACTATTTTTTAAATTGCTCAACGAAATCTGAAACTTCAAATGACCAATTATTGGAATGTCGAGTCAGAGTCGACATAGGACCGCAAAGGGTTAAGGCAATTTATTCATGCAAAATAAATTTTCTGGAGCAACGGAAAAATCAAATTGTTAATTTTTAATTTTATTTATAATTTTTGAAATTACTTTTATATTATTCAATTTAAAATTTAATGAGAAAAATTGAAAACCAACATGTAAATCAATCTTTATTAATACATGGAACAAAAATAGCCTAACCTAGGCATACCTGTATGGAGATTCATGAGTTTTTGATAAGAAAAATCCAATGAGAAATGTAGTAAATCCGCGTAGTTAGTATTATTTCTGCGATGAATAATCAATAATTGGGTCAAGAAAATCAAAATATACTAATCGCCACAAGAAATTTATTTTTAAAAATAGGTCAAAATTTCTTATTTCAATTGATTATTTTATCCATCTTTTATCCCGATACTTATTTAAATTAAATTTAAGGATAATATAATCGAGGATCCTAACCATCCATAATTAATTTGATAATCCATTAGACATCCTTATAATTGAAGAGGTTCTGATATTTTCCAAAATGGATAATAATTTTGATTCTATTTTGTATTTATAAATTAAAATATTTTTAATCAAAATGTAATAGATTTTTTATAAAAAAGAAAACTTTATTGTATAAGATATATAATTACAATGAAATGGGGAATTAATAGACTTTGATAATTTCCTAGCTACATAAAGAAAAAAGTTGATGGATCTCGACATTGTCAGAGAGTTGATCAACTTAAGTTAATTTAAAAGTGAAAGAGTTTTGTACAAAAGAAAACCCACAAGGATTTAAACTTTCTATGTCAATGTTAATTTCGTTTTAATCATCAACCCAGAAATTTATCAGGGTTTTAGAAATCACAGCGATATGGCTCAGCTTTTACTAGTTTCCAAAATTCCCAACGTCATTTATGACGGGTATCCTATGGTTTCTTATACATGTATTTGATGGGAATCCTCTTGAAAGTGGTCGCATTTATATTTTGTTTCCAATTAATAATTTTTAGCAACCCACCTCCTATCGTTATTATAAAAATTTTAAATAAATATTATTTATTGATTTCGAAGTGGTACATGACATTTTTGTCATCCATTTTTTAATTTTTTTATTCATTAAATTTTATTTCTTTGAAAATAGATAGTGCTCGAACTTCTTTAGGATTTTAATGTACTTAAAATAAATTATTTTATAAATCTTTTCTTATTTATTTGTTAGATATTGTATTTTATTTGGTGATACAATACTTTTAGTTGAAAGTTATTAAGTGATATTTATTTAAAGATTATACAATGACTGAGGCTGGGGTTGTTATACAAATTTAACTTCTAAAGGCCTCTTACATATACTGGTCACCGACATGGTGGGTTTATGGGTGTTAATATTTTGAAACTATATGGTTGTTACCCAGACAACCCCATACAAATATCTTTCGCTTACCACTCGGCACCAGTTGCTTAGCAACGTTGGAATTGTGTTCGAGTGGGTAGATCGTCCGCAAAAAGTGAGCGCTATTACTAATGTTATAATTGACCGAACGATCCGTGGGTCCAACGAGCTGCCGATAGAAGGCCTGTGCTCGATTTCGATTTTTAGGTCCCATTATTCTCCTATCTCTTTCAAATGTTAACCTATACTCTCATATCCTTTATCTTTATGTCTATTCACATAATTCTTCTTATCGTTTTCCGTGTTGATGATTATTCTATGGCCTGTATACCCTTTGTTAAGTTAAATATTCCCACAGTATATCTTTTACCCTTATCCCTATTATAACTACAATGTTCCCTATTCTTATAGCAATATTTTTAATCATAATTTTAATAAAAAGTAAGGCAATTAAAAGTTACAAAAACCTTTGTAAAATTGTTTAACACTGGAAGCACGGATGTGTAAAAATTGACATATGGCAAACTTAATATATAATTTTCTTCATAAACAATGAATTTGTATGAAAATTATTTATTTCATCCGCTCATTCGGATGAATATGAAATACTTCATTTCTTCTTATTGATATAAGCAATATAACAATTCTACCTATAACTACGTATGTGTCAGATTCGACACACCGGTAAAATTGAAGAAAATTGAGCTTCTCTACTGTGTGAATATGTGTGAGTTATATTGCATAAGACGCAGTACATATGAAAAAATTGTCATTGGTTACTGTGTGAAGTTTCCCAAAGAATAATAGTGTGACAAGGTCATAGACATGCTTAACATGACCCTAATGCTCACATTCGTTTTGTTAGTTCACTATCTTTATCACAATAACGCCTTGGTGCAATAACGACTTGAGTGGATGATTCACCACATAGTTCATTCAAGTTGTTTTTTGACAAGTCAATGCTTCGCCGCATTCAAAAGTGTACAGAAGCATTACCTCATCGCCATGGTGAAAATGATTAATTCGCTTGGTTGCATGAAATGGAGACTTTCAAATGTTTGAGCTATGCAAGAAGGGTGCTCGCTAAGCATATATCAAGGCGTGATTTTCAAATGTCGGTTGTAAAACATCTTTGCTCACAAACATCATTGCAACTGCACACCAATATTATTGTTCCCAGTGTACGTAAACGATCATATTGTTTCGTTTCACAATGTCCCAATTTATCTCTTATGGTAAGTATAAAGAATAAAGAGAGTGTTTGTAGAAACCATAAGAATGGACAAAAGTATGTTTACACTATATGTGCTTCGTGTTCATCGTCCCACACGTAACTATATTGTCTATGCTAATACTGGGTATTGTGTATTCCGTCAATATATGATTGTTTTCTTTTGTAACAGAAGGCTACAAGGGATGAAAACTCTCTGTTTTTCACTTCAAATAAATTTTAATTAACATGACCTTTGACTAAAACACACATTGTCTTAAACGCAGCCATTTATAATAAAGAGATTGTTTCAAAACTTACACATCCGTAGTTATAGGTGTATGGGTTGGGCTTAGGCTCGCTAGGTGCGTGCCTTTGTGTGATTTAATAAATAAAAATAATAAATAAAATAAATTACTAATGTGGGGTTAGTGGTGGTTGACCTTAACCCCTAGCATACAATGCTTTCCTGACTGCAACTGGTTGCCCGTTGCTAGGAAACGTTGGTACTGTAACCAATGGTTCTGTGACCGTCAAAGGTAAGCTTTATTACTAAAACTGCTAAGACCCGGTCTACAGCTGGTTCAGCGACCTACCGTTAGAATGTGTATTCTCGTCTTGCTCTTTTAGGTCCCTATTTTCTTTGCATCTTAACCATTCAGCTTGTGGATTACTTCTCAAATGAACAATTATTGGCAATAGCACGAAAACGGAATCAAAACAAAGACCAAATTAAACATAAACATTTATTATAACATTACCTATTTTTTATTTATCTACAAAGAATCAAATTCGATTCACATAACATTTATTATTATATCATTTACAGTTTTCTTTAGTCGTTTCTTAGTTGTTGGAGCTTCCTTTGTTCTCTCTCGGCTCGTCCTGACCTTGTATGGGTCTTCTGCTTTCCGGTTGGTTTGCTGGGACGGCTTTGATCTTTGTAGGCAACTTGTGCCGGGGCGAAAACCAAGGGGTAAGTGAGAGCACTCCCTTCTTGACTTGCCGTCACTGCGACCTCTAGCCATCTGATTTGCACTTTCTGGGCCTGATTCAGGGCCTTTTCTTCTTTTCGATAGTGCTTGATAATAGTTCGAGACGTTCGTTCCGGACGTTTTGCGATATGATACTATTTTTCTGATAAAAAACGTCATTTTTTTATGAGAAAAAGTGATCACTCACAAGTGATAAGATTCTGCAAAAATGAATTGGTGTATATACCTGTTGTGTTATTTTTAGTACGATAAAACAAAATTATTTGTGCCATCTAACTTTAGTTTTTATTATTTTCTTAATTTAATTTGACAATTTATTTCTTAAATTTTTAATTGAATTTTTTCAACCAAATTTCGGTCAAATCTTTATGTTATTTTTATGTTAATTTCGTGGCGATCTTGGTGCATTTTGTTATTATTTTGATTTATTTTTGTGTTTTTGATTTTATATTTTAATTGTATCATTCTCACATTTTACAGTTGTTTATTTGGTGTTTATGGGTCTGATTTTAAATCTGCATGTTATATTTGCAGATTTACAGATATCATTTAAACAAAATCCAGTCCTGGGCCAAAACTAATAATAGTCGTAAAATGACTATAAATAGGAATAATCTGATTTTAGTATATAAATAATACTAAAAGTAATAAATAGTTATAAATAGTAATTATAAATAATATAAATAATAATAATAGTTTAAATTAGGTAAATTTTAATTACCAAAAATAAATAATAATTAAAATGATTTCTAAAATTTGGCATAAAATGAGTGATTGTCAGTTTAAAAAGAGAAAAATATTAAATTTTAATCTACGAATGGATTACTGAAAAAAAGGTGATAAGATTTATTGCAGATTGCGCGAAATTAGTCAAATCAATTCGAGAGACTATAGAGCAACATATTGCAAAAGTGACATATTGCAAAGTTAACTAGTTAAGTTAAAGATAACCCGAGTTTTTTTAATATAATCGAGAAGATTAAAATTGGAAAAAAAGATATAAAAGCGAAATCGTATTGAGACGATATAGCAAAATACATACTGAGCCATAACAGAAAACGAATTATTGTAATATATCAAGAATTTATATTTGCTCAAAAGATAAATAGTAAATTTCTTACTACTTTGTCTTAGTAACCATATTGCGAAAGACAGAAACTGATCATCAGCTCGACAAATTGGCGTTCAGTTGTAACAGTCCTAGGAAGGTTGAAACTTTAAAGCATCAGTTTTCTAGAGGAATTGCTTTACTATTTTTATTTGTTCAATATTCAGAGGGTAGTAATATTTAGGCTAAACGTTATCACCAACTCTCTGGGTGATAATCGTTCGCGATATAAACTAACGGGAAACCCTCGTCTTATTCCTTTCTAAATAGAGCGGAGCCGCTGATCTATTAACAAACAGCTTTCGCCATCTTAGTAATATTTCGAGGATGGTTCACAATAACCGAAATTCTTGCTTTAGTTTTGCGGTCATTTTTTGAATTTCGTTGTAAAGGATATAATCCATATTTGTATTTATTTTGAATAAATATTTCAAAAGTCTACGGTGTTTGTTTTGAATTTCACGAATCATCTTTGGAGTCAGATATTAGATTGTGTTAGACATTAGCCCACTAACGAACCTGACATAGGTACATTGTAATTTCCGTGCATCTAGTGCTAAATGGAAAAAATAGTGATATTAAAACTTTAGGAGAAGTACTAAGGAAAATAACCTCTGATCCCTAATCCACAAGAATTCAAGTGTAAAGAAGAAAAGGATTTAATAATAGAGTTTCTTTGAATAACTGGTTTATTTTTGCTGTTCTTCCTGTTAAATTTTTAACATTTATTCAAAATTGTTGTGTTTATAGATTTGTAGTTTGACTGTAATTACTCATTTTTTTAAATTAATAAAATAAAACCTTTGCACAATAAGTTTTATCTTCTCTCTTAAATATTTCTTTATAAGGTAAGTCTTCCAAAAGACCGAATTTAGAAACCTTTTAATTGGTTGTTTGACTTTACTTTTTTTCCGAATATCATTCGCCTTTAATTATACCTTTTTTATGTTTTCAACTAACTTTGCAACTAACTACAAATGACACTCCTTTTATTATAAGTTTCTCTCCTTACTAATAACAACAATATAATTAAATTCGGCATATGACATGTTTCCTGAAAAACAATTAAGCATACTTTACCTCACTTTTACGCTCAAAGACTTCATTCAAATAATTTTATAAGGGAGAATTAATTCCATTTATTTATCTTAATTAGTTGGTATATTTTGAATGACTTTACCAGGATCCCCAATGATAAAATTACCTAAAGTTGCGCTATTGGATAGGCAGTCCCACTTTATAACAATCTATCCCGCATCCCGTGGCGTTTTTAAAAACTCTCGGTTTTTAACAGAATGCGGTGCCTACAAACTTTGGTTGGGTTTTTAATAACGATAGTAATCAACAATAAAATACATTTACATGTGAAATATGGGAAAGCATAAATGGTTTTGAAAGATTTGCAACAATGGGCACATGTACACATTGAATTGATTTAACACAATGAGTCTAATTCGAAGAGAAAATCAATAATTATTGTTGAAAAACAATTTTACTGAAATGAGCAATCTAAATGTTTCATTTCCTTAAGACATGAGTATCATACGAAAACTAAAAGCTTTAATAAGCGTGATTTATTACAAAATAAGTCACGGAACAAATCAATATTGCAATTTCTACATAAAATGTCGTTTCTTTTTACTTTCAATTTTCTATCTTTTGCGTCAACAAATTGAATAGATCATAATAAAAATATTACATGTCATTAAATAGCTAAATAAATAACATATTAACTAAAAAACGAAATTTATCCCTTAAAGACATTTGCCCCTATGAATGTACACAACAAAACCCATATTCTAATTGACTTATATTCTAATAAATATCAAGCAATAACGTTGTATTATCAATTTATTAATATGTAGCCGTAAATTTAACATAATTGTCTCCTTGTCTATTCAAAGATTTCGATGAGTTTTACCCGTAAACAGCCATTCAAACACGAATCGACAAACCTTTACCCTCACCGATAAACACTATTTTTACTGAATTTAGAATTGTTATCAAAAACAGTAAATTCAAAAACTCATCTCAATATCTTGCTAAAAAGAAACCTAAACATTCTAAATGGATATTTTTATTAAAATTGCCAAAAATAAGGAAATTTTCTAACATGAAAAAATAATCAATGAATTGCCGATAATTCGTTTACAAACCAAATATTCCGATGACAGAGATCAAATCAATAATAAAATAATCGATAAGCCGAATATTCACAGAACCAACATCAATAATAAAATTCTTTAAAATAAGAATCTTTTGCTATTAAAACAATTTACTATTCGGAAAAGTACAATGAAATATGGAATGGATTTATTTTCTCTTGCAATTCAAGTTCTCTATCAAACTGAAAAAAATATTAATTGAAATATTTTTTTATAAAATTATAAAAGAAAATAGAGATAATATGGGAATCAATTACAAAAGTTGAAATGGAAATATTTACCGGTGAGAAAATAATTCCACTTGCATACTCGGACTTATTGCAAATGTGAAATATGGCTGTATGTTCGATGCCGTAGCATTTGATTAAATTTAAATGAAAATTTTTGACTAATTTAGTACGGAAAATTTCTTTTTTCAGATTTGATAAACCATTTGTTTGTAAAGAGTATGTAGATGATATTTTCCTGTATTTGAAAATCAGAACGATATTTGTATTTACATGTTTACATACGAACATTGCATTCACACGTAAAACAAAGAGAAAGTCATCGATTGTATTCTTGGAATTATTAATTTAACACAAAGATAAACATTATGAGACAGAGATTCTATAGAAAACCAACTGATACTGGTCTTGATACTTCTCCAGAAAGGTTTTGTGAATTTAAGTATAAGAGAAATATGGTGATTCAGTGAAAAGTGTTGATAAATTGGTTGAGTTGTTGATAAAGAATGGCTATTCGAATCATAGTAATAGTGATGATAAAATATACTGTAGGCAAATCGATTAAGAATCCAACGGATCCATGTTTGAGATTGTCTGATTGTAATGCGACTAATGGGTGTAAATCGCTTGTTGATGTAAATAATATCAATAATGTATGTAAGAATGACGAGCTTGAATGTGTTGGTATTGCCGTACTCTTAAGGTTTCACAGATTATAAGAAGATAAGTAAGCAGTTGGGAAATTTAAATTATAAAATCATTTCTTATTCGCAAAAGGTTAGTAATATGTTCATTAATAAATCAAAAACTCCGGTTGGATTGTATGTAGATCTCGTTTATCCATTTACATGTAATGGGTGTAATGCCACATGTATTGGAGAGATTTCCCGTTTCGAGTTCTAGAAAATTGTCGATTGAAGGGTTTGACCAATATTACTGAGTACAATAGTTATGTCTAATTTGAAAATATTGTATTAATTATTGAGAACGTGTTACAAGTGAAGCATTGTTGATAATGTCATTGGATCCAAAGAAAAATGTTCAAAATGCTATGAGTAAAATTTTTAAATGTTTTTAAATAGTTTGATTATGTAAAATTGTGATAAAATGATGCTTGTTTGTGTTTAATTTTTTTAAAATTTTTAATATTATTTTTATTATGCATATTTTTTTTAAAAATGATTTAAATTAAAAAATTTTTTTAATATTTATTTGAAATTTTAATTTAGTAATAAATTTAAATAAATTTTAAATAGAATGTAAAAAAAAAGTTTCGATTATTAAATATAATTATTACTTTGCAGCAAGGGATTATTTTATTGTTCACATATCCGATTTCTTAATTTATGCTACTACCAAGGAATCACCGTTTAATAATAATAATAATATTGGGCTAATCAAAATACATGAAATAAAGTACAAAAATTACAATTTATCAAAATCGATTAAAAATTCCAAAAATTAAAAATCAATAGACTTAGAGTGGAAAGTGGCAAACGGTGGTAAATGAGATTTTGAAGATTGTAAATTGAATAGAAGTTTATAGAATTGTTATGGACCTAAAATCAAATTAATTAATTAAATTATTTAAAGACAAGCCCATAAATCAAGACGAACCATTCTGGATGTCAGTTTAATGGATTACCAATGATTAACGCTATGGGCAATAAATTGTGGAGAAATAAAATGGAGGAAATCAACAAACAGAAAGCACCAGTTGGTTGAAATATAAAAAACTAAATTTAAAATAGCCAACGAGCAGCAAAAATGAGAATCCAAATCCAAATCCTATCGAATTAATTGTATTGTTGGGCTTAGAGCCAAAAGTAAAACAAAAATGATGATACAAACTAAAACAAAAGATAAAAATAAAAATAAGGAAAATGGTCACTGTATATACACACGCACCGCAAGCAGAGATCAAAAATAAAATAAAACATTAAATAAAACAAAATATAACAAAATTAATTAAAATCCTTGAAAAGCCTAAAGATGCAGAAAGAAACATACGTGAAATAAAATAAACTGCCAAAACCTTGCAAAATAAGGTTTAGAAAAAACATAGGCAGAAGCGGCGACCAAGAAACAAAATATCAAGGGTAAAAAGAGTATTGTAGAAAAATAATAATAAAAATAAAATCCAACAACATAAAATTAATATATAAAAAAAATAAGGAAAAATATATAAAAAATTATAAAAACAATTTGAAATTAATAAAATAATTTTAAAAAACCCTAAAAATGGCGAAAAACCGCCTATTGGTCGCACACAGGTACAAAAACTACTATATAAACAGTGATCAGATTCATTATTTTAACTTTAAAAACTGTTAACTACGATTCATCTTTTTACAACTCTAACTTTGTAAACGTTAATTCTTTCGAGCAAATTTCAGATTTTTAGCAAAGTAAGGAAGTTTTAGTTTTTCATGTTTATTATGATGTTGTCGTAAATTTACTTGCTATTTAATTAAATATGGAATAAAATTTTTGATGTTCGTAACGTTTAAATTTTCGTAATGCTTATGTTTTCATATAAATTATCTATATCGAGGTCCCGATAAAATTCTATATTATACGTATTGAAATAGTTATCGGGAAGGCAGGTCGGTGATCCGACTGGCGGATTAAGTTCCGCTAGTTGAGATATCGGGCCGAGCTTTCCTCAAATCTCGGTCTGTCCGCGACGAGGTCTGGTCGAAAGACACAGGACTCTACCCGCAGGGCATCGTTAAACCACTCGCAACGGCTGATGGAAACGTCGGCCGATGCGAGCAGGAAAATCTAAATTATGGGAAGAGCGCTATCAGTTAGGGGTATTAAGGATGATCGCTCGACGATCATTAAGAAAATTTTTTGTGCATAAACCTCGAAATCGAGTTAAAACCGGGTAGTAGAGATATGTTAACGACAAGAAATTTGAGTAGACAATACTAGAAAGGGAATACAAAGTTTTGAGGAGGTGTCAGACACTCTGTATAATCATACTAAACGAACAAACGTATCTTTATAGATAATTGAACCAAAATTAGGGAATATCACAATAAGCTGCAACCTTATCACGCACCACGAAACTAACAATATGTCAGATACACGAAAATTTAACACTGGTCTAGACTCGCAAAACGTCACGGTTCATTCACTGTAAAAATAAGAACTCATATAGTATTGCGGTGAAGTCCACAAAAATCGATAAGAAAACGCCACCACAGACTTATCCATAATGATATACATATTGCCTATAGCACGTTATTAATTGGATGACAATAAATCAATATTAGGTAGTCAACAACTAGAAGTAAAAAATCAGGAACATTTCTACGACCCGTTGGAATTTTTTCTTTTCATTGCAAGACCGCCTAGGAAATCCGTAAGTTGATTATTTATTGACATTATATACCATAGGGATTATAATTTTTTTTTTGGATTCATCATCCGAAGTGACGCGAATCACATTTAACGTACAAGACGAGCCACCAGCCCAACGTCACCTTCTAACCAAACTAAACTAGTACAGAAATTTCTGTGAGACCTTGGCGACAAATAAAATAACGAAATAAAAGTTAGAACGAAGCAAATGATGCAACCGGGGAACCCGGTGTAGATTAGCGTCGTCCACCATTATTCCCTGTAGCGACCCTAAGATGATCCCATCACGCTAACCATATTAATTAATCTAATTCAATTCTAATTTCTAGAACATCATTATGAACATTAAGTAACATTTCTTTTTAAGTAATATTAACGTCATTAATAGCATTATTATTAATTCGATAGCCATCCGTAGTTACATTATTAACCCTACTATTACTCGTCATAATCTCGATTAGTATTAGTTATATAGAGAAATCTCTGTGTAAATTATCGACATTGTAAATTATTAATCATATTAATTAAATTACGTACAGTACCAACATGATTTCGATTATGGGTGCTTGACAGTAAACTAAAATCGTGGGGTGTGCGCGGACAATGAACCCTAGAGTAGGAAGAGGAAAGTTATTGATGAGGGGTTCCCATTTTCACTGATGAAGTTTTTCCCGTACACCAACAGTATACAGAGTTTAAACGGGGATATTCATAGGGTGTCTACCCCAAAAGAAATAAACTGTAATAAAGTGTATTCAATTTTGTTGCAAATAAAGTTATGTTGTTGGGATTGAAGTTTTAGTGAACGCGAAGAATAGGATCGAAAGCCATTTTTTCAATAAAACATAAAGTTTCAGAACTGCCTTTTCAGATATACTGTTTGAAAAAAAAAAGAAAATATAGAAATAAATACTTCGAAAAAACCATTTTGCAGATAAATGTGTAAATGACGTAATCACATAACTGCATAAATAATATTCACAAAACTTTATTGTTATATGTGCAGTTGCATTTTAAATTGCATTAACTGATCATGTGTTTAATATGAACTTGGCATTAGAAAGCTTATCAATCTGAATTAATTAGTTGCTAATTATAAAACTTGTAGCCCAAGTAATTGCCATGTGATGCATAATTAAAAGTCAAACATAGAAAATGACTCACAATGAAAACTCTTATGACTAAGTGCAGCTTTACACATTGGAAATTATTTTCACGAAATTACATCAATCAACTTATTACTGATTATGAAATAACACAAGTATCATTTCTCACTGTTCTCTATGCTTCATTGGTTTAGATTTTAAGATTGATTTTGTTGATGTCACGTAGTTCAACACGGATACAAATAGATATCCAATTACTTAGTATGTTCATTACAGATAAATTTTGACCACTTAACTGGTAATTGTTAGTTAATGTGCTGAATTTATTTTCTATGAAATTTATTGATTTAAAAATAGAACTACTCAAATAAAATCAATAAATCCTTTTTAGCATTCAAATTACCAGTTTCCTTCTCTATATTAAAAAATTTGAAGCACAAAATAATCCTAGTAAATATTTTAGGAAAAAGAAACAATTGAAATTTATTATAATAAGCTCTGTAAATTTTCAACACTGATTTCTTTTTATTTTTAAATGATATATTTATTAAAAAATATGTGACTATGAATCACTAAAGATATCGATGTTTTCTAATATTCACGAATTTTGTAAGATATTAAAAAATTAATTTATTTTATGCACGCATCCGCTGATTTAGTGCTCAAATAATTTTTTGGCTATTTATTAATGCATCACTGCAACAACAGGCAAGATTACCTCTATATAACGATTGATAAAAGGTTGCGACAGCATTCATAGTTTTCCTGTAACAGCCCAGCCAGTTAAAGTCTGAATTGCTTATAAAAGCAGAAGAATGATGTCCAAAGGGCGGGTCACGAAAAAATTGGTCAAAAAAAATTGGTTTTGTCATTTTGAAAAATCTAATAAAAAATATTCCTTAAATTTTGTATAGGTTTTTACTTGAACAGTGTTTTTGATTTTTTCAAAAAATTTTGCTAGGTGGGGTCGAATAAAAAAGGGTCACAGTCCAAAAAAGTTTGCGCATCACTGCATTAGATGGTTAAATATTTTAAGATTACGAAACAGAGAATGACCAGTTCGGTGGTTGGCGTTGACCATAATAGTATTAGAAGTAGCTTTTAATTTTCAACTGATATTATATTTATTAAAAAATATTTGACTTAATCAGTAAAGATATCAATGTTTTTTTGGTATTCATGAATTTTTGCCACAGCCTTTTTCAAGCGATCATAGTCAAATATTTTTTAATAAACATTTGAAAATGAATTTTAGTTTATATTGAAAACCAAAAAAAAATTCTGTTTGTATTGCAGTGATAAGCAACATTACCATAGTACAGTTTGGTCTGAAGATACTTTGAAATACGTTATAAATATAAGCCGATAGAAACGTTTAACAATCCTACACCTTGTGGTTATTGCAACGATGTCGATTGCAAAAAGGCAGAAAATCCCATAAATCTTTAATCTAACAATAAATTGTCTACAGTCACTTTCTAATAATTCCAAGAGTAAAACATTCAACAACCAAGGGATTTGATTTTCTTGAAGTTTGGAGATTCTTGTTTTAAATTTAACAATTCAGTTTACCAGTTTTTATAATGATTTTTGCACAACCGTTAAATTTATGTAGGAGTTTGGATTTTTAAAAACAATATATTTTAAATATTTTAATTATACGTACAATTTGCAGAGTAGATTAAAAAAATTGTATTTTGTGGCATTGTTTAAATAGTAAAATAAATAGTAATACTGGTTTAAAAGAACTTTCAAGGGGGCATGAAAATCAAGTTCATTTAGCAGGGTGTTTAATTAAAAGAGTTACAAAAAATCTACAGTTAATTAATTAGCTTTGACCTATTCTCCATTATGAATTTGGAAGGATATATCATATCTTGCTTTCCATCGGTCAAGCTATACATTACATGGTTTGAAGTCTTGTCCAAGAAGTGTTGTAAAATCTTCTGCTTTTGCTTGAAGAACAGGACCATTTATTGGAACGTTAACTTTTCTTTTTTCTTTGAACCATTCAAAAAGGCATTCATCGATTATTTTTTTCTTGCAGGACTTTGATTTCTTGCTTCACATGCCTCTATAATTTTATCTTTTTCAAGCCCACATCATCCTGCTATTGTGCTTCGTGGAACTCCTATTTCAATCGAAACTTGGATTTGCAAAACCTTTTGTGATTCAATTCGCTTAATTATTTCGTATTTTTCTTCTAACGTTACTGCTTTTTATCTGGTCATTATAATTGACAAAAATTATTTATTGGAAATAAATCATTTTTTGATTGGGTTTAAGTATTTATAATTATGCAAAATAATGACATCCAATTAATTAAAAAAATTAATGTTCAATTAAAAGTTTTATAAAACAAATAAGGGCCTTAATTGGTGTTCATTTAAAAGAGTGTTCAATTAAGCAATTAATTTATATAATAAAATTGCCTATTTAGGTTATATATATATATGTTCAATTAGAGGGGTTTGCTCATTTATCCGAGGTTCAATTAAACGAATTTTACTGTAAATTTTTTTACGAAATTGTGACTTTCTAATTTGCAGAACTGTTTTTTGAATTTTATAATCTACTGCATTTCGTCTTGGAAAAAATTGATAGCAAATATAAATATTATTGAAGATTTTGCATCGTTTCATATGCCACCAGAAGATATATATATATATATATATATATATATATATATATAATATATAAATTGCATCCAGTTCAACCATATCATCAAAAATAAAATGACGAATGGTGTCTTTAAAATCATCTTCTGGTGGCATATGAAACGATGCAAAATCTCCAATACTATTCATATTTTCTATCAATTTTTCCAAGACGAAATGTGTATATTGATTAAACATCATATTAATAATTTTGAGGATACCTAAATAATAAGATTAAATAATTATTAAAGTCAGTAGATTTAATGGATTGGGAATTGTTAAACAGAGGGAATAATGTTCTAGACTCTGAAAAAAGAAGCGATAATTGTGAATTAGAAGACGTTATTATTTCCAACCAGAAAGACAACTGTCTTAGAGTGCCATTAAAGTGTCTAAGAGAGGATCTACGGACATTTCGTTTAAATTTTTTTGTATAATTTTTTTGCATATATTTTTTTAGAATAAGATCTTTATTATTTATTTAGCAAGTTAAGCCAATATTTGAAGTGCAAGAAATAAATTAAATCATTATATCAGAAAAAATAAAAAAGAAGACTTTCTTTATATCCAAGATGTAAATATTATATTTGCAATCCTTTCCAAGGCGCCAATACATTCACGTTATAGTAATATTGACATATCAAAGCTACCAAAAATAACATAAAAAATAAACTTGCGTTTTTTAACAGTGATGAGCTTTTTTAAAAGTCTACCTATATTTTGTAGATAAACTTCTATATCTCCATTTCGTTTGAATTCTGGGTGTGAGATAACCAATGATTCGATCATAGTATTGTTAATTTTATATAGTTTTTAAATACATAAAAAACTTTTTACGAAAAAAATTTTATACGAAATGTCTAGGTAGGTACCAAGTGTCGAAATCAGATGAAGCGATCAAGCGAATGCGAGTTCCGAATTGTATTGCAAAAGTTCTATTCTTCCCATAAGATCCCTATTAGATTCTAAACCCAGCTAATATTTCAAATATTATAATCTTTGCACGCGGAGGAAATGATTCGCACAAAACTTTGAAAAATTCAACTTTAGATGAAATTTTCCTAATCGTGTTATCAGGGAGACAAAACCAGTAAGATATGAAATATGGATATTGATAGCTGTGTATTTCGATACTGCTTAAGTTTTGTTGAATCTTCGATTATACAATGGAATGATAATCAATGCAAGAGAAATAAATCAATGGCAGTGAATAGTGACAAAACTTTCAGAACTGTATTTTGGTTCTTCCAAGTTGATGTATTAAACGGCCGATAGCTGTAGTGAACGCAGTTAGGAAAACAGCAATTAGTAATTAGGAAATCCCCTATACTTCGAATTAATGCATTAGGAAATCGTGAAATTAACAAAATATTAAATAAAAACCTAGAATTTAGAAAATTTGAATGAAATACAGTAATAATCAATAACAGATATTTAATAGCAACTCGCTAAGATGTATTTTCACATATTTTTATCATCAAGTTTTGTTAACATCACACCTAATAGCATCCCGTCAATAAAATAATTTTTTGCTCGTCGAAATATAGCAATTGTGACCTTATAATTAAATTAATGAGTATGTATACATAAAGGGTATATTAAATGTCCGAATGTGATCGCCGATGACCGAATGATGTATTCCTTTTTCTTAATATATTAATCGAAATTTTTATTTCCATTTATTATAGTTGATTGGCTTCAAATATAATTTTCTCGAAGCAAAACAAATAAATCTCAATCTACAACTATGGATTTGACGAAGATATCAAAATAGTCTAAAACCTCAAAGATCCAGATCATCCTTTGAGGCACTGTATCAAAGCCTCCGAGCTAAATATTAGTAAATCAAGAGGACCTGGTTCTCCCCAGAGTAAACTAAAGCGTTCCAGCAAAAGATTCATCGTCTGAGTCGAGCCTAAGATGATCTCATCATTAAGAGCCGTGCACAACGGATCCTGATCGCCGAACAAAGTTCAGCCATTCGACAAGTCTTTTCTGAAAACGAGCTGATAGTGCGTATGCCGAGTCAATAGTTGGCTAACGATACGAACTTGATCCCTGCACACCACATACCTGAACCTCAGTCAAAAACTCTTTCAAAAGTCGCACCTACCAATCCGAATGCAAAACACGGGAAAATCGGCGACATCGAAAAGCGACGTGCCGAAAATGCATTATTATTGGTCAACCTTGTCTATTTAAATCTACCGTCATCCAACCCAAGAAACGAAGTTCCAAAGATACATTCTGGAAATACCACACAACCGAAGATCCAAATTTATCGTTGATGACAATTGATGTGGAAAATTTATCTATTTCTACAGCGTCAACAACTTAACGATAGAGGAAAGAAATGAACGAATACCCGACCTTAGGGTGATCGATATTCCCTTAAATGGTTCAACGTATTCTACGACATCGAAATCTACCTGTTAATATCGACACCAAACACGAGGAGCTATATTTGGATTTGAGGACCTAAACTTGTCGAGAATCAGTGAAAAACTTCGTTCAACCAAAGAAAATCGCGTCGAGCTGTACACTAACCACATAAAATATATCGGGCAATTTTATCTGTTTTTCTCGTTTGATGTATAAGTATAATAAATTGGATATGGGTCTTAATTCAAAATGTCTTCGGCCGTTATCATTAATTGATCAATGTCTTAGAAACATTTTTTGAGTAAATTTTTGAGATCGTTAAGTTGTAAAGATTGATGTTTCATCGAAACTAGGAGTAAATGATTTAAGTGATTGCATTTAATATCTATATATTTAAGTTTAACGTTTAATTCTTTGAGGCATGGCGGTATTAAAAATGCGTAAGTGTTTATGTATTGTTTTTTTTAAAAAAAACTTTTTTTTTAATATTATAAAAATAATTGAATTTTTAAATTACATTATTTTTTAAAAGTTATAATATAAATAAAAATTATAATATTTATATAAATAAAATTTTAAATTAATTAAAAGTTATTTGAATATATTTTTTAAATATTTATTTATTACAAAATTAAATTAATAAAAAATAATTTGTTTAAATTAAATGTTATTTCATAATATTTTTAGTTGGTTTTGTGTACCTGAAGATGACAGTTATGCTGTCGAAATATATCGTACGAAAAGTTTTTTATTGGCGTTATCTTTTAATTAAATCTTTGACAAATTTATTTAATTATTTATCTAAACTATTTATTGATTAAAATACAATTTATAAAAGGGATATCGGAACAAAGAATGGTTTCGATCATTTTCAATCAAACCATTATGCGATATAAATATCTCAAGGTTATTTATAATTATTTAAATGATTTTAATTAATAATAAGTAATAATAACTTTTCCAATGCTTTATTCATTTCTGAATTACAGTCACCGGATTTCGGCCTATCAAGCATGTTCCACAATTCACTGTCTGATGAGCACTCTATTCGACACTCAGGACAACTGAATTTACCTCCATTATATACATGACTTATCATGGAGTCTGATTCAACCGTTGACGTGTTGGAATGGATGTTAGGCCAACAATAATGATTTGCCACTTGTAATACTTCCCAATTCGAAGCGGAAAAGTTCATATTACTACTTGAATTACTCCTGACAAATAAATTGCTTTTAAAAGCGCAATAACACTCACCATTCTTTTGTGCATTTCGAACAATATCCATGACCACAGGGTAATATCACATCCAGTGGTTGATTGAGACAAATAGAGCATTCAGTCGACTCAGTAGTCAATGTGTCAGATGATGTTGATAATCGACGGATATTGTTTACATCAACTCTAACGGAATTGAGATAATCAATCAAATAAATTTTGCACTTTAAATCGTTAGATTTATCAAACATTAAAAACTAAAAAATCACTTAATTAATCAATAACATGAATCATAGGAAGCAAGTAGTCCCATAATTATATTATGACTATTAGTGAGTGCCTCATCAACTGAATAACAATTTATATTTTTAAACAAATTATTTTTTAATTAAATATTTGAATAAATATTTGAATATTTTTACACTAAATTTTAAAAATTTGTTTATAAATATTAAAATTTGTATCTTTATTATTATAAAATATTAAAATAATAATGAAATATTTTATAAATTAAATCATTTTAATTTGACAATATAAATAATATTAAACAATTTAACATACTCAAACTATTTAAAAATATTGGTTGAGTTGTTGATAAAGAATGGGTATAATAAAATTAAATCGATCGGGGGTCCCCAGAAGGAAATATTGGCTAATGGGAAGTCCGAGCCAATAGAAAACCCGAACAGTGTGAGAAACCCGGGCCGTCAACAAAATTATCCAATTACGGAAAACGAAATTGGGTGACGAAGGAAACCCGAGATAAAAGTGGAACATTTGGCTAGTTTGGAAAAGAAAATTGCTTCCTTTTAATTTGAGAACCCATTGTTTATAAAAGGTATGTGGATAATATTTTTCTTGTATTTGTAAACCAGAAACATGTTGAACCGTTTTTGCATTTTATGAACAGTTTACATAAAAACATTGTATTCACATGTGAAACAGAGAGAAATTGCGTTTTTAGATTTGTTAATTCAACGCAAAGATAAACATTATGAGACAGAGATTTATAGAAAACCAACTGATACTGGTCTTGATACTTCTCCAGAATGCTTTTGTGAATTTAAGTATAAGAGAAATATGGTGAAAGGATTGATTTATCGTTCATGGTCTTTATCTTCTAATTTTGCAAATTCGGTAAAGTGGTGATAAATTGGTTGAGTTGTTGATAAAGAATGGATATTCTAAATCATTTTTATTGTTGATGATAAGAGACTTTTGACAAATTGATTAAAAGTCATAAGGATCCATGTTTAGGAAGGTCTGAGTGTAATTTGAAAAATTAGAGGAATATAAGTAACAGTAAAGAATAATAAGCCAAAATTTGTGTTAGTGTTGCCGTGCTCGGAAGGTTTTACAAATTATAAGAAGAACTTAAGTAAGCAGTGGTGAAATTTAGAGTATAATATCGCTTCTAAATCGTGTAAGGTATGCAATATGTTTATTAATAAATCAAAAACTCCCGTTGGATTGTGTTCAGATTTCGTTTATCAATTTACATATTGTGGTGAGCTAATCAACGGCCTCATTGAAAGCTAGAGAAATATTCTATTAACGCGATCGTTGAGCGCAAAATAACAACTGAAATTCCTTCCTTCGTTTCGCGGAGAAAACCTTATTTAATGTAAAATTCTAAAACAACAAATAACGTGATGTTGAAGCAGAAAAGTCTTTGTCACAAATCGACTTCTAATACTCCAGTATCCCATCCAAATGAAGTCATTAGCCTCAAAGATGAAAATGAATTAAACCAGCTCAAACCAATCGCAATCTCAACCGACACATATACTTTATTGCCCAAATCAGAATCAAATAGTAAATAAAAAAACTGAATAAACTAATGATCGATTAAATGTATCCTGTTTTAAAGTGTGTGATTAGAAATGTCTATTTAGAAAATCTGGAGTTTAAAAAAAAGTTTATGTTTATGTAAAAAACATGTTTAAGTTTACGAATTTGTTTATATACTCTATATAAATGGCTATAGTTTAAAATATACCCGTCATCTCTTTACTCGAGTTCTAGAGCATTGTCGATTGAAGGGATTGACCAATATTAATGAGTAAATAGGAGGCTGTAAAAGTAAAATAGGAATGTCTGGCTTTAAAGTTTTATTGAAAAGTTTTAATAATGATTGGGAACACGTGATATGTGAAGCATTGCTGATAAGGTCATTGGATCCAAAGATAAATGTGTAAAGTGCAATGACTACGAATGTTTTTAATTAGTTTGAGTGTTAAATTGTGATAAATTTATATTTGAGTATTGTTTGAAAAATTTTAAAATTATTTGTATTATGTTAAATTAAAATAATTTAATTTATAAAATATTTCATTATTATTTTAATATTTTTAGAAAATTTAACAAAAGCAAAAATTTAAAAGAAGTCAAAGATGATTTACAGAAATTCATTCAAAAGAAATCTCTAAAAAAACTTGATTTTATTTTTTAAATAAATAATTGTCATTTTCTTCATAATTTCATTATTAATCTAGCGATCATATAGATTTTAAATTCCTCCATTATCCGAATTAATTCACAATTTGAGGAGATCGATTTCTAATTTTTGGAAATAATGAGGGTTGACTGTATTCACAAATTTTCTGCACAGCCTTTTTCAAGTCATTTAGATCATTATTTATTATTCCCACAAAAAAATTTATTTTTTATATTTTAGACAGATCTTATTGGTTAATACTAAATTTGAATTTAAAATTTTAGTTTCAGATGTTTTAAAAAAATATTTTACTTATTTTATGTCTAAATTCCAATTTTCTTATTTTAAATTTTAATAAAAAATTTTATTTTTTGGATTTAATTTTATTAATTTATATTAGTTGGAGAAAATAATGGAAATATCTTGAAAAATGAACAAAATATGTTTAAATATGGTGTAAGGTCCACCTTTTGAGGTAAATACAGCCTCAGCTTTCCGATGTATTGATTCATACAAATTGTGAATTGTTTCCAACTTCGACTTTCGGCCAGACACGCTTTGCTGAAGACGTTTTTCATTCTCTCTCAAAGCCTGTCATTACTTTTGAGACAGTACCTCTTGAAACGTCAAGCATTAGGGTAGTTTCTGATACACTAGCGCAGTGGTTCTCAACCTTTTTCAGATAGCGACACCCTACCCTTTTTATAATAATATTTCACCTATTAAAATAACAAGTTTTGTAAGTTCTATATTTAATAAACTAAATCTTTTATAACATATATTAATGTGAAATTTGGACTTGATTCTTTTTGCATATCTCCTTATTATTAAGTCGCGTATTTGACAAACATACTCCTAACTCATTCTCAATTGATATATGTACCGCCATTTTAAGTAATTCAAAATCTAAGATAGTAGCCTTTTTTAAAATCAACCCTTATATGAAATTAATAAATTTTCAATAATAAAATTAGCAGAGCTCGCGTCACACTTTTCATATCCTTACGGCACCCTATGGTGCCGTCGCACTCCGGTTGAAAAACACTGCACTAGCGCCTGCCATACGAGCACCAACAATTCGGTCTTTTTGAAAGCCCGAGAGGTTTGCCATGTTTATAAGGTTATAACCAATCTTTTTAATACCTGTAAAAAATTATTTTAAAAAATTAAAATCAATAAAATATGTCAAGTTTTGATTGTTTATAACATGTTCAAAAATTATGATTTCAAAATGTTAGGTGTTTCAATTGTTTTGTCCAATCCATGTATATATGAATTGTGACTATCTATCTGTTCAATGTCACAGCATTTAACTAAATTTAAATCTGAATTATATCACTATATGCTGCTTATTTATGTAAGTAGTTTGAATTAATAATATATATATATATATATATTATGTGACTTGCCTGTTCTTGTGTGTCAATAACATACTTGTCTTTAACACACTTGCGTAACATCTACAAGAGATTTTATTGGCTTTCTAATTATCGATACAGAATACACAAACATACCAACATTCAAACACAATCATTAAACATCATAACCAAACTCTGATCTTCAAACTACAATTTTAACAGTATTACATAATAGAGTTATTTAATTAATTATAAAATATTCCCTAATTATCCTTCCTTACAATCATGTTATGATTATATTAAATATTCATATTAATGCGGTATTTGCTTTGTCCATTAATAAATTTACAAAACCTACACATTTTTGGATTTATTTTGTAACTACAACTGTTATTCGACGCGCTTTGTATATATTATATAGTATATTGCATATATATTGATTGAGTCGAATGACAATCGTAGTTTTAGCAAAAATAAAGCCAAATAATTTGTAATTTTTGGTTGACCATTTAATTATTGGAAATATTAAGTTAATTTCAATTTCTGTGTAATTTGTAGGTATTTATTTTACTAATTTTATTTGTTTTTTAATAAAATTAGCTGATTACAGTTGAAAAAACTCTTGATATTTAAAATAATTTCTCTGGTGACTGTAAAGATTAATCTAGTCATAAGTCTCCTACGAGACTTGCATGTTTGCCATCCTCATCTTTATTAATAATCTATTGTATTGTAGATAAGTTCTATGTATGAACAACCACTGACAGCGACTAATATGTTTTATGGACAACTGCTAAAAGTTTAATGAAAATTCTTAAAACCTTAGGCTTAGATTGAAAACCAATAGAGTTACTCAAAGGTAAATATCGATAAGACTGAAGAAATTCAGCATTAATTATCTTTGAAAACACTAAACTCTGGTAAATTAAAAAATATATTATAGAAGGTAAATTAAAACCGGAAATGTAACGGTGAACGTAACAAAATGTAAATATTCAAGAAAAAAGAAAATGTGGTGATGTATTTTCATCTGACATCACATTTCGGTGCGTAACATCTTTTATAGACGCCCCAATATTTGTTATCGTCGAAACTCTAATTTTTATAAAGCGATGATAAAGTTACTATCAAATATTCGTCGTGAGCATAATTTGATTTGTTTTATAACTTAATTACACCAACACTTCAAATAAGTAAACTATTGATTTTTGCATTGAATAAGAAGTACTCAGGTGTTTATTATTTCAATTTTAACGTCTTAACATTTATGATTAAGTTTTATTTTGATATTTTTATAGCTATATCAATGGAATAACAATAATAATCTATATTTTTATTTCAAATTTAGAAACATGCTGTTGGCTTAAGCCAAATGAAATTTATACTTAATTCTTTCAATAAACCTAAATTACGAGATTAATAAAATTAGTTTTTAATTAGTTTTAAACAAACTATTGTAAAGCTAGAAAATTCAAGTCAAGGATTTTTGACAGATTTATAGCTTTAAGCCACTAAGACCTCAGTCTGTCTAAAATATTTTAGGCAGGATAATAACTGTAATTCTTAATGCATTATTGATCAAACTGTAGTGCTTCACGAGATAGATATATCAAAAAAGTTGCGATATTCGGGTACAATGAACTGTTTTGAGGACAGTGTCAGATGTGGAGTTTGACTGGGGCGGTACATCTGTCAAATTGTAACGTAGATGTCCCAACGGAAGCTCAACTAGGACAGAAACCTGGTATAGACTAAAAGGGGAAAAGCTTCCTTGATCTTGATTTTCAGTAGGAATACAGACTATGAAAGCGCTGCCTATCGATGCCTTTTGATTTTTACAGAGTTTGTAGCAAGAGGTGTCAGAAAAAAACTAATGTGTTCCTTCGACTCACTTTCTAAATATCCGAGGATATTTATAGTGATTGGTTAACTATCAGGTACCTTACTGTTACCATCAGCAACCATGATAGCTAGGCTCGATTGGATTCAAGGTGGTCATTTTTTAGATGAGTCCACAATTCATCTTATTGACCTTGGTTGATTTTATCCATTGTTGAAGTTTCAATGGTGGTCATAGGTTTTCCTTGACATGTGTATGGCTTTCTGAATCATCTTTGTCTCATTTCTTTCAAGTCTTCATACCTGATTTTGATTTCCCTTAATATCTCATTGCTTCTTTTATCTCAGGTACCCAAAGAACAGACAACTAAAGTTGAGACTGTTTGTAAATTGGTTTTAGCTTGAATATATTTGCCCAATTCTCTATATTTATCCATATTTTTGTTTCTAGCACTTTCTATAGCTATTTCTTTATCGACTATCATGGTTTTCTTTTAATGTTATTACCAAATCTGGTCTTAAGGTTTCTTTTGCTTCTTTGGGACAGGGATAACTGGCTTGAGGCAGCCAAGCGTTCATAGCGACGTCGCTTTTTGATCCTTCTATGTGGGCTCTTCCTATCATTGCGAAGCAGAATTCGCAAAGCGTTGGATTGTTTACCCACTAATAGGGAACGTGAGCTGGGTTTAGACCGTTGTTAGACAGGTTAGTTTTATCCTACTATATAATTTGTCGTGATAATCGTAATTCTGCTCAGTACGAGAGGAACCGCAGATTCAGATCACTGGTAAATGTGCTTGATCGAAAGGTCAGTGGCACGAAGCTACAATCTTAGAGATTAAGACTGAACGCTTTTAAGTTTGAATCTCGCCTAAAAATCATGATATTTTGTGCCATCCTCGTAATGAGGCAAAATTATTATTCATTAACACGAGTTAATATTTAAACTCTAACCAGGCTATGAAAATAGTATTTCAAAATATATCTTCGTTAATATTCATATTGAAAACTTTAATGTTGATGATACACGAATTCAATATAGAACATTTCTGAAAATTTTTATTTTTGAAAATTAGTAAAGTGGAAAATTATAATAGAATTTATAAAAATTACAAATCATTAATTTCATTTCATTAAAATAATAATTTTTACCTTGTAACTAACATAGAATACTGTAATCCAATATTGTCATATTCATTCATATAAATTATCAATTGGATTTGTTGATGCAACAAAAGAAATTGATGCAATTTTAATAATCGAACTTTTATAATATTTCCACTTTCAATATCCAACTAAAATAAATATTTAATCGTTCAAATACCAAAATATAATTATATTACTTTATTAAATTCTATTCTAGCTCTTATTCGCCAAAATAAACCATTAACAGATGACGGTATGACGAAAAAATTCATTTTATTTTGAGATTTGGTTTTCATGGCTATATCAATAGACCTTAAAAGGTCTATTAAATATAAGCTAATATTTGTTATTTACCATATATTGCATTCATCAATCATCTTCATGAATTTTGTAAAAGAAATATTTAAAATATCTTTACATAGGACTTTACGTTTTAAAAATCCGTCTTTCAAATTACTGATGCGACTAGTTAAACTCATTTTAATGAGAAAAATTGTTTCACTTATCACAATTAAAAAGTTTTAAAATTAACGCGAAAATGAATAAACAAGTCTTTATTAAAACTACTATTTATTCACTGGTACTTTTGATACTTTTGAAAATAATTTTTATATAGATGTATCATGAGGAACTTCATCGAATTTCTTAACGAAAAATAATTTTTGAAATTTCTAAAAGTTAAATATATAAAAAATAAAATCTTTAAAAAAACCCTGAAGAATATTAATTGAGTTAATAATTAATTTAAAATAATTGATAAAACACTAAAGTAATTGTTAATTGTCAAAAACATTTTCGACGTGATAAAATAAAAGTTTAAAACATGAGGTGTTAGCTTAACCATTCGTAAGTCACATTTGATCTGAGAGATATATACAATATTTATTTAGACGCCATTAATTTACGGTAGCAGTGGATGTCGTGCCATATAAACAACAATTTAAAATATTTGTTTTTGCCCAACAGTACTATTACTGGCATCTATAACACGCGGAAATGTTTATTAGAATATTCAATGTTGTGTTGGGCCAGAACGTAAACGACCTTGAGGAATGTTTAAATGTGGTGGGTTACAGGGTTCCGTTATTTGCTTATCCTCGTGGTTGTCCCAGTAACGCCATACAAAATGATGCTGACCGCCACTTGGCAACCGTTGCTGGGCAACGTTGGTAATGTGTTTAAGTGGTGGATTGCCCGCAAAAAGTGAGTGTTATTGCTAATGCTGGGCACTGATGGGTCCTTAAAATAGTTTTGAACTGCCTAAGGGTTATCATCCCCACCTAGCGCCTGCATAAGAATTTGAACCGCTAGTCACCCGTCATAAATGACGTTGGTACTGTGAACTAGTGGGTGGAAGGTTAGCAAAAGGTGAGCTCCTTCTCAAGAACTGCTAATGCCCTAACCCCCCTCGGGTCCATGAGCTGTCGTAGAAGACTTCATGCTCTTACTTAATTGTCCCCTTCTTATTTTATCTAGTTTCTGATTTATCTAATCATTAGATCACTCTGTTCCCCCATATTCAACCATTCTAGTCATATTTACCCGTCAATAACAAACAAATTAAACAACAAGTTATTAATTTATATTATACTCGATAAATAATTAACATATATGGATTACATAGGTAACAAATAATTAACATCTAAAAATTTAATTCAGTTAAATTCAGTTAAACACAAAATTTCGCCATCAAAACCCATTGGCGTCCAAGATGTGTCCCAACAGGCGTGCACGATTTACTCTGGCCTGTCGTTCCCTTTCCCTTTTGTTGGGCCGGTTCTTTCTGCGGTTCCTCTTCGGTAACCCTTCCGGTGTAGGTGATGGACCTGTTATCATTTGTCTAATGCCAGTGTCTTTACCTGCGGCATTTCTTAGCACTATCGCCTGCTGTTCTTCGGATAGGTGAACCCCACTCTGCAGGAGGCCTGTCCGGATGTTGTCTTTCAACTTCCACTCTTCTACCTGTTTCTCTAGCTCCCGGGCCTTCTGTTCGGCCGACCACAGGGCTTCGTCCTTCTGAGCTAATTGATCCCTCAGTGTGTCGATCTCTTCTTTTAGCTTGATTGCTTTCTCGGGGCGGAGCCATGTCTGCTCCATGTATCGACACTTCCTCACCATGGCCTCTGCCCTCTGCGTTTGTGTCACTGCGGTTTGGTGGTAACCGGCTATATCCCTTCGGAATTGTTCCAGAGTTTTCTTGTGAGAGTCCACTAAACAAAATTCATTCTTAACTTCATGTCTATTAGTCTCTATGTACAATAAGTATTAATATATTCTGATCATTTATAAATGCAAAGAACTAATTTTGGCATCTGGATGGGGAAAAGATGGGTATGCTCTTTTCTACTTATATATTATAACGGATTCTGCTGTTTTCTCCTGATCAATTAGTTATAACAGGTATCAGCAACGATGTCGTTGACAATACCTGTGATAACCAAGGGTAGTTATGTAATTCATTATATTGCCAACATTACAATAATATTATGAAATTTATATTTTCTATTTAAACATTAATTTACCAAATTAAAAATTTATTAAATTCAAATTTAGAAATTTCCAAATTGAATCACTTTAAAATGATTTACAAAAATTTTATTGTAAAATAATAATTAAAATTAATGCTAATAATATAAAATAGTTTATTTTAATTTCCTTTTGTTTTTCCACATTTAGGTATTTTATTTTTAGATCTTCACCCGTTGCCATAGCAACGAGTCAACAATCGGAAAATTTCCAAGGTCAGAATTTTTACATGATTTTTAATTTTTATTTTAACTCATTTTAGGTTCCCTATCGAGATCCACACCTCCGCGGTGATCCAAATTAACTCCCCGACATTCTCTCAGGTATGATCTTCACTTCAAGCTAATTTTATTGATCATTGAGGTTGTAGAACGTCTAGAAATGAGCCGCGACAGAAAACCCGAAAACCGGAATTTATCCACGGAAGAATTTTCCCGTTATTTTATTTGTCAAATTTTCTGCTTGATTTTGGGAATAAAAGTTATTCTTTATATCGCTTCAATTTTCTAGTTATTTTTGGTAATGTAGTAATGATAATCGCAGTAATAGTTATAATAGTACAGAGAATATTAGCAATAATGATAATAATAATAATAATAATAATATTAATAATAAAAATGCTAAAAATAATAATAATAATAATAACATTAATAATAATAATAATAATAATAATAATAATAATTGTGATACCATATTAGGGACAATGGTCGTGGTATTAACCCATGGTGGGAGTATTAGCGGGGTATTGGGAATAATAGTGCTATATAGTTTAATAATATTAATAATAATAATAATAAAAATGATAATGAATTTTTAACAATAATAATAATAACTATAATGTGGAAATAATAATATCAACGGCATTAATAATAACAACAATAATAATAATAATAATAATAATAATAATTTAATATTAATAATAACATTGGATTCCTTTAGAGATAATGGTCGGGAAATAATGGGACTATATAGTTATAGCAATACTATTCTAATAATATTAATAATAATAATAATATTTTAATAATAATAATAATATTTTAATAAATAATAATAATAATATTTTAATAATAATTAATAATAAAAATATTTTAATAATAGTAATACTGATATTAACAATCATGTTAGTGTGAAAAACAAGGATAATAGTAATAAAATTTATGTTAATAACATCAGAATTATGAATAAAGTAATATTAATGGTACTATATGGATTTTTCGGTAATAATAGTATGGTGCTCATAATGTTTACAATAATGTTAATAATACTAATCTTCGTTTAGGGCCAATATTAATAATGTTAAAAATAATGAAAAACTTGGAATAATAATCAAAATAATTAACAAAAATTCACGATATGAATAACGATAATAATCATAATATCAGAAAGAAAATAATAATTTTAATAGTAACGACATTTAATAAAATGATAAAATTAATACTGAAATATTTAGTGATAATAATAAATTTTAACAGCATGATAGTCACGTTAGCAATTATTTTATGGGCTGTGGCGTCGTAAATTCGAATTTTGAACTGAACGTAAAGTCTTTGGGTAACATTCCAACGTCGATTTGGCATGTAGATTGGATACGAAAATGCGAGTTATGGCCGATTTGACTTCCTAATGTGGTTAGTCACGGATTTTAGTGAGCTGTGTCATACATTTATGCTAAAATAACGTTGTTGTTCACAAAAAATAAAATGTACTCTTTCTGACTCTTCTATAAACTAGTCAGTATATCTTTCCTTTTTATGTTATCACTTTATATTTAGCCTTTCCCAGGACCTCGACTCAACTCTTTCGAGGGTCGGGCGATAGGATTTAGGAAGGGGAGAATACTGGGCAGGCCTGGTTACTACCGGCACCTCGGCTTCCCCCACTAACGACCGGTTCGATCCGGGGTATCGAAAAAATAATTTCATTTTACTATCTTGTTGCATGTAAATCTATTATGTAAGTCATAGATCGGTTATTGTCGTCAAAAGTTAGATTATTTTGTCTCAAGAACAAATCCTTTGATGATGGAGGTTCAACAACACGGTCGAATTCCTCGATCACGAAAGGACGTTTCTTGTGAGCCTTTTCTGTAGCATAATTAATACAAAAAAAAAATAACAAAAATTCTCATGAATAGAATCATATTAAATATAACATAAAAAATAAACTAAAATTACTTTTTCCAAATGGCAATGAAATAATGATAAAGTGTTATGAGCAATAATAAAATTAAGAGAGTTTTTTTTTTGAGAGTGTTTTTAGAGAGTGTTTTTTGTTCAGCCAGCTTCGCCTTATATATCATGATTGTTCGTGTGTGTGTTTTGATGCAGTAAAACAAGGAATTCTCGAATATTCCAAATTTTAGTAAAATTTTTATTCTTTTTGATTTAAATTTAAATTTTTACATTTTTATATCTCAGAATTTTTATTAAATTTTTATTTATTTTATTTTTCCTTAAATTTCCGTTTTTAAGTAATTTTAAATTTTCTGCTCAAAACCACACAGGCGTTATCGTGCTGGCTAAACAAAAGTAAAAGAAAAAGGGTTTTTTATCAGTTTTTGCCCAACACTAATACTATAATTGCTCGGACAACGCTCGGGTTCACGAGCTGTCGATAGAAGACCTATGCTCGCTTTGCTCTGTCCCTTACGTGAAAGTGCGAATTAAATTTAGACTGATTAGTGTAGATGATTTCGAGTCTATCTCCCACTATGACTGGACACTCGGGTTTAAGTTAATCATGAGTACAGATTTATTTAATGAAACAGAATGACATGCATAATAGCTGTAAGTTAATTCGATTGACTTGACGATTGCGCGGCTCGGCGTCGGGCACGTTCCTTACGTCCCGGCCGGCGGATGGTTGGTTGAATGGCTGTCGACTTCGAGATTGGTGCGACACCATCAAGGGCGCGTTGACTCGGTAGTTGGGAAGGGGCGAAGATGAGCGGATACGTTACCGCTTCCCCTTCCCGACAGGCTGCTAGGGCAACTTCTATGCCCCTAATCTGTGTGCGAAGACTCTGATTGAGCTGGCGCTCCTCCGCCCAGCCTTTTTGAGCTGCAGTGAGTCGGAGATAGAGTGTCTTCGTCCTTTTGGGGTCGGACCAGGTCGCTTTGACCAGCTGCACCTCGCGAGTTAATTGCAGTATCTGACTGAGTAGCTCTGCGTTTGTCTGCCTAGCGCGGTCTAGTTCGCTTTGCATCAATTTTTGGACCGACATTGCTATAAAGAAAACATTCAGATTAACTTTATGAGTTTAATGAGGAAAATTCGGATTGTTACAAACATAGTTATGGAATGAAAATCTGTTTATAAAAATTAAGACGAACAACTCATGACAATTTTGATATTGACAACATCACTAAAGCAAATTGTTATTTATGTCTTTGTCCGGAGATTCAGGACTTCTCAAAAAACTTCTTGACCCCTTCTTCCGGAGATTAACCGGGAATGATGGGCACTGGACGTCGAGTGTTGCGGGCCGGTCGAGTCGGGTAGGTCTCCGCAATGCGCCCGACGAGGATGTCCTCTTCAACGTTGGCGAGGTACATCCTTGCCTTTACTACGTTCAAATCAACCTGTTCCTGAATCTTCTCCCACTGAGCAAGAAGGCTTCGCGCATGGTCGAGGATCTCCTCGGCAGGGTACTGTTCTTCATTTGGTTTGCGGGGGTCATTCTCTCGGCCTAGGATTTGCCATAGAGTTGGACAAGATTTTTTGGGACGTGGCTCCTCGAGAGTCATTGACGGGCGCGCTCGTTTCCAGGCTCGACGCCATTCATCGGCCTCTTGTGCTGATATCCATTCTGGGAGCATGAGTTCTTCTGAAATGAGTGTAATATAATGAAATCTCACAATAGTTTACAAGGCATTTGGACATTTATCAACAATCATAGACTCAGATAACCTTAAATCGCCGGTTAATTTCAGGGGTACATTGGTCAGTTAATTTAACGTCTGGGGAACCTGGTATCTGAACTGAAGTTATGAGATTTATGGCGATGAGATGTATGAATTTGTGTTTGGGCGATTTCTATGATTTCTCCACGTTGATGAAAGGTTATAGAATCAGAATATACAATATATATAAAGAGATTCCTAATTAATCATGTATAATTTATCTAGCAAAAGAAATCTTCCTACACGGCCTAGCTATGTTAGATCGAGGTCGTTCACTCTTTAAAATGTCATCGTTTCGGGTGAGAATCTACCTGTGTTTATCATACAATGGGTCTTAATTCCTGATAGGTATCGATCTGTATTCGACTCTCTCTAATGTATAATTTTAATTATCTATCAAATTGAAATGATTATTTGCGCATTTCAACACTTTGTGAGTTTCTCATGATCGTTCAATGTCGAACCGGATGTTCGGACATGACATCACCATCGACATTCAGAGTGATTTTGAACTTGTCTATTCCTACGCTGTTGCGACGTCCGTTCGCACTTTGTACCGGTGTATTTGATTTTAACTGGTTTATTATTAATCACAATTCAAGTTTATTAATTTGTTATTAAAATTTAAACCATCTATCTTTTCAGAAGTGGAAATTGGAATTATCGTAGGTATTTGTTCGAATTGGGTCTAGTTTTGTACATTTAAGTTCTTTGCTGGATGGTCCCTATATTATTAGGAGTCGGTGCGGTTGTATCCTGGATTCATTGTTTGCTCTATGGGGTTAGTTAATTTGATTTTACATATTGATCATTTTATTATTCTAGGTCTAAGGAGCTATAGCGTTTGGGGAGTTACTTGTGGCAATTATTTGGATGCAATTGATCATTTGCTGTTTTCGATTTCGCACTTACATGAATTCTAATCGTGCCGTGAAGGTTAATCAGTGGAAATCTATAACGGCAGTTATTGCGGAGATGAGGTCAAAGAAATTAAAGACAGGTGAAACGTTATGTTAGTCGGTTGGTTTACTGTTAAGGGCCGGTAATCTCTTTGGTTTCAATGCAATAAATTCTTCTCCGTTTTATTAGTATTTTATATTTTCCAATTTTTATTGAATTATTTAGGCTAATCTAATTTCGTTCTGAAGTTAATCAATTTCTTGGGTTTTATGCTGAACGTCTCTTATTTATGTGAGAGGTTGGAAAGGTATTACTGCTAATTCAATTGATAAACGCACTCGGGTTTGAGATTTAATTAACTTGGTTTGCCTATCGAATCATTTTAATCCCTTGCCCTTAAGTGGTTGCATTTTACTAACAAATTACTGTAACTTGGTTTTAATCGTAGCTTCACTCTATTTTTCCAACACATTACTCTAGTTTGATTAGTGGATCACTTTATTATTAAGTGAAGAATTACCTAGTTTCAACCAACGGTTACTGAATTAATTTAATAACTAAATCACTCCGCTTTCACTTGCTAGATACTTTAAATCTTATAATGGAGTTCCTTATCATTAATCTATCTCAATCGATAATAAGCTACGTTACTTTAATAAGTGATTTTAATTTTTAAATTACTAACTCCAAGTTTTACTTCCGTTTACTCAAGAATTATGTGATTCTAATCAAAACTTATTTTATTGTTACACAAGTTACTTTAATCTTTAATCCATGAGTTAATTTATTCCATGCATCACTTTAAATTTGCTCGATAATTATTTTAACTAATCTGAATTAACCAAGGAGACATTTATTATTATTCGATAATCATTTAAACTGATGGATTAATTTAACTCAATGAACTACTTATGACTTTTGGTACTTTATTTTTAGATATAAATTCGATTTAGTGTTTTAATGATTAATTTATTTCTAAAATTTATCCATTTTAATTATGCCAACGATTTCAAATTAATTTATTCCCGTACCCTTTCCCTTTAATAGATCTTAGGCGCATTTTGTGTTTATGTTATATTTACAGAGTGCCCACTGAACTACTCGGTGTGATGATTTTGAGCCGTATGTAATACAAATTTAGGTCGATTTTACAGAAATGAGAAACGAGGAAGCAGCCAGAGACTTCTTCCTTATTTCTCTTTTCAGCTATAGGGATAAATATTGACGTTACGACCGCTGCGTTGCGCACGCTGAGTCTTCACGGGTACATATCATTGGCGATTTTCCACGCACTTACATGCATCTGTACTATGTAGATTTTGCTTTCTTGCGTTATGTGTTGGCTGTGGGCCGGAAAAATTTCGACAGTTTAATTCAATTTATGAGAATATATATATAAAACAATTTATGTATATTAATAATATTTATTAATTATAACAAAAATAACATAATTACCCTTCATAACCATTCCAAAAAATTGCATACAATAGCATAAAATAACATAAATGCCTCTCTCCCCACGTCGACGCCAAGCAGAGCTCTACCGAGATGCAATAGACGCGACGTGGAAAGAGGGTTCCAACATAAATATTTCTCACCTAAAAATTCTGAAAGTAAAATTCTTGAACAAAATTAAACGATTTCAAAAATGGTTTTTAGTTTTGTAAATATGGTTTTTTCAAACGATTTCAAAGTAATTTGAAAAATGGTTTTTAAGGTTAACTTTAATGTGAAAATGGATCAGTATTTATACCTATTTTTCTCGCATGTTAGATTTGATGCAGTAAAACAAAATTCGACCTTGTTATTTTCTAGTAAATTCTATTCTTTAATTTTATTATTTTTTGATTTATTCTTATAATTTTTTATTTAGAATTTTTATTGAATTATTACTAATTCAAATTTTCCAATTTAAATTTCAGTTTAATGAACTTTTATTAATTTTTCAATTTTGTCGAATTTGTTGTGTTTTCTTGTTATGTTTGTGTAGGTATCGTGCGAAACTTGGTGCGTTTTGTATTTATTTTAATTTATTTTTATGTTTGTTATTTTATTTTTTTTCTCATATTTTATAGGGTTTAATTGGTGTTTACTAGGTTTATTTAAATCTGCCTGTTATGTTTGCATGTGTGTTACTGATCCATTAAAACATTTCTCAAGGCCGTTTACGTTCTGGCCCAACAAATGGATCAGTAACACACACGCAAATATAACATGCAAGTTTAAATAAACCTATTGAAACATCAATTAAACCCTATTAAATATGAGAAAAAAAAATTAATAAACATAAAAATAAATTAAAATAATAACAAAACGCACCAAGATTCGCACGATACCAACACAAAACACAACAAGAAAACACAACAAATTCGACAAAAGTGAAAAATTAATAGAAGTTCATGAAAATGGAACTTAAATCAAAAAATTTGAATTAGTAATAATTCAATAAAAATTCTAAATGAAAAATTAGTAAAATAAATCGAAAAATAATAAAATTAAAGAATAGAATTCACTAGAAAATAACAAGGTCGAATTTTGTTTTACTGCATCAAATTTAACATGCGAGGTTAGGGACAGAAAATAGGTATAAATACTGATCCATTTTCACATTAAAACTAACCAAAAACCATTTTTCAAATTACCTTTGAATCTTGTTTAAAATCTTATTTTTAGGTGAGAAATGTTTTATTGTGGAGCCCTCTCTCCACGTCACGTCCTCGCAACCTCGGTAGAGCTCTGCTTGGATGTTGGCGTGGGGGGAGAGGCATTTTATTTTTACTATGCGATATTATGAATTTTTGTTTTTTACGGAATGGAATGTAGGGTAATTTATGTTTATTTGTTAAAAGTTTAATAAATATTTATATTATCTATAAATTGTTTTTCATGCATTTAATAATATTAATTAATCTGTCGAAATTTTTCCGGCCCACAGCCAACACATAATGCAAGATAGTAAAATCTACATAGTACAGATTTGTGTAAGAGCGTGGAAAATCGCCAATGATATGTACCCGTGAAGACTCAGCGTGCGGAACGCAGGGGTCGTAACGTCAATATTATCCATATAGAAGAAACGAGAAATAAGGATGAAGTCTTGTGGCTGTTTCCTCGTTTCTCATTTCTGTAAAATCGACCTAAAATCATACCACACACGGCTCAAAATCATCACACCGAGTAGTCCAGTGGGCACTCAGTAAATATAATATAAACATAAAGTGCGCCTAAGGCCTATTAAAGGGAAGGGTACGGGAATAAATTAAATTGAAGTCGTTGATATAACTACATTGAATTAAAGTTTTGAGATAAATTAGGAAAAAAGTCATTGGTGTAATCAAATTGATTCTTATTTTGAACTAAATTAGTAGAAATTTTCGAATAAATAATTCAATGATTCAGTTAAATTAAATTATAAATTAAAATAGCTATTGATTATAGATAAAGTAACAATTAAAGTATTTCTATGGCTTAAAATTAGAGTAGTTATTGAGTAATTCATTCATTAAAGTATTACAATTTATTAAAAGTACAGTGATTAAATTATTATAACTTATGGATGAAAAGTAGAGTGACGACGAATAATTTCAGTGAGTAAATTAGTATAACCCATTTTCAATAAGATTGTAGTAATCATTGAGTAAAAACAAGCAATTCACGAATTAAGTTATCATAATTTATTGATTAAAATTAGAGTAGAGACGAATAATTTCTTTGATTAAATTAGTCTAATTCATTTTAATAACGTTAAAGTAATCATTAAGTGAGGACAAGTAATGTATTGTTTTAATTAAATTAATTCACTGATAACGATTAAAATGACTAGTAATTAAATTCATTGATTACAAATAACAAAAATTCTCAGTTAAAAGTAAAGCAATTCGTTAAATCAAAAGTAAGTTAATCCCTTAATTGGAGCTAAAGTAATGTAATGATTAAATAAAGTAACCCGCGGATTAGAATAAAACAATTTATTGAACAAATTCACTAGTTAGATATAAAGAAAATAAACGAGTCAAACTATCGATAGAAATTAGGTACGAATAAATCAACAACCCGCTAAAAAGGTAGGAAAATTATCGTCATAAATAAGATTTATACCCCATGGAGGTGAATCAAAATAATCGAAATTTAGAACGAAAACTTTATAAAATACAAAAAGTTAATCATAATCGAAATTTAGACTAATGCATAAATAAAATTAACGAACGAAAACTTTATAAAATACAAAAAGTTAATCATAAAAAATACATTAAAAATCAAAACATAGATAAGGCTTACTGCCAATTGTCGATAGTGCATAATAAAATAATTTCAGACAAAGTAGCAAATAAAACATCCCAAAATGATAAATTCCAGAGATAGGCACTTGCACAGAGAGGTAGTTCATCGTAATCCGCAATGAATACAAGCAGGTTACCCTAAAAAAATTTGCCGGTAAAGGTGTTAAAAATAACTAAAATATTAAATTACCCAAATCGATCCACTGTACGGCGACGAATCCATCTATCGTAATATTTTGAATCAAAATAATCCGTAAGCAATATGAACAGGATGCGACATTAGAGATTAAAGTTTAACATGTATCTGCGGTATTAGGCGAATCGACCGGAAAATGTGAATTCGCGTGATCAGAGAGTTTCCGTCGACATTGTGTATGAAATCAACTGCTAGTAATATAAACACCGACGTAAAAAAATTTTGTACACAAAAATAAAAAAAATTTAATTTTAAATTTAAAGGAATTAAAAAATTATAATTTTGGAATACTCTGGAAAATCATCACACACACGAACAATCGTGGTATATAAGGCGATACTGGTCGAGCAAAACTCACTCTCAAAAACTCTTGAAAACACTCTCAAAACTTTCTATTTTTATTCTCAATCTCAAAAATTTTCTTTAAATTTTATAATTATTACTGTTTCATTTGCTGACGTATTATTTTATCCTAAAACTTTGTGGAAACGTTTGAAACAAGTAATAATTTTTGATTTTTATATGCAATTATTTTTATGCTAACTAATATTTTTGTTATTTATTATGTTATTTTTCACATTTTGTTAACTTAATTATAATATGTTAATCACTATTTTAGTTCTTTTTATATTAATCCATGCAAATTTTTCTGATTTATTTATTTTTACTTACGAGAATAATTTTGTTCATGATCGAACTGCATCTTGACGGAGTGGCATCACTTTAAAATTTCATTCATAAATTTGCAAGTTAGTAAGATCAAGAACATCCTTGACCGACTACGAGTGGTGCTAAACCACGGACTGTAGTGCCCAGGAGGAAGAGAAGCTGTGAGGACGGTTGTCAGAACAGCCCAAAGTTTTCCCCGGAAACCTCTTCGCCTGACCGTCATGATGACTGAGAGTGGCCATGAGGAAGGACTAAAATCAATTAACATAAAAAGAAAAATAAACATGACCAGCTAGGAGAAAGAAAAATATTAAAAACCAGAAGGATGTGGAACGATTACTGAAACATCGACTTTAAAAATAATTAGGAAATTTAGAAAATTCGAAAGGCTGAATTTATCAACAGTTTTACGTGTAGATTACATCACTTAAGTATAGAAGATCAAGCGAAATCTTAGTCCATTTCGGTCTCGTAAAAAATCTCCATGTGAAAATCGTTTAGGGATTCATTTAATTTACACTTAACTTTTCTAGTATTCTGATTGTTAAAGCAACAAGTCATCTTAACCTTAATGCCAATAAAATTGTATGTTAAAACGTAAAGACATGATTCAGACTCAACTCTTCTTAACTCCATACTGATCCTTCATATTCCCCGGAATATCAATAGAGACCATTATAGCTTATTATTATTACTATTATTATTATTATTATTATTATTATTGCAATCATTAGTATTGTTATTATTATTATTATTACCAACTATATTAACATAATGATTATTATTATAAATATGTATATTATCCTTATTATGATTATTAACGTCATCAGAAATACCAGCATCATTAATATAATTACTATTAATATTATTATTACTATCAGTATTGTTATTATTATTATTATTATTATTATTATTATTATTATTATTATTATCAATTTTATTATCACTAATACTATTATTAATATTAGTATTGTTAATGTGGTTATCATTTTTATCATTATTAACATCATTATTATTACTAATTATTATTATATTATTACAATTGTTATTATTATTATATGGTTATGATCAATAATAATGAAATAATTATAAAAATAATTATAAAAATCTAAGTAAAAGGAAAATAACAAACAAATATCTACTATTACAATTTATTAATGATATAAAAAATATCAATATTCCACAAATTATATTTCCAAACAGATAAAATTCCAGTGGGAACTTTTCCATTGAGATTGTGATCGGCAGGATCAGAGAGTCCTGAAAGTAAAGATTAATGAACTTAACTTTAAATAAAACTACAAACCTCAAGAAAAGTATCCGTGTTACTAGAGGTTGTCTGAGTAAACCTGGCGGCGGTGGAAAACCTAAAAATGCAGAAAATATTAGTTAGAAGTATCAAAAAATTGATACTTACTTTTATTATAGAAATTGGAAATTGTTTATTAAGTTGCCATGGCAATAAGTGGCAAGCAAAATGCAATAGAATTAGGTAATATGATATATACTTGAATACCTTCCAAACCATTGAGCTTTAAGGGTTAAAATGAGAACAGGTAATACACAATAGGAAGTATTTACTTACAATAGGGTTAATTACATTATATAAATTAAAATTTTATAAGTTACTATATAGTAAATTAAATTAAATAATTTTATTTTTTAACGTTAATAAATTAAACTTTTAAGGTTTAAAGTAAATTTCTTATTTGGAAAATTTATGGATAAATTTTTAAAATTTTAGAAATCAAAATTATTAATATTATTATTATTGTTATTGTTAATGTACTGATAATTTTTATAAAAATAGTTATTATTGTTATTATTAGTATCATTATTGTTATCATAATGATAATTATGATTATTATTATTGTCTTTATTATTATTGGTAAAATTATTATTAATATTATTATTATTACTATTATCATTATTGTTATTGAGGTTATTATTATTATGATTGTTATTATTATTGTTATTACTAAAATTTTGGTTATTTCAATGGTTACTACAGTTCCCACCATGGCTTTTATTCATCTTATAGGCCGCGATGAACCTAATGATTCGTAATTCCCAAGAGTAATTACGAGGGTGGGTCGATTAATTAATGCCACCAACGTGTCGCGCTAACTCTTCAGCCCAATGTGAATCACCCTATTGCATACTATCCCACGAACTCGCTATAACCCGAATATCAACGAGAGAACAACAAGCAATGAATAGGTTTACACCCATGTGATTTGGTAGATGACCACAACGAGAATGTCAAAGTCTAGTAAGGGGATTTAGATGGCACTTAAATGCACTAACCCTGGGAACAATTTGCCGTGTTAACATATAATTTTAATGATTTTATTGATTTTAATGCTATCATTTTCACCTATTTATTCAACTCGTAGTTAAAATCCTATCCTTTCTTTTCTAGTGAAAAATCACCAAGCCGACTTCGAGAAATTCAGGAAGAACGTCGCCAAGTACTATGAAAAGGAGATGAGTCAGTCCCATCGAGCGGAGTCCCTAGTGCGGCGTTGTTAGACGCATGGAGGAGACGTGGATTAGGTCGGATGAAGCTAAGAAGCTTCATCAACAAATAGCTCAGATAAAGAAGCTATATGAAGAGGAGTTGACTCTCTCCAGGTCCTTCAAAGTGAAAATAAGGCAACAAGTCTGCACCATAGCGGCCTCTGATCCGCACCGACCTTACAACTAAGCCAACTTATGCCGAAACAGAATTGTTTCTGGCTATCGACATGGACATAGTTGAGGAAAGAGCTTCTACCTCGGTACCTCCTCCAGAGCCGTCTCACTCGGAAGCGACCGCCACCCTCCAAACCTCGATCGGGTCAGCACGAAAGAGCCTGAAACAGGAAACTAAAAGAAGCCCGTTTGTTGAGGCAATTCACGAGCATCTTCGATCTTATTTGACATTCATTGTAAACTGAAAAACTAGTTAAAATGTACCTTTGTGATTCTTAATTATAATTTAATTTCAATTATGAATAAATGTATTGAATTAATTTCTTTTCATGAATTCACACTGTTGCAAGGTCATTGAAAATAGAATTAGAAGGGGACTTTAACGAATGGGACAATAAACCTTCTACGGTTGTCCATGAACCCATGGAAGGTTAAGGCATTAGCAGTTCTTGTAGAGGAGCTCACCTTTTGTTAACCTTCCACCCATTAGTGCACAGTACCAACGTCATTTGTGGCGGGTGCTTAGTGGTAATTATTGTTATGCGCGTACTGTGTGGGGCTTGCAGCTATTCCCTTGGCACTCATGTAAAATTATTCCCCACAAGTACCCAGCAATTGATAAAATTCGACCACAATTTCTTAGTGCGAGGGATACAGCGCATACTGATAAAGTTGAAATAAAAGCTTTTATTGGCTTACTCTACCTTGCTGGAGTATACAGAGCCAACAGGTTAAATTTAGATGAATTGTGGAGTACTTCCGGAGATGATATAGAAAAGTTTTGGTTAACTATGTCTCTACGTCGCTTTAGATTTTTTATGCAATGTTTGCGTTTTGACGATATAGAGCAGTGTTTCTCAAGCTTTTTATAACCATCGCCCCTTTAAAACACAGTTTGATTTGTCACCGCCCCCTAAAGATTATTTAATTGAATATTATACAAAATGAATTACATGTAAATAAATTTTAATGGTACAGAACAATTGCTACCGAATTGCTCCAATAGCGTTATTTAACAGAAACATGTTACAACTTAATTGCGTACGGCGTGTGGGCTATCCTACAAAATCAATGTTAAGTATTTTGAGTTTTTATACTATCATACAGGGTAGAAATATAAACTAATTATTCTTTATTGTGTAGTAGGTAGGTTTTAATTTTAGTGAAATTTAAAATATAAAGTAAATGAAATTACAAATATACCATTGCCCTCTGCACCCATGTCAACGCACCCAGTTTTTTCGGGGCCTTTTAACGCCCCCTCTATCTCGAAGTTACACTTTCACGGAACCACTGGTGTCTACTCATATCTTAATTCTGGAATTGTGAGAATCTCTACATGAATTTTAGTCTAGCCTAGCGTTGTTAGTCGGCCGACCGTTTTCTCGTAGCAAACGTACCTTTAGTTCTTCCCTTTTAATTAACTATTAACTCAACATTATTCTTTTATTGCTCTTGATCCAATTATTCACGGTTAATCCAAAAGGAAAAAAAATAAACACAAAAAAATTCTATTACAATTCATTTTATTTTCGACATATATAGTTCAAGTATAGGTATACAAAGGATAAGAACAGTTCACGAGATATCATGCGATTTCGATTATAATACACAACTATGGTACAGAGTAAGCGTTTGGGGAAGTCATTAGAGATTGACGACTCCGTAATAACAGTGAGGGCTGCATATAAGAAGAGGAGCGGGTCGTCGTGACAGATCTAGTCGACCTCGATTCTAGTTTTCCGCATCGATGTCTACCAACAGGCATCGGCGTTTCGGCTGTCGATAGAGAGGGGGATTGGTGATTGAATTTAGTTCCGCATGGGTTGAGGTTCCAGGCTCGTTCGCCGGGGTAAGGATCGTCGGAACACGTCCACTAAGAACGGCAATTTCTTCCAAGTCGAGACCTAGTTGCTCCAGGGTGCAGTTTACCAGTGGAGTTTCGATTGCTTCCTCCACTAGATTGATATAGATCGACGGAGGTGGTGAGTGAATAGTTATAGATGAAGCATAGATGATATCTGGGTCGAAATCAGGGAATTCGAACTCTTGGTATGCCGGAGGTGGATCATTCTCTCTGCTCGTCGTTCATATCGATTACGTCGCCTTAAACAGATTAGCTTCTGCTCGGCGTCGATTCCGATTGGGCCGCCATCGGCCTACTCCGGGCCTAGATTCGGCCACTACGTTCTGAGGGGGTTCAATAACCGGAGGTGGGGCTGGGTTTGAAGGGAGGTGCTGGGCTGGAATAATATTTAGACTTTGGGCCCAACTGCATCCCGGTACTCGAGCTCGGAGCTCGGCCTCCGTAAATATTCGTCTGAGTGCGGTGCCCTGTTCAGCTATTAGTATTCGCTGGCTGCGTGATTCAACCACCAGCTCATCTCTGGCCCGAGATAGGCGAGAAATCTTTTGGAACAATTTACGGGTGGCCTCGGGCGAGCTCCAGATGCCCTTTAATTTTTGATACTTTGTTTAGAGGACTGCGTGGTCCTTTTCGAGTTGTTCTAGTCTCTGACGTGTTGCGATTATTGATGGAGATAGGCGTGGTATCCTGGGAAGCTCTGACGTATTCATTGTTCGGCGAGAATCTATACGTAAACAAAATAGTATTATGTACCAGTACCTGAAAATCATACTGGGGCGTCGGTGAGGTAATTGCAAGATGATTCGCAAGCGAAATGACAGTGGGAGTGGGGTCAATATCAATAGAAGTAGAGGGTTTTAGTACCATCCTATCGCGACGTTTCTAATTTGGTGAGTGAATTGATGCCGAGGGCGTGTAAGATTTGAGATGAATCAGGGATGGGATCAGCGGTCGCGGTAGTAATTTAACTAATCAGAATTCAAAAAGGGGTCCGTTATAATTAGTATTCAGGCATTGTTACTCAAGTAGGTTCTCTAATGACCACTAAATTATTAATAATAGTAATGGTATGTAGGGGAACATTTACTAGATTGACGTTATTAATAATCATAATAATAATACTGGGGTCAATACCAATAATAGTGATACTACTAATAGTTATAATCATAATGATAACAACCAATATAATAATGGTAACAATAATAATAGTGAGAAATGCTCCTAATGATAATAATAATCGTAATAATAGTAATAATAATATTAATAATAATAATAATAATAATATTAATAATAATAATAATAATAATAATAATAATAATAATAATAATAATAATAATAATAATAATAATAATAATGATAATAATAGTAGTAGTAATAGTAATTATATTAGAGGATCACGGCACAACCATTAAATAATGGTAATAATATTAATGACTATAATCCTAAGGAAGATATGGAGTAATCACGGAATTTACTAAATGTCCATATTCCCAAAAAAATTTCAACTATAGAGATCATTTCGACAACCGGGTAAAGTTGAAGTCAATGACATTTCCTACAACTGGGTATTATGAACTTGGCTGTCGCGGGAAGAAAAAACAGAAACCGTCGGCATGGCAACTTGCTATGAGGTGATGAAAATTTTCCTTCCTCTTCCTATTAGCGATGACGAGTTTGTGAAATACTATTACATTGTAAAATTCTGCAAGAAAAATCGATAGTGGCAAACGGCTATTTGGGGAATACATTCGTGATTAGACTAGGTTGATTTATGTGCTAACTAAATGGGGCATCATCAGTTGGTTGTTTCCTATGAGTGGATCTGTTGATTCTATGGTCATCGACTCGGTGGTGGTATGTCGACATTTTGTGATATGCGTTCCAGCATCGATTCAAGACAGAAGATGGGTTTTTTGATATATCAATTTACTTTATCTATTCTGTAGTTTGGGACATTTATGGTTTTGCTAAATCTATCGGTTTTTGCTATGCGTCGTTTAAAAATGCTGTAAATTATGATTGATCTCGGTAATTCTATTTTATGGCGTTTGAAAACTTAGTATTTATTATGGTAAAGGTGTCTGACACCTTCCTGGTATTTTTATTTCCCTTTTTTACATTGTTAAAAAAAATTTTTATTCCAGTCGTTACTTATCACTTCTGCCCATAATGACTCGTTTTCGAGGTTTCAAGAAAATAATCCTAAACGATCGCTGTGTGATCTTTCCTATTACCCCTAACTGATAGTGCCCTTCCCTTTAATTTAGGATTTCCTGCTCGCCTCGACCGATGTTTCCATCAGCCGTTGCGAGTCGTTTAACGGTGCCCTACGGGGAGGGTCCTGTGCCATTTTGCCAGGCCCGTCGCGGACAGACCGAGATTTCGAAAAGGCGCGACCCACAATCACAACTGGGGAACTTAATCCGCCAGCCGGACCGGGATCTGCCTGATCGAGGATTATTACAATATATATCATGTAAATATGATTTTATCAGGGACCTCGTATATAATTGATATGGTTACATGATTATAAAATGAATATGAAGCATTATGAATATCAAATTGTATTAACAAAAAAATTAAGCAATCGTTAACATAGAATACAAAAAGAAAAACAAAACATCCTTACTTCGTAATACAAATAGAATTTCAGTAAAAATGAAAATTGAATTTAGTTGAAAAGTGAGATTGTTTGAATGAAATTGGTCACTGCTTATATACTATTTTTGTGTCTGTGTGCGACCAATAGGAGATTTTTCGCCATTTTTGGGGCTTTTTAATTATTATATTTATTTCGAATTATTTTTATAAATTTTTATACATTTTTCTTTATTTTTTGATATATGAATATTTGTTATTGGATTTCATTTTTTATTATTATTATCTTACAATATTATTTTTTATCCCCAATATTTTGTTTTCTGGTCGCCTCTTCTGCCTGTGTTTTTTCTAAACCTTATTTTGCAAGGTTTTGGCAGTTTATTTATTTTCTCGTATGTTTCTGTCTGCAGCTGTAGGCTTCTTACGAATTTTAATTAATTATTTGTTTTTATTTAATTTTGTTATGTTTTTAATTGGTTTTAATTAATATGTTTTATTTCATTTTTGGTCTCTTCTTGCGGTGCATGCGTATCTGCAGTGACCATATTCCATATTTTTCATTTTTATCTTTTTGTTTTACAGTTTGTTCGTAATTTTTTGTTTTAATTTTGACTCTAAGCCCAACACAAAATTAAATAAAACAAATATTAATTAAAATCATTGAAAAGCCTACAGATGCAGAAAGAAACACAAAACTAAAATATAAAACCGCCAAAACCTTGCAAAAGAAGGTTTTGAAAATACACAGGCTGAAGAGGCGACCAGAATAAAAATAAAAATCAGCAAAAATAAAAAATGTAAATTTAATAAAATTAATATTAAAAAATGAAGAAAAATAAATAAAAAAGAGGAAAATATTAAAATAAATAAAAGCCATTAAAAAACCCGAAAAAATGGCCAAAAAAGATTTAAACTTCGCTGATTGGTTGCACACACGCACAAAAACACTATATATAACAGCCATTTTCATAATATTTAACCTTTAAAAATTTTGAATTTCACAAATTTTGAACTTTGAAAATTTTGCTATCTTATCGATTTAATTGTAAGTTTTGTTGATTGTAAATTTCAAATACATATTTTATGTAACGAATTTTTAACTTTAAGTGATTTCTTATCATGGATGGCCGCGATACTTTTTAGTATCTGCGATAGGTCCCCCTAAATTTAATTATATATGCATATTCATGTTAGTTGTAGAGAATGGCAGGGCAACATTCAATTCCGGCCGTTAAATTGGCAGGACGTTGACGTGTTGCTTTGTCACAATTCACCCTTCGGTGTCGACTTAGTCTGGTCAGGCCTTATTGCACTGATCACGGGGTAGGACACCGTCGGAATTTACAGCGGCGGCCATTGCGATGTTGGAATAACATTTGTACAAATGTTTAAGTAGGAACGTTATATTTTTTCAAATTCCTGTCGAGATTAATTATATTGATAGAATCGACTAGGGTTAAGTATCGTAACAAAAGAAAGATCAACGGAATCTATTTTTTGGTTAATTTAAATCATACCTTATAGAAAATAAACAGAAAATATTGAAATTAAAAATAAAATTTTTTTCAGCTTTCTTATTTTTCAAAAATGACCATCATTATCTAACGAACAAATTTTGCATTAAATAAAATACCACAGTAGCAAATAACAACTATACTATAGATGAAAAATCGGATTGCTTGAAAATATTAATTAATTATTATTTCTATTATATTCATTATTATAATTATATAAATTTATAATACTAAATTCTCCCCCATTTAGTTTCTTTCTTTTCCAAGAACATCGTAAAGAAAATTTTCTCTTCGAAATCATTGGCGAAAATCCTCAAATCCGTCGAAATGCAATCAGGATATAAAATCCCAAAAATAATGCCGCCAAAACCAGGAAAACCTACACAATCCAATATCAAAAATGACAATTCTTCCCACGTAGAATGCCAACAAAGTTATAATAAATTGTTCGCGGAGCACGAACGCACGCTCGGCACGTGGTTCGCTCCCGAATTAGTGAAGGCGTTACACAAGCAGATACTGATCGCTGAAAAACGGGCTCAAAGGATCGTCATCAACGATCAGAGCGCCGTACTGATAGCGTCGTTCACTGAAACCGAGTTAACCAAGTGGTTAGCCGGCCGTGACCTGGCAGTAAAACTAAACCTAATCACCGCTAATCACATTCCGAAAAAAATCGCAATTGGCCCTTCGCAAACCCCGAAAACAAGTAAGAAACACAATCCTAGCAAAAACCGGCGTCGCCGTGAACGACGCCGAGCAGAAGGAGTCACGATACTGAACAACGCGGCCAAGGTACTCGAAGAAGCTGCGCTATTGGTCGCCGAGCAACATCCCGAATTCGTTAAATCGGACGAAAATCCACCGGTAGAATCTACACCTCAAATCTGTGCGATGAAACGGACGAATTACGACTTCGTGTGAATATCTCACCCATCTCAACTCCCACATCGGTGGTCAACGAAAATCGGAAGCCTTCAACTTCTATAGGCTATTGGACAGATGACTTCGGGACGAGCTCTGCCACTCGTTCCCCAAGTCGGATCCAACAAACTAAATCTCGGCCGAAAGCGAAGATTCCCGGTTGACATCGACGAATAAAAGCCGACTTCGATAGTGACGGATTTCATTTGTGTTAATTCACCCATTGATTTATGATTCAATTATATTCTTATTATATTTTCTGTTTCGTAAATTTTGTAGTTTTCGATAAAATAGAATTTTTGTAATTATTGTTAATTTCCTGGTAATTTTTGATTTTTCTATAAATAAATAATGAATTGATGTTTGCAGTCTTGTCTGAGTATGGTATATTGTTAATAAAACCTAATGCTTGCGAATGGTATGATTGAAAAGGGTTATTTAACTTAGAAAGATGAAATGGGAATAACTGTAGTTCTTGTAAAAATTGATTTTAACCTTTTGTAATAATTAGTTTAGTAGTAAAAAGTAATTGTAAATGAAAGATGAAATATGGGTGTCAGGATGACTTTATTTTTCCTTGAATTAAAAAGAAAATTTTATTAAATCTAGAAACAGCTGATCTAACAGCGTATTTAATAATTTAGATGAAATTTCAAATTACCACAAGTTACTTAAGGTAAAATATTACAAATTTAAAAAAAGTTCTAGGTTGATAGTATTATTTTACTTTTTGGTAATTAATTCAGGGGATTTAATTAGGAAACTGGATTTTAAAAACTCATTAGCAAAAGTTTTCCTTCGGAAAATTTCTAAATTACAATATTTAAATTTTATTGATTGATTATATAAAATTAATGTTGTCTAAATTAAATTATTAAAGAATAAATAGGTAGTCAAGTTTCGGATAATTATGTTTCAAACTATAATTTGTACTAATATTTAGCGATGAACTAAAGAGACCACGAGAAAACTTTATCCCAGACGTATACATTTGATCGATAGTAAGTAGTGGGATACCGGCCCTCTAGCTCAGAGGCCATCTAGCTCACATACCCCCCCCCAAAAAAATTTTTTTGCGCTAAGTTTAAAAGTACAAATTTTTTTAGAACAAAGACAATGACTCATTCAAGGTCATTGGATGACTCATCAAATTTTTTAAAACAAAGACCATGACTCATTCAAGGTCATTGGATGACTCATCATTTTTTCAAAAATTTTTCTATGTTTAAAAGTACATCTATTTTCAAGGTCATTCAAGGTCAAGGTCATTCGAGGTCAAGGTCATTCAAGGTCAAGGTCATTCAAGGTCAAGGTCATGGAATTTTTAAACACTTTTTAAATTTAAATTTACTACTTATAAAAAATAAATAGTATATATTTGTAAATTATTTTATTATTATTATTATTAATATTATTATTATTATTATTATTATTACTATACTAATAAAATTACTATTATTAGTATTATTATTATTATTATTATTATTATTATTATTATTATTATTATTATTATTATTATTATTATTATTATTATTTTTCAAGGTCATTCAAGGTCAAGGTCATTCAAGGTCAAGGTCATTCAAGGTCAAGGTCATGGAATTTTTAAACACTTTTTAAATTTAAATTTACTACTTATAAAAAATAAATAGTATATATTTGTAAATTATTTTATTATTATTATTATTAATATTATTATTATTATTATTACTTTACTAATAAAATTACTATTATTAGTATTAGTATTATTATTATTATTATTATTATTATTATTATTATTATTATTATTATTATTATTATTATTATTATTATTATTATTATTATTATTTTTCAAGGTCATTCAAGGTCAAGGTCATTCAAGGTCAAGGTCATTCAAGGTCAAGGTCATTCAAGGTCAAGGTCATTCAAGGTCTAGGTCATGGAATTTTTAAACACTTTTTAAATTTAAATTTACTACTTATAAAAAATAAGTAGTATATATTTGTAAATTATTTTATTATTATTATTATTATTATTATTATTATTATTATATATAGAATTATTATTATTATTATTTTTCAAGGTCATTCAAGGTCAAGGTCATTCAAGGTCATTCAAGGTCAAGGTCATGGAATTTTTAAACACTTTTTAAATTTAAATTTACTACTTATAAAAATAAATAGTATATATTTGTAAATTATTTATTTTTATTATTATTAATATTATTATTAATATTATTATTATTATTAATATACTTATAAAAACCTTAACTATTATTATTAATATGCTTATTACTTATAAAAATTATTATTAATATACTTATTACTTATAAAAATTATTATTAAAATACTTATTACTTAAAAAATTATTAATATTAATAGTATTATTTATTATTATTATTATTAATATACTTATAAAAACTTTAACTATTATTATTAATATGCTTATTACTTATAAAAATTATTATTAATATACTTATTACTTATAAAAATTAATATTAAAATACTTATTACTTATAAAATTATTAATATTAATAATATTAATTATAATAAAAATAATAATAATAATAATATATTAAACAAATATATATATATAAAAACAAAAACAACTTTACAAAAACAACTTCATAAAAAAACAAAGATTTAATTATAAAAATAAATACATAGTATTATCACGTTTAAAACCTCTATAAAGTAATATTTCGCGTTTCGTCACGCTGCGGTTTTTGCATGAAAAAATAAAAATGTAATTATAAAAATTAAAATTATAAAAATTATATCTAATTTCATAATAAAAATGAAAACTATTACAAGTTTTCTAGATAAATAAGATTCCAAAGTAAGAAAATCAGTTTTTTAAAAACATTTATTATTCTGATAAATACACATCATCAATATCAATGTTATCTTCATTAAAACCATCAAAAAGCTGTCCATTATCACTGATTTCGGTAGAGTCATCAAAACTAGGACTCAAACCACCGAAAAGCTGTCCATTATCGCTGATTTCGGTAGAGTCATCAAAACTGGGGCTCGAACCACCGAAAAGCGGCTCATCCAAGAAATTAACTTGGTCACTAACTATTGCATCAACCCCAAAATAATGCCCAAATGCGATACTGGTATTTTTCCCCACCCACAATCGCTTATCATCGTTATTACTCAAAGCGATTTTACTGTTTTTAAATGTGTACAGCTGATGGTTCCGCGTCCCTATCCTACTTTGAGGTACTGTGAAAACTACGTTTTAATTGTAGCAATCCAAATAAGACTGATGTTTGATGTCATCACCCCCTTAGCCCTCATTGTATCAGATTTACCTAATAAACTGTAGCACTTGGGTCTTAAGAAAACCCACTCCTTATACCCGAGACCTTTGCTTTCATCTTTAAATTTTCCTATCACAGAATCTAATTTCCTCGAGTATAAGGGATGTGCCGGGTCGTAATTTGAGGTATCTAAAAGGTTGTCTCTTATCATTGCCGGCAAAAGAATGTCAAGCTTACAGTGCTTAACCTCAAGAAAAAACGAATCAGTGTCGCCAGCAACGATATTTATATCACAGTTGAATTCTGATCGATATTTTGCCAATTCATTATATTGTAATTGGTACATCCGCAGCTTAGACAGGTCTAGTACTGATTGGCCAATGTAGCTAGGCCTGTCTAAACATATAGAATCTTTGTTCAGATGAGCAGCAATCAAATCATCCACTATTTTAATGGACTTTTTGAAAGTCGGTTTTGATGCATATACAATCATCTTTTCAGCTGAATTGCATAGCCTCAAATTCATCCGTTTTTTCAAATTCTCAACGGACTTCCCATATAGGCTATTATTAAATAATTTATACAAATCTCTATAAAGCTCGCACTTTGTGTTTGAGCGTAAATCGGTATTTCTTTGTATATATTCTTTAAAAATAGGTGCTTGTTTAAATTTAATTGCCCTATGAATACACTCAACTTCTACACCCAATTCTATATACAGCTTGAGAAGTCTCCAGTGAAGAACATGGTTCTTCTTACTGTAATGCGTGAGCATTAACTTCTCAACTTTTGAATTGGGCGGGCACATTTTTTCAGGAGCAAGCGGAAAGTCATTCAAATACTGATGCACACGCTCAGGGATATTGATGTCAACTTCCATTGTATAACCATACGGAAGGAATTCAATATTCGCATTCACACATTCACTCAGCACATCATTCAGATTATCATGCACCCAAACAAAATCACCATACGGAAGGTTTTGGCTAAGTGCCCAACCATATAAATTATTAATGTCGATATACAAGAGTTCTGTATCTTCAGAACTTGCAACATGATGTTTGTTAACAAATGTTAACCCACCCCGTATTCCACCCTCATAGAAATTAAACATTTCCATGTCCTGCAAAAGTTCTATGGGTTCCTTTAATGTCATGAGAGCGGACGCCCATGACATTCCAGGAATTCCATAAAAATTCAGAGGTTCTAAACCATTGTAAGCAATAGCCTTTGCGCGAAATTGCTGAAAATAGTCTGCAAGGAGGAATACGTCTAATTTTAGGTAAGTTAACATATAGTCTAACATTGTAGTGCAATTTTGCTGTGTCCAAATTAGTTGGGTGGTAGCATATTCATCATCAGATACAGAATCCCATTTTGGAGGTAGTTCATAAGTCGATTCAAGAACCTCTAGTGATACTGCAAAATCATAAGGAAAGATACCCTTTGCCTTAACAATAAGACCATCAAAAGCAGAACAAGTTAGAGGTAGATCAGTAAGAGTTTTTACAGCCTTGGCTAAAGAGCAATTTACAAATTGCATACTATCTATAAATCTAACAGCTAATTTCTTAATATTTACAATCAAAGATATGAATTTCTCAGTTGTTGTAGGAATGATATTTAATTTCCAAGACGGAAATTCATTCAATCCATACTTTAAAATATGATGAAGGTCATATCCTCTCAAATTATGAAAGACGATAGGTAACTGTTTGCTTATTTTCCTATTTATATTACAGTTACGACAGGCAGCACCAAGATACTGACCTGTAAAATGATCATGGTCCTTAACCTTATTTCTAATAAGTTTTTTACAAAGATAGCAAGTTCTACATGCGATGAACTGCTGTTCCTCATTAGAAGTAAGATTATTCATAGGTTTTTTACCATGATTTTCATAATATGGTAGGACAATTGTGACAGCAATTTCCTCTACCTTCTTTAAAAATTCCAATACACATTCCAAGCCTATAAAACTGAAATATTGTGTAGTATTTGTTAAATTATTTATTAATAATAAGCCTGCTGATATCGGCATGTGTATTTGATGATGTTTTACATCTTTAGGCAAAACAGCCTCAAAATCCGCATAAATTACGAATGGTGGGGTAATCATTTTAGAATAATTTTTAAATATTAAGTTTTTATTTTCAGGGAGCGTGTATAGGGTTGTTCCTATTTGATTTTTAGCGCACAAATCAACATGGGCCTTAAAGGTTTTATCATAATAAAAACCGTTTAAACAATGGGGACACCATTTTACGCGAATTCTGGTGTTACATTCACTACTCGAATGACAATTCAACAGTCTATTTAAATTAAAAATTGCGGTATAATGAAAATTATCACCGTCTTGTAATAATAAAAGATTAATCGGGTTACCACCGATAACCTTTGTTCGATGAATTAAGGCAAGGTGAGGATGATGAGGTACATAATCAATGTCATTCAATTGTTTAGAAGGGGTGTTGTTATATTCAAAGACATTGATGGCCAAATTTAAATCGCTATTATTTCTCTCAAATTTGGGTATGTTACAGAGTCTCATTGGACAATCTGTAATTGAATCATAATTCAATTCATCCATAAAAGTAGTGTAAGAAGAAACACGATCCCTATTCTTTAAAACTATATCACGCTTTAAAATCGATAAGACACTATATATAAAACACGAATGATCTGTGTTTTTAACGTTTACGATAGCCTTTTTACCTACTAGAGATTCAGGCGTAGGGATAAAACTATGTCCGGCTAATCGACTTACAGGATAATACGTGGTTAAAATAAAATCGATTTCGCGAATCTTAACTACGCGCCACCCACTTCCTAAATATGTGAATTTTTCGATTTTCTCATTTAACCGACTCACACCATCAACAAGAAAACTATCGGAAAAGACACATGCGCTATTCGAAAAGAAATTATCTTTTATTTCCTCATCTTTTTCAAATTGAATGAGAGCTGTAAACTGAACTTTTACAGATCCCATTTTCTTTATTTCGATTTGTAATTTATTTACAAGTTTATCAGTTAGGGCGATTTGAACAAGATTTTGATTTTCTAAATCAAATCGAATATTTTTACGGGAACCTCTTAAGTCAATCTCTATTTCAGGTTCATCGTTTATTTCAATATTTACAGAACCCCCTATTTGATTATATTCAGTTTCGTCATCACTAATGATGATTTCTATTTTTTTAATTTTAGCAGGGATACACGGCACGATTTTATCAGCAGGTCTTTTTGATTTTTTAGTAACAGTTGTATTATTGTTTTTAGTGATCTTTGTATTGTTTGTGTTATTATTACTAGCATTTTTCGCATTAATCATTTGAAATAATGCCTTTTTATTAATTTTAAATTGATTTAAATGGCTAGAGTGTTTCTTATAAAACTCTAGATATTCAATGTCTTGGGCTGTATCGCATTTAGGGCAAATAAAAAGTCGATGCCATAGAATCTATGACCATAGTAACTTTCCATAGTCGTATGGCATTTCGAGTTATGACCAATTCCAGATTGGCAATAGTTTTTATACAAACGACCTGATAAATATGTAATTATTATCAAATGTTTATTATTATTTAAATCATATATGAATCAAATAATAATATATAAATGATGATAATTATGTAAATATTTATAAAAATTAATATTCTTATTTCAAATCATATATTTCAAATAATATTTCAAATAATATATTTCTATTTCAAATCACATATTTCTATTATAAATTAATATTCGTATTATAAATCATAAATTTATATTATGAAAATACATCACATATTTCTATTATAAATTAATATTCTGATTACAAATCAAATATTTCTATTATAAAATTAATATTCTGATTACAAATCATATATTTTTATTTCAAATCATATTACAAATCATATATTTTTATTTCAAATCATATTTCAAATAATATATTTCTATTATAAAATTAATATTCTGATTACAAATCAAATATTTCTATTCATATTTCAAATCATATTAATCATATTTCAAATAATATATTTCTATTTCAAATAATATATTTCTATTATAAATTGATATTCTGATTACAAATCAAATATTTCTATTCATATTTCAAATCATATTAATCATATTTCAAATAATATATTTCTATTTCAAATAATATATTTCTATTATAAATTGATATTCTGATTACAAATCAAATAATATTAATCATATTTCAAATCATATATTTCTATTTCAAATAATATTTCAAATCATATATTTCTATTTCAAATAATATTTCAAATAATAATATATTTCAAATCATATATTTCTATTATAAATTAATAATATTTTAAGTATTATAATACTTTACATATTATTAACTTATACTCATTAAAATACTCTTATAAAATAATGATAAATTTAAAAATAATAATGCTCCTTAACATATTTAAAAAATAATAATGTTCATTAAAATATATTAAAAATATTTAAAAATAATAAAAATCCTACATTTTTTATAAGCAATCTCGTCTCCCCCAGAAACGTCAGCAGAAACGGGGCCATAATTGCGGTCTTCCCCAGAAACGGGGGCATAATTATTGTCTTCCCCAGAAACGGGGGCATAATTGTGGTCTTCCCCAGAAACTGGGGCATCAGCATTTTCATCTCTATCCAAATCTACTAAAATGGTTTTAAAAATAATAAAATAAAATAAAAAATTTACCATGATCGATTTCGTCTTCGCTATCACTGATAACAATGATTTCCGTCGGTGTTACAATAACTTCTAAAACAATAATAAATTAATAATTTAATAAATAAATTTACCACTATCATCGATTATAATAACTTCGTTATCTTTTTCGGTGGCATCATACCAATTAAATGTACCTTAATAATAAATAAATAAAAGAAATAATAAAATAAAAACTTACCGTTTCCCTCCGCCAATAATTTTCTTAAAATACTATCGTTTTCCATTTTAAATTTTTTGAAATCCCGCGAGTAAAATTTTGAAATAATTGTGACAAATTCTACTTTTGTCAATGTTTATAAAGAGAATAATATTTTCAGGATTTAGCCAATCACATTTTAGCAATACACACATATAGGTGAGAGATTTTTACGCATGCAGCCTATTCTGTGTAGGCATGTGTTCTTTGTAAATCACATACATACTTTTGTTTGTATGTGTTTTCTTTATTCTGTTTTGAGTGTGTAGGCATGTGTTCTTTGTAAATCACATACATTGAGTTTGTATTTGTTTTCTTTGTAAGTCACATACATTGACTTTGCATGTGTTTTCTTTATTCAATTTTGTGTATGCATGCACTTATCATGTGATGATCACGCACTTAACATGCACTGTCTTTGTGATGATGCATTAGCTTTAATTAAACACATAATAATAATATTTATAATAATAATAATAAAAATAATATTAATAATAATAACATAAAAATATTAATAATAATAATAATATTAATAATAATATTAATAATAATATTTATAAAAAGTAATAATAAATAAAAATATTAATAGTTAAAACATAACAATAAACATTAATACATTTATTAATCATCAAATCTCTTGGATAATAACCAAGCTAAACAATGTTGACCACATGTTAAGGTCCATGGTTTTTGATACATAGTTTTATTATAGACAATAGGTTTACCCATTGTTTGCAGTTTCGAAACCATTAAAGCCGGATAATAGAAACCCATAGGATCAAATACAAATATCTTGCTAGGCTTCATATATATTGCTAACCAATGTTCTCCACCGAGATGAGATGATTGAGTATTGACGATAATGGCTTGATTATTACGTAAATATGGAATTTTATCAAGAGGAAAAACCCCTAAAAATTCATGTCCTAGTATTTGTTTTCCAATTCGATAGACCTGAACAGAACTACATCAATAATATTAATAATACATTTAAAAACTTACTCCATGACAAATTATCATAAATTATCTATACATTTATACCATTCAAACCAACAATGTTAGTTCAAACCAATACTGTTCTGTTTGCAGTTATTTGAACCTCATTTTCAAATACTCCATATATTACAACATGTACCGGTTTAGTTGTAGCTTTAGCAAACTTTATATCTAATCGTAAATTACCATTTTGAGGTAATTGACTCTGATTTTAATCGAAATCGGGTGCCAAAACAAATGTGAAGAATGGATATTTGTTTTTAAAATCTTCAAGAGTTATACCACAATTAAGGTTTTTATCCAAATAACCCATATTTCTAACTATACTCTGCATATATGTAGCACAATAATTATCATTTTCGAAATCTTGAGTATATGTTTCTCTATAATCACTATTTTTCGATAAAGTTAGCGATGTTACACCAAAGTTTTTGAAAATTGAGCTCGATGTTAAGTATGATCCATTATATTGAGATTCACTTTGAAATGTTACCAATATAAAGTTGGGCATTCTTCTATCTCGAAATATTTGTTCCTTATAGAAAGAAGCTGATCCCTTAGTAATTGCAAATTGAACAATTTCCTTTGTTTTCAATGGATATATTGCATGCTTAGAATTAAGCCCCAATTGATGACCGGCTAATACAGAGGGTTCAACCCGAACTCTTCTCACCAATAATTTTGCATCAACTAATTGAAGAATTGGTGTTGTGGTGGCACTTGTTAGTGATAATGCCGAATCAGATCTTTTCAATCTAATGTGTACATTAACACCTGGGAGTAAATATTTCGGTTGATCCATAAAATCGAGTTGCAATGATGAGCGCATGGTAAATAATTTCGAGCCTTTAATCCACTTTTTCCTATCATCATCACTGCCATAACCCATAGGAGTTAAACATGTATTTTTAGTATCACTATTGTAATTTATAATAGTTTCTATTAGAGCTTTGTGAATATATGTACTGTTTCCACCCTCAATCTTGATATTATTAAATCCGAGAACTGCATCTTTAAAAAGTGTATGAAACAAGAAATTGTTTGGTATTACATCACTAGGTTCACCCAATGGTTTTCTATCTTTATCTACAACTTTGATCTGAACAGTTAACAATGTATCGTTCAAATCTAGATATTCAGTTTGGGAACCATTAATATAAAATTCAATATCAGTTCTACTATCCATAATAGAATTCATCGGGAATACATCTTCAAAGGCTCCCATTTCAATTACTGCTTGGGGAGATGGTCTATCAAATAAACAAAATTCAGATTTACCACAAATCATTTTTGAAATATAGTTCCATGTCCTTTCATTCGTTTGTTTATATGTTTATGATGTCTTTTACGTTTTTGAGCCGGTGCTTCGGGTTTTTGAAACATACCTGCAACACTAGGTAGAACTTTCCTTAACTCGGATAATGCATTTGATTTCAGCGATGGTAATATTTTCTGTTCATTCATTATCACATCTTTTGCAGTTTTCATGCCAAAACTACCAATGCGTTTAAGAATAGGAAGTGCAAATCTACCAATTGTTCTCAACCAACCTGATCCATACTGTTTACCAATAAAATATGGTAATTCGCCACCACTTTGGCTACCACTATACATACTAATAATATCGTTATTGGCCATCTAATTTACGAAAATGTAATGTCAAATGAGTTTTTGTATCTTTACTAAATTCAATAAATTTACCACTATCATCACGAATATTTATTTCTATATTGTTTATACATGATGTTGATACCGGTAAGTACATGGGATTATCGATATTTATATTGACAACTTCATCCTGGTCATGTTTATCAACCCAAACAGATTTCAAAAGAGGAACCAAAGAATCACCAACAATTATAGGGTCGATGATGTTAGTATATATGAACATTTGCCTATGAAGTTTTATTATTTTTGGTTTGCGTACACCAAAAGCACTTGCCCTATATGTTTGCTTATCTAATCCCAATGTATTAGCCAAATTCTTATCAAATGTAACTTCACAAATGTTATTATTCAGACTGAATTTGCATATTCCATCTTTAAGAAATTCAATAGTTTTAAATATGTGTAAACAATTTAATGAAATATATTTATGTAATTCTTCAAGTGTTTCAATATATAATTCATTAGTAAATGTAAATGTATCTTCCACCTCATTAATATATGATACAGATATTTTGATGTTCTCGATCGTTACACTTTTCTCATCAAATGTTTTGAATTGTATTAGGTATTCAGTTCCAGGAACAACAATGCTAAGCTTATCACAACCCATTCGCTTGGCATCCTCAATACTTTCAAACTTTATTGTAAATGGGCTAAAATCACAACTAACATTCAATCCATCTTTGAAAAACATGCCACTATTTTCATCTAAAATTTGATTTGGAATATGACAATATCGTTCAAAATTATTGATTGTGAAAATACCACTACAGGTTTTGGGAACACGTTTCTTGAATCCGATTTTACAATGACTATAAAATGGGAATGTATTGTACACAAATGTAAAGTCTTGCAAAGCAACTTCCCAATTTCCATGTAAATAAATGGGATTTTGAAGATCAACCATAAATTTACTTGCTTGATTTTCCGGATGGATTAGTGGGCAACTATTACTCGGTAAAATTGTATAGAAACTCATTTTACTAGGTCTTTTGATGATATCCATGAAGGTTTTTGATATCCATGCCATTTGACATAGTATTGTTTATCCTTACCCACCATTTTAGTTTTCAATATTTTCTGAATTCTGAACACTGTAGGTTTGGAAATAACTTGTAATTCCTGTTCATAGAATTTACCTTGTATTAAATTGTTATCACTATCTTTAATAACATACATTACAGGACTCTGTTTAGTATTAATTTTAGTTATTTGAAATACCTCATCACTCCAATTACTATCGAAACTTTTGATGAAAGGTGAAGCAGATATTTTACTAATTCTAACGTGATCACCAACTTTATATTTTGGTTTTGTAATAGCAACTGTTTTAGATCGTACTCGTGTTTTCGAGCTGATATCTACGGGTCTCAAACCATTCAGACCTCGATGTGATGAATTATTATAACTAACAAGTATTTTCGGTAATACATTTATCCATATTTTATTACCTTGATGCACGAAATATTTCTTCAATCTATCCCTCAATGTCCGGTTAAATCTTTCAACATGAGCGGCTTTGTATTGAGAATGTGCAGAATAATGATTTATTTTGAGACGATCCAGGATTTGCTTAACTTTACTATTGTAAAATTCCTTGCCTATAATAATAATAATGATAATAATAATAATAATAATAATAATACCTAAATCGGTTTGCAAATTATCTGGATGCCCATTTTTAAACATTGAGTTAATTGCTTTAGATATTTCCTCTGCAGATTTTGTCTTTGTTGGTAGACCGCGGGCAAAACAACTGAAAACATCAATACACGTTAAAATATATTTATAACCCTTGTTAATTTTCGAATACGGTATCATCTCCATCAAATCCATTTGCCATAAATCATTAATACCGAATGTCTTATAAGCTCTCGTTGGAAATCTTTTCCGCATTGGTTTGTTTAAACTGTACGCAAGCTGATCTGACAACCACTTTTGCGTTTCCTTTTTCGACTTTGGGACTCTTTTCTTTAACTTTGCCACTCCACCGAAACCTGCCTCGTCTTCTGGGTTCGTCCAAATCTTCTCCATTACAACAAGATGATTTAAATTTTAATTTAACATTAGGTAATGATTGACCCATCGTTTATTGTGATAATAATGATAATGCTAATGGTAACATTGCTCCGATAAAACCACCTTGTTGTTTATATATGATTTTTCTCATTTGCTTACGATTTTTATTATTTACTAGTGATAACAAAGGCTTACGATGTTTATTCAATACTAGTTTTTTAGAATTACTGATTTTAATTTTACCTCTGACTACTTTTAATAGAATTTTGAGTAAATCATCGACAACCTTTCCTTAATCGACTTGACCAGTTTTTATCGAAACCCTTTACTATTTTCATGTTTTTCAATTTACAGAAATTATCTTGAGTTAATCCATGTTCTTCATCTGCACCCTTATGCCAATAAATCTTGTTGAATTTGGTTTGAAATAAATTAGATTTCAGTAATTTACATACAAACATAGTTTTACCACTACCACTTGGGCCAACGATTTGATATACCGCATCATTTCTTAATTCCATTATTAATTTGTATAATTATAGGTTTTTGTTTATATTATATGATTTAATGAACTCTTCCTAAAAACTCGTATATATAGCTTAATATTTCTTTATTGTTTAATTATGTTATCAAATATAAATTATAAAGGAACTTTCGATGTATCAAAAATGACGTTTCCAAATGGTAAACCCCAGCAAATTGTAGATAGGAGTGGAAAATACCCTATAATATTTTTCAAATCCGGCAAATGCAGAATCATGGGATGTAAGAAACCTTTAGATGTCAATAAATTACAATATAGAATAAAGGATCTTAAAATACAGTCAATTACAGTTACCATGGATATGGGACAATCTATCAATCTATACAACATGTCAACAAAATGTCTTTGTATGTTCGAACCAGAATTATTTCCTGCACTGAGGCTTTTAAAATACAACCCAATGTGTGTTAACGTGTTTGCTAGCGGCAAAATAGTTATATTAGGGGTGCGAAATCTAGAGTACAAAAATATTGTTTGTAATATACAAAATGAAATCACCGGATTGGTCGATATCTGATTGGCCAATGATTGATTAAAACAAATTGCTTATTCATTTTATTTCATTTTTAAAATGGAAAATACTTCAAGCACAAAATTAAGCAAAAAAGAGATCGAAAATTATGGTAAATTTATTATTTATTATTTGTTTCCAGATAAATATCAGGCCGTATTACTGGAAAGGTTATTCTTCTTCTATCCTCAACTCAGAGCAATAGTCAAAGACCAGCCTGAATCAGTAATTCCAGATTTGGTCTATACAACCACCAACATATGGATTTTTAACATAATTGATCAAGCTCTATGGGATATTAAGCTTGACAGAAGACCAAAGGAGATGGATCCCGAATACCCTTGAATTCTGGGTTGTAGCTGCTGCGACTTTCGATACCAGCGCTATGTGGAATGGTGCCTGGCAAAATCAGTTAGAAATTCTTCGAAATACCAACTTTTTCGAAAATAAATGTTTTGAATTTTATTTTTTGTTTTGTTTTGTTAGTGTTGGTAATAATAGTTTTATTTTTATTGTTTTGTTTTGTTAGTGTTGGTAATAATAGTTTTATTTTTATTGTTTTGGTAATAATATTAATAATAATAATAGTAATAGTTTTATTTTTGTTAGTTTTGGTAATAATAATAATAGTAATAATAGTAATTTTATTAGTATAGTAATAATAATAGTAATAATAATAGTAATAATAATAGTAATAATAATAAAAATAATAATACATTTTATATAGATGATATGTGTAAAATCATAAAACTCAACTAGTTAATTTACATACAGTCACGCACTTAACATGCAATTATCATGCACTTATCATGCATGATTCTGATTGGTTAATCAGTATCTGTCAAGGGTATAAAAGTGCGTCACCACCTTATAGAGATCATAAATCAAACATGACCAAGAAAATAAGCGTCCAACCAGTTCAGATGTTCCACAATTATAAAATGTATTTTTTAAAGGAGCCTATTAATATGCAATTGGCAAATCCGGTCAAACTCAATAAGACTCAATTTCAATCTCTCGCTGGCACTCTCTCAATGTTAGATATCAAGGATATAGATAATACGTTCAAAAAGATCAATTCCAATTTAAAATGCAATGAAAATGCGTTCTTCACGAGTCAATATACCAGATATTATGATGCATTTACAGAAATTGGATTCAAAGAACAGGAAAACTGGTATATAACAATAACAATCCAAGGATATAAAGCAGATCAAAACGATGTGCTTTCTCCAATCTGGAAAATTGTTACTGCTAGACTTTCACAGTTATTTTAGTGTTTAGTGTTTAATAAATGTATTAATGTTTCTTTGTTATTCTATAAACAAAATTATAATTAGTTTTAAAATAGTGTTAAAATGATGTCTGAAAAAGGTAAAATATAAAATATAAATAATTAATTAATTTTGGTTTAGAATATTTAATAAACTTTTTGTTTGATAAACTTGAAGAAATAACCGGTGTAAAAATTAGAGATATGTTGACTCTAGTTGAAGCATTGAGTAAAGAATCGGATTGCGAATCTGAATGTCAGAGTGAATCTGAATGTCAGAGTGATGAAATTGTTAATGATGGAGATACTGAAATTATTAATGATTCTGAAGAAATTATTAATGTTGAAGAAGCTACCGAAAAAGATGAGCCTACCGAATTTGTATTGATCATGTTATAGAAAATATTATGATAGAATCTTGTGGTGATGAACAATGTACATGTAATAATCAATAAATCTTTAAAATATAGTTTTTATTAATAAAAATAACAAAGAAATATTTATTTAAATCTATGATAAACCTTGTTACATAAATATAAAACAGATACTCCAGTGAATAGTTTTAATAAAAATTTGCAATTCTCGATATAAATATCAGAGCGTTTGGTTTCTGCGGCAACTTGAATAATAGCTGTCCATCCACCGTTTGATTCTACCCACGGATCGATTTTTGTTTCTATCACCTAAATAATAATAATAAATTAATAAGAATATAAAGTAATATACCTCTATAGACCATTGGAAATAATTTTCATAGTCGGATCCAGATTTTAATATCATGTGTTTCATGTACATTAATCCTACTATTATTCGCATCCATTTATTATTTTCATCAAACATGTAACTAAATATTGATTGGAATGCCTTCTTTCTCTCCAATGGTGGCAAATTGAGAATTTTTTCATAATCGAATGGGATGTCTTCAACGATTTTCTCGGTACGGTTTACCATAGATTTCATGTTTTTAATGATTTCATCTTCTTCTCTATTATTAGAAACCAGCTCATTCAACAAAGTTATAAAAAATTTAGTTTCTGGCATTTTATAAAAATATATGAAAGTGTAAGCTTATTTATACTATATTCGACCAATCAGAATCATGTAATACTAAGAAAATATGTAAAAATATATAATGGAAATGGCAATGATGATTTGTTGGCACTGTTGACTTCTTTCAAGTTGTTGCCACCACTGTTAACTGGGTGTTGTTGTAATTTCATTATACGATTGAACTGATCAGTTGTTTTATTAGAATAAAATTTTATACTATATTGAACTTGATTCATCATTTTTTCATTAAGTTTACGATTTTCTTTCAATTCTAATACTGATTTTCTTAATTCATTTTTGATAATACCAATGGTCCTATTTAAATATATAATATCATCATATAATTCGTTTTTAGCTCTTTTTAAAGTCTCATATGTATGTTCAAATCGGAATTCTAAATTACTCATTCTTTCAGATAATCTTTTGACTGGAGTTTTCAAATATCTAGGCCTATCTATCATATACAAAATATCCATCAATACAGCGGTATCAGGACATACACATCTTGTTGAATTTTTACCTTGAACGGTTACAACAATTGAGTTGACCATATTAAAAACTAATAATATTATTAAAATTTCTTTAATCATTTTCAAAACATTATAAATTAATATTTATTGTTTATAGCTAAAGATGTGTGTGTGTGTCTCTAAATTAGTATAAAAGTAATTGTTATTTCATTTTTTATCATTAAAATGGTTGTACCGAGCGCAGTTCAAGCTATGAATGAAATTAAACATTACGGTAATTTATTATTAATATTATTATTATTACTTGCTTTTAGATGATTATTTTAAAGTTATTAAAGAACGTCTGGAATTCTATTATCCAGAAATACATGGAATCATGGATAAGCCTGCATCAATAATTCCAGACTTGATATTCAATCATACATCAATATGGATATTTACTGTAATAGATGAGTTCCTATGGGATATCGAACAAAACAATTTGTCAAAAGATATGGAACCCGAATACCCTTGTGGTGATGGATGTCATTGCTGCACCGCCCGATATCGGAAGTATGTGGAATGGGCTTTGAATAAAGCTCTTAGACAATACTACTATAGTAGAATTGTCTCTTTATAATAAATTTGTTGTATATGTCTCGGTTTTCAATATATAATATTAATAATAATAATAATAAAATAATTTACAAATATATACTACTTATTTTTTATGAGTAGTAAATTTAAATTTAAAAAGTGTTTAAAAATTCAATGACCTTGACCTTGAATGACCTTGACCTTGAATGACCTTGAAAATAGATGTACTTTTAAACATAGAAAAATTTTTGAAAAAATGATGAGTCATCCAATGACCTTGAATGACCTTGACCTTGAATGACCTTGACCTTGGATGAGTCATGGTCTTTGTTTTAAAATTTTGATGAGTCATCCAATGACCTTGAATGAGTCATGGTCTTTGTTTTAAATTTTTGATGAGTCATCCAATGACCTTGAATGAGTCATGGTCTTTGTTTCAATGACCTTGAATGAGTCATTGTCTTTGTTCTAAAAAAATTTGTACTTTTAAACTTAGCGCAAAAAAAATTTTGGGGGGGTATGTGAGCTAGATGGCCTCTGAGCTAGAGGGCCGGTATCCCACTACTATAGTAAAGAATGGGAAATGCGAGTATGAACGTCAAGGGAGTCAGAAGAGTTAAGTAGACGTAAGCCATTCTATCGGCAGTCAGAAACTCGAAAGCAAGATTATCACAAGGAGTAGTCTTAGAAATGGGGCTCACCTGCTTGTGGTGGCTGCTGTATACAGTACCAACATGAGCTTGCTCATGAGTATATAGTGATAAGGTAAAAATTGTGGGGCGTCTGGGTGAGATATAAGTTACCCTAGAAAAGTCAAGAGTTATTAAAGTAAATGGATTAAAATAGATGAGCGCAGATTGAAACAAAATTAATTCTACCCAGTACACAAGCACCTCTTTGAATTTGAGATTTTTATGGAGATAATCTCCGGTCAAGATTTTGATTGAAATACTTTTTCTTCCCTTCCTTGGTTGGCATTGTTGAAGATGCTTGTATACCGAGGATTTTCCGGCAGGGTCTTGAGTGTACTTCCAATGTATATTTCTTTGACACAACGTTTTTTCTGTAGCATATTTTCTTTGGTGTCTGACAATTTTCCATTGTGCAAGTGTTTTCTCTTTTCGTGTTGTTTGCCAGTGCTTGCCTCAGTGTCCAAGACTTGTGTGATATACGAATTGGAAGGCCAGTGTGATTGAGCTCTTTCCGGATGTTGAAGTCGAGCGTTAAATAAAAGTATTTCTTTTTTTGTGTTCTGTCCATAGGTGTTTTTGTTTTTGAATCCATTCTTTCGAAGTCTTCATTGTGGCATTCATATCTGCGTAGGACTTTATCGAAATTTAATTGTTGTTTATTGTTCTCTTTTCCCCAGTATGTCGATTGGCTATCCTCTGTTTCTCATTCGTTATAATATTCACTTTTTTGTAAATATGGAAGTGCTGATCTTTGGTGTACAGGTAGTCCCCGACTTACGACCGAGATAGGTTCCTAGTCATCGGTCGTAAGTCGAGTTTCATCATGAATAACTAAAGAAAAATATTAGATACTGTACTACTAACTTTTAGGATCAGGAGAAATGAAACTACCGAAAATTCATATTAAAATTTATAAAATGAAATAATAACCCAAAAATATATATTAAATGTGAACTATTTTAATCATTTTCTATGAAAAAATTGAAAAAAAATTGGTCGTAAGTGCGGATGGTCGTAAGTCGAGCGGTCGTAAGTCGGGGACTACCTGTATAAATATTTCTTTAATAGTTGATTTAATTATAGAATTTCTAGCCTGGTGTGTCTACATCTATTTTGATTCATAAATCTAGTAGATTGATGGATCTATTTTCTTCCTGATATTCTATTTCAAACTTGATATCCGGATGATCCACATTGAATATGAAATATCATCTACATATCTTGCGTAGAAACCAATGGATATAATAATAATTTACACTTGTATTAAATATTCATAATGAGTTTCATAAGTACATAATATATTGTATCCCACCACAAAAATAAAATGTTATATACAGCAAATTAAATAGGGTTCAGACACAAGGATCAAAAGAAAATAATATTGTTCATACACAAGGATTCAGATTAATAAAATAATGTTTGACACAAGGATTTTAAACACAATTCTAAAATATTAAGTACACAAAATTATTGTCGAATAATACACAAATTAATATTGTCCAACACAAGTATTATTGTTTGTGACATATTAGGATTTGGGATTATTGTTTTCTTTCTTCTGCATAGACATTGATGTGGTAAATACACTCATACAAGATATTAAATCTAATGCTGACCAACCAATGAACCATGGTAATCAGTAACTTGACCAACTGTGAGTTAGGTAAACAGAACAGTTCAGACATCTTCCCATAGAAATACTATCGTTAGACTTTCAATTCCCGAAAAGTAGTTCGTCATATAAGAAATGAAAGAGTAAAGTGAATATTCGTAAACAATCATGTACAATTGTCATGATCAATGTCACATCAAGTAGATTTGAGTACTCTACCAATATAATCAAAAGCAGAGTTATTCCCTGTTAAAGAAGACTATGTCATTGAACTTAAAACAACTTCAATATTTACTCAAAAGACTACAAGTGTTCAGTTTTCGGTTCTAACTCAATTTGATCTCATATATAAATAATAAGACAAAATACTGGTTCAGAAATAAAATGATAGCATATGATGTAAACTTCAGAAATATATAGTTGAAATGACCGCAAATAAAATAATAATGAGCATTGCTGGTATATTTAGCAAGAAATAAATAAAAACTATTCATATCGTGGATACACAGGAAATTTTTAAATAAATAAATAAAGTATTAACTGCGGAGATCCCAATGCAAAATATATGCAATAAGAGCTCTGATAAATTCACATAAAAAAGAATAAAGTGTACACACTCCATATTCCATGGTTTGAAGCGTGGAATTTACTAGGTTCATCTCAAAAAAGACCGAGTGGATCGTTCGCTGTATGTTTCTTTCACTGGCTAGGTTTCTTTCGGGTATAAAATACGTTTTTTAAAAAATGAACTGTGTAACAACACACTGCCGGTTTTGTGTTTATTTACTTTCTTGTGTGTAATGTCGTAGTAGGCTAATGAAAAATTATTGTGCATAAATTCATCAATAATATATCATCCATATCGTAATTTCAAAATAAAAAACACATTTATAACACCTAAGATCCTATTTTGAATTAAGACAAATAAAAAAATCACAATAATATAACGTAAGGCAACCCACTTTGAAATCGAAAATTCATCAAAATTCAAAATATTTCCAAATAAAAGTTGTGAGTGAGTTGTATTGATTCGATAAAACAAATTGAATTTTTATAAATTAAATATTTAAATTTTTTATTTATTTTTGGTCAAATTCATCGCGGTGATGGATCATGACCCTGTCATGTATTATTCGTTCAATTTAATTAATTAAATTATTTTTCTTAGGTATTTAATCTAATTTCTATTTTTTTATAAAAATCTTTATGTTTTACCTTTAATTTTTTTTTCGCTATTCCGCAGCCTTGATGGATTTATTAATAAATACCATATTAGTTTTGATTATTGTATTTACTTTCTTTTTATAGGATTTTAATACTTTTTGGCATTATTTTATTTTAAAACCTCACTTTTAATTCACTACACACTCAAAGATTTGTGTAAAATCGAAAATATAACGAAAATGTCAATTTTAATTTATTTATTGTCCAAATAATTAATGGAAAAAAAAGAATGAATTATTTAAATATAAATTAATTTTTTCGAAAGTTCGGATAACGTGAACTGTAACTGGAAGCTCGAAAGCTTGCCTTGCTGAATAAACGTCGTATGAAAACGAGTGCAATATTGAAATTTAAAGACGCTACATAAAGTAATTCAAACATAAATCCAATTTTATCCAAAAATATATTTGGAAAGAATTGCGAAGAATAATAGCTCATTTTCATAGAAATAACAAAAAGAAAATGCAATGATGACAAACTGCAAATTTGGATGCATGATTTGATTTCTGATTTTCGCAATTTCCCTGTCGTAATTGTATTATTATTTTTATCAAATTTTATTAATTTTGAATGTTTCCAGATTGACTTCACTAAAATACCGTTAACCCCAATGTCAATCATAATATAGACTAATCCAAACGGACTAAATAGAATATGATAAAACGAATACATATCTGACATAGTACCTAGAGCATATGGGAAACATTTCATTTGCTTGCTTTGAATATCATAATATAACTCAAATGTGAGTAAATGAGGAATGCAATTTATGAAATTCCATACTACTGATAAAATTACTATCGAAATTGCGCTTTTATAACTCCATGTTCGACAGTCGAGAGGCATTAAAATTGATAAACAACGATCTATTGAACAGAAGAGTAATATTAAAAACGACATATCTTGCCAAAAAAAAATCGTCGTATACACAAATTTGCAAAAAATCCGACTTTGTGAACTGAGAATGAAATAGTATTGACCGTTACTAATAAAAGGAAGACCAAATGCAGGAAATAAATGCATCCAAGTCCAAATAATATTTGTTGAAACGTCGGATATTGCCAATGCCGATAAATATACTTTCTGCCTTGTTATCCGGGAATTTATAATAAAACGATAAACAATCAAGATGTTGATAAATAAACCAAGGCAACTCATTAACGGATTGAAATACCCAGTCATATTGCCTATTATATTATTATATACGCATAGATTCCTTGTGACCAATGAAAGATTTCTATAATTCGTTTTTACTATTGCGCAAGTCACTAAAAAAGAATATTGGTTGAAAGAATTTTTATGATTGAAATAGTTTATGATTATGTCTAGGTCGGTATTATTCATTAGAAAATGGAATAAAGCAATTTTCTGTTAATATTTATATGTTCAAGTGTTGTTTACAAATATTTACTTGTGAAACTGGATGACAAACTGTCAACCCCAATTTCGCATTAATGAAAACATTAAAATTTCAAATAATATTAATGTGCGGAATTGTTATCATAAATATTTTGTTTAAACTTATATAAATATTATTCTCCTGTTTTCTTAGAACATGAATATTATTTGTAAATGCAATATCTACAAATTGAATCTGCTATATGCAGAAAATATTTACGCCAAACTCACATGACACTTGAAGTTTTATACGGGTTGGGAATATAACAATGTAAATTATAATTTTAAAATGTATACAAAATTGTTTTATTTTAATGGTTGCACTTAGATCCGGATGTACATTAGATTCTTTAGGATATTATTTTCTATAATTAAAATAAATCAATAAATTATGTAGTATAGGTAACACATCAAATTGGCTGGGTATTGAGAATCTTGTTACGCTGTATAACATTTTTTAAGAGAATTCTTACTTGATCATAGAAATATATTTTATCTCACCACAAAATTCCTATTATTAAAAATGTTAACAAACTAGTGATAAAATTAAATGTTGAATTCAATTTCAGCCGAAAAAGTAGTTTTATTCAAAAATTTTTAAATAATGATTTTCAAAATGATTGATCTTTTATCATAAAAATACATGTTTTTATGTTTTTTCAAAAAATTCCATGTTTAAACTGTGTGCCTAAATAATTTGACCAATAACGAAAAGTTGTTTAGTTTATATAAAAATTTTTCGGAATTTGAAATTAATCACATGCCATCTTTGTCAATCGAAGTAAACATTAATTATTTCGATTATTGGTTATTGGTACAAGCTATAGTGGCACTGTAATTTAAAAATGCATAAAGCCCTATGATGGAGTAGGAAAAAAAGGGCGCTCGTGTACACCTATTCAATTAACGGTTTTCAAATATATGAGAAATTTAGAACTAGTTCATGAACGGATGAACCAGTGGTTGTCCTCCTCGCAGATCTAAATCATCTGACCGCACTCCGCGACTAGCATAGAAGAAGATAACTTGCTCAGTATCTCACAAATGAGAGCCTCGCCAATATTCATGATATGAGCCTTGCCAAAATCATGGTTCAAGCCTGTGATCTGTTTTCAAAACACCCTGAGTTACATTACAATGACAGAATAGTAGATAGACTTTGTTAGGATAGCGGAAAATCTGGGCACTGCAGGAACAAATGTTGGACATTTGGGAACAAAGGGCATTCGTCAAGACGAATTTCGAAAAGATAACAAAGAAAACCCCAGGAGATAAGCTGTAGCGTCAGCAGTTTCTCAATAAAGTCATGTTGAGTTTTAGATTTTGATGTTCTAACTCAACTTGATGTCCTATATAAATAATAAGACAAAATACTGGTTCAGAAAAGGTTTATTGAATATCATAAATTATTTCAACATAAATAAAGCACCTTTACCAATTTGATAAATTGATTTTATAGAGTTTTAATATTTGGTATACTTTGCTGATTAACCGACCGGCTGACCGGGAAACCGCTCGGGACGCCAGATTTAAAGGGGCGCCAAAATAAAATCGGACAATATAAATGAATTTATATCAATAGCATATTTATAAAATAAAGGCTTCTTATCTTCTGAAAAATAGACTGTAACCAAAAATTGTGAAATGAAAGTCTCGCTGTACACGATTATTTATGAACGTCGTGCTGACGATAAAAGCGCGAAAGGTACTAGCAAGAACACTTCGTTGATAATGGCCATCGGTGATAAATACGCTAGTTGTAACTCCTCATATGTTTCCTACGTGCTTTGTTTGGGACTAACATCTAATCATTCGCTCTCCTTCTATTTGTTTATTTGCCTAGAAGGAAAATAAAAATGCATAGGTCCGTTTACTTTCGAGACACTACAAAGCGTCGTTAACAAAACCTTACATTTCCACGTTGTCGTTTTCGAGAGCGACCACAGATAAGATTCTCCAATCATTATAGAGTACTGGAACTAAAAAAGTCGCAAAAATACACAACCATTTCCTGCTTTTATATTCAAACTTTTACCAATTTTTTGTTTTCCAATATTCCTCAAATAATTCTTAGAATTGATGTTAAAAATTTATTTGATCCACGAAGTTAATTTACTACTTGAAAAAAATAAAGTAAAAATTTAAATAATTATAAATGTTTAAAGCTAAAATATTCTTATTGTTTTTTCGAAATTTTCAACTATATGAGCAGTGAATTGTTGTGCATCTTTTGAACCGGGTTGAACGTTCTTAAAAGTGTAATGTCGGCTTGAAAGGACGGTGTTCGTTTACATTCGGTTCAAAACATTGCTGCAGGAAAGTATATCTCTATCTCTCATATGTTTGTCCAAAACATAGTACCAAAACACTACATCTAGTGTATTTATTATCAATGATAAGGGCACACAAAACTATAAAAAATGTAGTAGAATAGTAAAAATAAGAAACAATCACCGAACTGGTCATTCTAATATTAATTTAAACAAATTTCAATCAATTAAATTTTACTTGTTTTATTTAAACTTAATAGAAAATGATTATCTTCACTTGAAAAAGACGGTGCCGAAAGTTCGTGAATATCAAAAAACATCGATAACTTTACTCATTCATAGTCAGATATTTTTTTAAAAATCATGTCATTATTATTATTATTATTATTATTATTATTATTATTATTATTATTATTATTATTATTATTATTATTATTATTATTATTATTATTATTATTATTATTATTATTATTATTATTATTATTATTATTATTATTATTATTATTATTGGGATATTACGAAAAAAGAACAGTAAAGTCAATAAAACACCAAAATGATAAAAGTGCAAAATTAATTAAAAAATTTACAAAAATTCGAAAGTAGTATTGATCGGGGGAAATTGGTATGATTGAACGCCAAATTGAGAGACGAGTCCAGAAATAATAATAAAAATTTAGTGAGGGGTCCCTAGAAAATAATATAAGACAAAAAAGAAATTAATTTAAAAAAATTAATTACTAATGAGAAGCCCGAGTAAATGGGAAGTCCGAGGCAATGGGAAACCGAGAGATGAGGAAAATCCAAGAGATGAGGAAAACCCGGCGTGTAGACGGAATAATATAAAAGGGTAAATTGACCTAAACAATATTAAATGGGCGCCACTGATCTATGGAGAGGTAATTGTTTCCTAATTTGTAATTTAGTAATGGAGCAAACGTTGTTGACAAATGTCGGCTAAGGTGGTCTGTGGGAAGTAATTATTTTTAATAATTTAATAATGTAGCAAATGTTGTTGACAATTGTCTGAAAACAGTCTGAAGGAAAAACACGAAGGGGCCAGTGGTCGAAGCAAACGAGTAGTGTAGTCAGGTCAGTAAAGGAATCTAAACCCAAGTAAAGTCAAAAGTTATCTATCATAAAGGGGTTATTATCCATTGAATAACATACTTTAAGATAATCAAATTTATACGGTGGTTGAAGGGTGCAACTAAATCAGTGAAATTGTGATTACAAAACATTGAAATAAATCAGATTGAGTTGTAACTGTGATAAAGTGCAAATAAAATTATCCTGTGTTGGGTTTGCTTATTTGATTCGAAAAGGACACGAGGAGTCAGAGGGAACCGACTTTCAATAATAATAACCCAACGTTTTGGTGAGCCCGACGTGATCTAAAGTCGGCTGAGAATAGTGCTGAAACTAATTGAATTGTTTGAAAAGAGAAAAACTGGGAAATAAAGAGTGTCCAAGTAAAAATAAACTGAAAAGAGAATAAATTATTGAATTAAAAGAAAACGTTCAAATTATTGAAAAACCTTCGTGAATCATTACGATAGAATTTATAAAGAAAATTATTATAGAATAAATTCCAAAATTAAAACAAAAGGTAACATTAATAATTGAAATATTTTAAAATTCAGACGAGAAAAAGTTGTACAAAAAAGATTTTATAATTTGAGAAACCAGAAGCAATCAGAAATAATGGCGAGCAATTCCAATAATAATGATTAAATCCCGGTGTTTACTATGACAACCCCTGTATCCAATGTCCAAACAAATATGTCTGCTACTCTTAGTAATTATTATGCAAGTTATCAGAAGCTACCAGTTCAACAAGATGGAGGAGATCCTGCTGAATTTGTTGATTTTATGGCTGATTACTACATGTATGTCACTGCTTACGAATGGAGCTAATGGATTATGGTGCAACGGTTACCATTATATTTAAAATGAGCAGTGAGAGAGGCTTGGCAACAGATTGATAAAAGACTCATTGTCAATGATTGGACCAAGTTGAAAGATGCCTTAGCATCTAAATTAATTGGGGGTGATATCAAACAAATAATGCGCCAAAAGTTTTACAATCGAGCGCAGAGACCAGACGAGTCGGTAAGTGAATTCGCTTATCATTTGACAACCCTTGCAGAGAAAGTTTAACTTATAGGGTTTTAGAAATTTGAGCTCATGCGATAGTAGAAACGGATAAATTGGAAAATTTGATAGATGTAGCTGCACGAATCTCAAATGAATATTTTATAGAGTGGGTTAAAAAGAATGGAGGTTGGAAGAAGTTGAATAATGATCTTACAGTAAATGAAAGTGATGAAGTAAAGTTACCATACAAACCGTTAAATGGGAAGGATAGCCCAGGGCTAAGAAAGAAGATGATATTTCCATTGGCAATAGTTATGCTCTTTATTTTATGTACAATAACTACACAAGCTACAGGTATGACAGCTTACTATTGTTCCCAAACAGAAATGGGGAAAATTTATTCGGTTGTGGACATGGTAGAATGTCCGTATGCATACCCAAAGAAATTGAAAGTAGAAAATGGTGTAAAATATATGTGTATCAGGAATATGATCTACGGCGAGTCAAAGTTAGAGAATGTATCGTAAAGCGAACTACTTTTGAATTTTTCTGTGGTAAATGGAGCCACACATCATTGATAAAAATGCACGCTATTCCACGACCACTAGAGGTAATGCCAGAAAAATGCTTAGCTGCGTTTCAAACAGAGGAGTTAAAAATCAATCCGGAAATTAAATTGAAAGCAAAAGTAAATCACAGAATAAGAGAGATAGTGGTTGTAAAAGAAGTAATACAACAAGATGGGACGTGCGAAGGAGAACCATATAAAGTGAATGGGAAAATTATTAAACAATCAGTGGTGATTGAAGAATATTTGACAGAGTTGAAAGAATTTGAAGGAGTTTTTGATGATGAAACAGGGAAACTTCAAACGCATCCGTTTTGTAATATGAGACAAAGTAATTGCCAAACCGGATTATCCATTCTAGTATTTGATGTTAAAACTAATGTATGTAATTTAGTGCATCTGAAAACTATGACTTTCAAAGAGTTAAGTGGAGAACAGTTTAGAGAAAGCCCCGATAATTTCAATATAAATTATAAATCGAATGGCACAATCAGATCGACTCCATTATGGACGAGGAAAACCACACCAGTAATAATGTCGACATTACCAACAGATAGTATGCGTTTTATAAAAAAGGAGGCTACCAATAAATGTGCGCAAATGGTTTATGCAACAAACTACAGAGGTGTTTACATATCAAAAATTATGGTGCGTGAGGCGAAAAGTAAAATACACACAAATGATATTAAACTCACTCACTATTTTAACAATAAAATTGATTATTTGTACCATTTTAGTCAAAACATTATGAAGAACATATAGCGGGAAATGATTCTAAATGATTGTAAATTGAATAAAGAGATACTTAGAAACAGGATGGTAATGGCCATTACAAATCCAAACTCAGTAGCGCCTAGGCTAATATCAGAAAATTATGTATTTGCCAGAATCTTCGGAGAGGCTCTGTATAGCTATAAATGCAAAGCAATTACAGTCAAAATTATGAAATACGAAAAATGTACAAATGACTTGCTGGTGAGTATAAACGGAAAATTTCGATTCATGGATAGCATTACCAGATTACCGAGGAGTGAGAACTCCAGATAAATTAGAATTAACAAACCTAGAATACCTAGTAAATTTTACATCCTTAAATAAGATGGCACAAATGGGTTTCTATGCAAGTGAGGATATTAAGAAGCTCAGAGAAATTTGTTATTTCCGTCAAAAAAGGAACGTGTAATCTCAGAAATTATAATACTGTTGGGCCAAGACACGATTTTGTTTAAATGAATCGGTAACACGCACGCAAATACAACATGCAGATTTAAAATCAGACCCATAAAACATCAATTAACTATGCTAAATATGAGAGAGAAACAATTAAATAAAAAATCAAGAAACACAAAAGTAAATTAAAATAATAACAAAGTGCAACAAGATCCGCACGAAATAAACATAGAAATAACATGAGAACATGAAAATTTTACAGAAATTTGACAATTTACCAAAAAAAGCGAAAGTCCATGAAAATGGAACTAAAATTAAATAATTTGAGTTGGAAACAATTAAATTAAAAAACCAAAAATAAATTTGTCAAACTAAATTACGAAAATAATAAAATTTAAGATTAGAATATACTAGAAAATCACAATGTCAAATTTTGTTTTACTACATCAAATTTAACATGCAAGGTTAGGGTCGTACAATAGGTATATATACCGATTCATTTTCACAGAATTTTTAATCAGTTTTTGTAACAAAAAACTCAGCCAGTCATAACCAGTGGAAACTAGACGAATTTTCAATGTGAGTTGAAAAATGTTAGAGAACTTTCTCCACGTCGCGTCCATTCAACCTCATATGAGCTCTGTTTGGGCTTCGGCGTGGTGAAGAGTTATGATTGATGATTAATGGAATGCCGAATGCCAATTATGATATCATGATGTATTTATATTCAAATAAAAACTTTCAAGTCATTTATGTCGAAATTTTTCCGGCCCACAGCGGACACTTCACTGCAAGTCAGTAAACTATACATACCCCCATCGAATTGTGTAAGTGCGGTGTAAGTCCGCCAATAATTCGTGCCCGTGAAGGCTACGGCGTGAGAACACAGTAGCTGAAAGGTAAATTATTATTCCGGATATGGGAAATGAGTTGAAGAGGGAATAGTCTTTTGGCTAGTCCATCATCACTCTTTTCCTGAAAACTCGACCTAAATTATAATAACAAACGGCTCAAAATCAAAACACTGAGTAGTCCAGTGGGATCTCATAAATTTGTAATATTAACATAAATTCGCCTATGATCAATTAAGGGAAGGTGACGGGGAATTTAATGACAAAAATCGTTGCTATAGTTTCTAAATCGTAAAAATTTATTATGTCTTCTAACTTGATTTTATTGATATCTAAACTATTTGGGTATTATCCATGACTCTAAATTAGTATGACTTCTAAATTGTTATGACTTCTAATTAAAAAATTATTGTGACTTCACAAATCATTTCATTGTCCCGCCTACTAGAAACAAAGATATAAAAATTTTTCGGGAAAAAACTCAAAGGAAACCCTGATTTCAACGTCTGACTAATTTTTCTAGTAAAATAATTTGATTCCATAATTAGATGAGAAAACAATGATATTTAAAATATGTGTATTTCATGTAGATGTGGAAAATAATATGCCTTTAATCAATTCATTTGGCATAATCAAAAATAAAATCATGCATTACGAATGAAAATACGATTTGGAATAAATTAAACTCAAACATCTTTAGGATTAAGAGGACTATTCCAAGAATTTGGAATATTTTAGTAATGAAAAACTCAGCCCCAGTCTATAAAACCGTTACTTCGATCCGCAAAATTATAGTGTATATCGCCCAAAAATTGGGAATACTCTAAAGAAGAATTCATACCTTTAGTAATTCCCATGATTCCGTAAACATTAAATAATTAAACAAACCACAGAACTGATATCTAACTTCCCGCGTAAAATCCAACCGAAGTCAAAGTTTCATTTTACCCAAATAAATGTTTCCAGGATGAGTTAAGAGAACGACCCGACACCTGCGATCATTTAAAATTGTTTTGTCTTCTTTGTAATCAAATTATCCTGAATATCTTCAGTTACAAACGTTTTCCCCTAAATGTAAAACATATCGAGAATTCAGACTACCATTAAACTGCACGAGTTAAGGCATCGAAATACAAATTCTCAAGCATCAGTTATATCCACGAATGTACAACATATTGCGTTATTATAAACATTCCATAATAAAACATAATGAATAAATAAATAAAAGAATCACACGAATAATATTTTTCAACCCCACTGGCCAAATTAACCCATAGTAATATGATCACAACAATTTGTCGAGCTTGTCCCAAGGGGAGCCAACTGAGGCGCATGTCGCCTTTTGAGGAAATCCAAATGGTAGATACGGTTATGAGCATAACTATCTGGAAGAATATAGACCCTAAAAATCAATAATAACGAATGGAATGTACCTAAGATACCCGCCTAGTTCACTAAGGAACGATCCAAACAAAATCAGAAACAATAACTCCGGGAGGACGCTGAAAATAAGGATCCATGCGAGGCATAAATAATCAGCAGTATATCGTGTCATTACATAACCAAATTAATGACGACAAAAATCCAAAATTCCAATTAGAGAATGATCTGATTTGACATTTATTAGAGGGCAATCAATGTGAATATCTGACAGTCAAATGTCAGTCGACCTATTCTATCCTACGCATTCCTGAGGCAGAGAATTAACCTGCCACTCATGACATCTGGCAGGGACAACATTCATCTCAACTTGTTGCGCACACCATTTGACCTGACATTCAACAAGAATGTCGATCGATCAAGAAACTCATGCTGCTTATCTCACATAAACTATTAGTAGGTGTGCCGTGGCAGTTGCAGAGTGTGCCTTACTTCCTGCCTAACCCGGTAAACACCCACCTGCAATGTCACAATTACCAACCAATGAATGGAACGAATGCACAATAAATGAAATTAAATTGGAATAAATCGATACATATCCTCCCAGTGAATGCATGCATACAGATAATCTATATTGGTGAATAGAATACTGCCAGAGAAAGTCAATTTACCGTTACACACTCACCCAATATAAGGACACGATAGGAGGTGAATATTCATTTTAACTATATTGATGGCGAACAATTCCACGAATATTACACGAATATTCCACGAGGAAGCGAAATCGAATAAACCTCCATGAGAACTTCCGAAAGGACTAGAGACGGTAATTTTCAATTTATTAAAATGAAAAGTATTAATTACTTACTCCGAGGATTGGACCCTATGAATCAGACGCGATGGCGATGTACGGATCTCGAAGACAATAAGGCCTAAACGTGGAGATACCCCCTATGTTGTTAAAATAAATCATAACAAGTTAATTGATTTTCTAATCCGTCGGAGAAAAACCCGTACTGTTTGCAATCCCCACCATTGTGAGTAATAAACCGTAGTGATCGTCCAATAACTCCTACATTCCAATTTACCACTCTAGAGAAGAGTAGACTTCAGTTCCCATAGACAACCAGCACACATGACGTGAGCTGAAACAGAAATAATAATATACTGGTTATATAATTTTGAATTTGTTGTGGATTAATTAATTCTAACACCTTTGTAATTTAAATTTTTAAGTATATCTGTTGTTAGAAGTTGACGAATCTAATTTCAATTATAATTATTGTTAATAATAATTTAAATTTTACGGTAGATAATAAATCTAATTATAAGTATGGTTAATAATAATTTAAATCTTACGGTAGATAATAAAACTAATTATAAGTATGGTTAATAATAATTTAAATCTTACGGCAGATAGTAAAACTAATTTTAATCGGAAATATTACTACTAATAGTCTAGAATTTTACGATAAATTAATGAATCTAATTAGGAGTATTATTAATAGTTGTTTGAATTTTTACGGTAGTTAACGAACCCAATTTAAACAAATGATTAAATGCAGATTTAAATTTTTCTATAAATGATTTTCTTTAATAAGGATTGGAGAACACAGAAGGCTTAAATTGAACCATGTTATAAATGTTGTAAATTACTCCTATAAATTTTCCTTAACCGTAATTGAAAAGTACAGGAAAATTAATGTAAAAGATAAATGAACATTGTGACGAAACCCTCTTTGAGTATTTTTTCTCCGAACTTAGCGGTAGTAATGATTAGAGTGCATTGAAATTATCATAACGGGTATCCCTACACGACGGGATAACTGGTGGTATATGAGAACTGAAGGTCGCAGCAGTCTCACGAGACTGGTAAGATGTCCATCAACGAGAAAAACACAAAAACCCGACTATTACACAATACCATGACGACAATCTGAAGTATTCTCGACAAAGCTACTAAAATAGGTGTATCTAAATTAGATACCAACCCGACGCGGCTGCGCAGACATGGCCTGCGCATCTATAGCATCACTCTCAATCCAAGAGTATGATTGATAAACCCCCTAGACCAAGAAAACGACTCGTGAGTAATAGGTATTAACTGAGTTTCAATGACTTGATCTGCTAACTGTGGAACTTATATTAGATAAACTGAAAATAACCCATGCCATGTTTTGTTTAGACAACTCCTGGATCGACGCGTCCCGGGTCACATTACGCTTCGCGGCACACTCAGCAGCTCGGTGTCGGCAAGCGATATGGGACGCGGGATTCTCGATCTCGTCGGATGGGAAACCGAACAAGCTCCGACGACACCGACCTCCCATTCGTCGCAATTAAACGAGAACCCGGCCGTAACCCGGCACGGGAAATCAGAGGTCAAGCGGAATATCTACTCGCTCGATTAGAGGATCACCAGAGACAGACAAACCGCCAGGTCGAGAAGGCACGACAACATCTGGAGGAGGTGAATCGAGATATCTCGGCCGGACTCATCCCGAGTATGGACGGATATGCCCCTCCATACAACACTTCATTCAACTTGGACGACCCCAGGTTAGATGTGCATACGGCAGCGATCAACGTGGTCGTTCCACTCAAGATTTTACTAAGAGGATCGAGAAGAGCAGATGAACAACCAAACGTCCACCGTTAGCATCCATATGCTCGTGAATTTCCGCGAAGGGACCCCAACCGACGCTATCCGAGAGCGTATTCGCCTCGATAATTGTTGTTTTTTCGTTAAAAATATATGTTTCTCTGAGATTTTCTTTACTTGCTTGATGAAAAAATTTAAATAGAAAGTAAATAGTTTGAGCCACAACCCGTTCCGCCAATCTAAGGGCCCATAATTAAAATGATTACCATTTTTGAGATCATTTTATTGTTGATAAAGAATGGATATTCTAAATCATTTTTATTGTTGATGATAAAAGAAACTGTTGATAAATTGATTAAAAATCCTAAGGATCCATGTTGTGGAAAGTCTGAATGTAATTTGTCGGGTGGGTGTGAATTGAGTGTTGATCTGGGTGATGGTAAAAATGGATATAAAAAAATTGAGCCTAAATATGTGTTAGTATTACCGTACTCTGAAGGCTTTACAAATTATAAAAGGAAGTTAAGTAAACAGATAGGAAATTTAGAATCTCTAAATTCGTCTCTAATTCGTGTAAGGTACACAATATGTTTATTAATAAATCAAAAACTCCGGTTGGATTGTGTTCTGATCTCGTTTATCAATTTACATGTAATGGGTGTAATGCCACATACATTGGAGAGACTTCCCGTCATCTCTGTACTCGAGTTCTAGAGCATTGTCGATTGAAGGGTTTGACCAATATTAGTGAACACAATAGAGGTTGTAAAAGTGATATAGGAATGTCTGATTTTAGAATTTTGTTGAGAAGTTTTAATAGTTATTGGGAACGAGTGATATGTGAAGCATTGTTGATAAGGTCATTGGATCCAAAGATTAATGTACAGAGTGCTGTGACTACGAATGTTTTGAATGTTTTTAAATAGTTTACGTATGTTAAATCATGTTTGTTTTTTTAATATTATTAAAATAATTGAAAATTTTAAATTACACTTTATTTTTAAAAATTAGAATATAAGTATAAAAAAAAAATTTTTAAATTTTAAATTAATTTAAAATATATTTTTAAAAATATTTATTTATTAAAAAATTAAATTAATAAAAAATAATTTGTTTAAATTAAATGTTAATTCATAATATTTTTAGTTGGTTTTGAGTACCTGAAGATGATAGCTGTGCTATCGAAATATATCGTACGAAAGGTTTTTTATTGGCGTTATCTTTTAATTAAATCGTTGCCAAATTTATTTAATTATTTGTTTGTCGGGCCAGAGTAGTTCCTGTGTGGCGCTCACCTTTGGCGACCTCAAATCCAGCGGTTACATCACCAACGTTGTCTAGCAACGGGTAATCATTGGAGGGCGAAGTAATATATATATATTTGGGGTCGATGTCACTTCACCCATTAAATCCCACAATATAATATTGCCTAACGGGGAAAGTAAAGTCAATTATGAATACCTTCTAACACCAGATCACTTTAAAAAGGCAACATATAAAACGATGAAAAAGATCTGTGGGAAATTCGTGGTTTTAGGACAAGCATGTGCAGGATTAATTGGATTCTATGTTGTAATCATAACAATAAAGGTAAAATATCACAAATATTATCGGCTCATAAAATATACGAATGGTCATGGAAAATGATTATTGGTTGTTTTCCACTATTAGCGAGATTTTTCATTACTCATCATCAATATAGAGAAATGGCAAGTGAGAGAGCACAACTGAAAACCGATCAAAGGAGTGAAGTATCTCTATGTGCAGCAAGTGATCACAATAACGATAATAATGATGACATCGATAATAATAAAAAGGAGCAAAAATATTTTCAAAAAGGAATCATGAAGAGTGAGAAAAAGCCAGATCTACAATTTTTATTAGAACCTATGTCGAAACTTAGCGGAATTCAAACGCTTTCAAAGTGGTATACACCAACGTATCCAACTGAAAAATTGAAAGAAATGAAATCGGTAGAACATATTCAATTTGAATTAGATAACATTGAACCCACGAGCTCTGAAATTGAACGTGAAAACATGCTTGGATTACCATGCAGTTATTCGATGAGTACATTAGGAAATAAAGGCAAACATCCTCGAATAAATATTCTATTCGATGGAAGAAAAGTGGAAGCTTTATTAGATTCAGGTTCCAGTAAAACAATAGTATCAGATGATTTGTTGATAATGGAAGAGAGATCAAATATGAAACCAACAAGTAAAGTAATAAGGTCAATATCGCACAATGTTTTAAATATAATTTGGAAATTAAAAGCTGAATTAATCATTGGTAATCACAAATTAGTGCATTGTGTCAGTAATGAGAGATAGTCCTGTCGGATGTTTAATTGGTATGGATGTGATGGAACAACTACAAGAAATTTCTCTTAATCTAAAAACGGGGAGATTAATGAAAGGACAAACAGACGAAAAAGGACATAAGGTAAGAGAGGTATTTTTAAATCAAACACTAGAATTGCCAGCAAGAAGTGAGCTAATATATTATGCGGATGTGTTAGATGTTTCAGATGTGGAGTGATTATTTGAACCAAATGAGAAGCTAATAGAAAAAAATGAAGTACCAATGTGTGATGAAATGGTAAAAGTCAAAGACCAAACAGTTCTATTGAGAATAGTTAATCAAAACACAAAACCCATCCAAATGAAACCAAAAACCAAACTGGGAGAACTAACGAAGTTTGAAATAGAGAAAACTCCAAAATTACCTAGAAATATTAAAATCTACAAAGAACCACAAGTCATTAGTAATGATTTAACAGAATTGCAAAAATGGGAATTCACGGAGTTATTAAAGAAATATAAAATGGTGTTTGAAAAACACAAGTACAATTTGGGACTCACCCAAGTAATTGAACATGAGATACCATTACTTGATGAAACTCCGATTAAATTGAAACCGTATAGAATTCCATATATATATCAAGGGAAAATGACAGACAAATAAAAGCAATGAAAGAGTTCAAAATAATATGAGATAGTTCTTCACCATTCTCATCGTCAATAGTAGTTGTTAAAAAGAAAGACGGTAATTTGCGATTTTGTGTCGATTATCGGAAATTAAATCAAGTTACGCGAAAGGATACATATCCTATTCCAGTTCCACAAGAAATGTTTGATCAGAGGGAAGAAGTGCAATTTTTCACAGTAATCGATCTTAATAAAGGTTATAATCAATTTAAAGTTAAAGAAAAAGATCAAAGAAAAACGGCTTTTTCGGATGGTAAGGGATTGTATGAATTTAATGTGTTATCGTTTGGATTAACTGGAGCACCTGCTACGTTCCAGCGAGGTATGAATTTTGTTTTACGTGATATCCCACATGCATTAGTCTATATTGATAATATAATAATATTTTCAAATACCTTTAAGGAACATCTCAAAGATCTGGAAACGGTATTTAGAAGATTATTAAAGGCTAATCTAAAAATAAAACCCTCTAAATGTGAATGGGGAAAATCAGAAGTGATTTATGTAGGTCATATTTTTTCTCAAAATGGATTGCAACCAAACCCAGAAAATGTGAGGAAAATTAAAGAATACCCAATCCCTGAAAATATAGATCAAGTTCAACAATTTTTAGCACAACCCTTAAATGTATTATTAAAAAAGCAGACTCAATTTGAATGGGGAAAAGCTCAACAAAAAGCATTCGAATTGCTTAAAGAAAGTTTCATTAAAAAACCTATATTGAGATGTCTAGATTTTAGAATACCATTCATCTTAATGACAGATGCTAGTAATTTTGCGTTGGGCGCAGTATTAGGGCAACAAGTTGAAGGCGAGAAAGATCACGTAATTGCATATGCCAGCAGAACATTAAAGCCACATGAAAAGAATTATTCTACAATTGAGAAAGAAACATTAGCATTCGTTTACAGTATAGCAACGTATTTCCAATATTCCTCAAATAATTCTTAGAATTGATGTTAAAAATTTATTTGATCCACGAAGTTAATTTACTACTTGAAAAAAATAAAGTAAAAATTTAAATAATTATAAATGTTTAAAGCTAAAATATTCTTATTGTTTTTTCGAAATTTTCAACTATATGAGCAGTGAATTGTTGTGCATCTTTTGAACCGGGTTGAACGTTCTTAAAAGTGTAATGTCGGCTTGAATGGACGGTGTTCGTTTACATTCGGTTCAAAACATTGCTGCAGGAAAGTATATCTCTATCTCTCATATGTTTGTCCAAAACATAGTACCAAAACACTACATCTAGTGTATTTATTATCAATGATAAGGGCACACAAAACTATAAAAAATGTAGTAGAATAGTAAAAATAAGAAACAATCACCGAACTGGTCATTCTAATATTAATTTAAACAAATTTCAATCAATTAAATTATACTTGTTTTATTTAAACTTAATAGAAAATGATTATCTTCACTTGAAAAAGACGGTGCCGAAAGTTCGTGAATATCAAAAAACATCGATAACTTTACTCATTCATAGTCAGATATTTTTTTAAAAATCATGTCATTATTATTATTATTATTATTATTATTATTATTATTACTATTATTATTATTATTATTATTATTATTATTATTATTATTATTATTATTATTATTATTATTATTATTATTATTATTATTATTATTATTATTATTATTATTATTATTATTATTATTATTATTATTATTGGGATATTACGAAAAAAGAACAGTAAAGTCAATAAAACACCAAAATGATAAAAGTGCAAAATTAATTAAAAAATTTACAAAAATTCGAAAGTAGTATTGATCGGAAAAATTGGTATGATTGAACTCCAAATTGAGAGACGAGTCCAGAAATAATAATAAAAATTTAGTGAGGAGTCCTTAGAAAATAATATAAGACAAAAAAAAAATTAATTTTAAAAAATTAATTACTAATGAGAAGCCCGAGTAAATGGGAAGTCCGAGGCAATGGGAAACCCGAGAGATGAGGAAAACCCGGCGTGTAGACGGAATAATATAAAAGGGTAAATTGGCCTAAACAATATTAAATGGGCGCCACTGATCTATGGAGAGGTAATTGTTTCCTAATTTGTAATTTAGTAATGGAGCAAACGTTGTTGACAAATGTCGGCTAAGGTGGTCTGTGGGAAGTAATTATTTTTAATAATTTAATAATGTAGCAAATGTTGTTGACAATTGTCTGAAAACAGTCTGAGCATGAGTATAAAAGGAAAAGGGAAAAACACGAAGGGGCCAGTGGTCGAAGCAAACGAGTAGTGTAGTCAGGTCAGTAAAGGAATCTAAACCCAAGTAAAGTCAAAAGTTATCTATCATAAAGGGTGATTATCCATTGGATAACATACCTTAAGATAATCAAATTTATACGGTGGTTGAAGGGTGCAGCTAAGTCAGTGAAATTGTGATTTAAAAACATTGAAATAAATCGGATTGAGTTGTAACTGTGATAAAGTGCAAATAAAATGATCCTGTGTTGGGTTTGCTTATTTGATTCGAAAAGGACACGAGGAGTCAGAGGGAACCGACTTTCAATAATAATAACCCAACATTATTATTATTATTATTAATATTATTATTATTTTTATTATTATTATTATTATTATTATTATTATTATTATATTATTATTATTATTATTATTATTATTATTATTATTATTATTATTATTATTATTATTATTATTATTATTATTATTATTATTATTATTATTATTATTATTATTATTATTATTATTATTATTATTATTAAACTCAATTCAAACATTTTATTAAAATCAAAGGTAGCATATGAACATTAAGGTGTGAAATAAATAATATTTCAAATATTGTTGAAACTGACTCAAAAACCTTTTTGTTTAAAGGATTGAATTCAATATAATATGCAAAATCAAAGCACTTGACCAGGAAAGCCAGCACCAATGATATTGATGATAGAATAAAAATTTGAATCGCATTTTTCATTTCCAGCTTCTCTCCATTGACGGAATTTTCATAAGCGTTTTTACGACGGATTAATGATGAAATATCATATCGTTTCTGTAACACGATCAAAATGACCAACAACGCCATGAAACTTAACCAAATATAAATAACTCCAAAAGGATGGAAAAATATCGTGTAGTTCTTGTAAAGATACTCATTTTGGTCTAATTTATCCGTACATAAAAATTTTTTGTCAACATAAAATAAACCATACGCCAAGATGTGGGGTATGCAGCTTATTAAATTCCAAATTACCGCTATTAAAACAACGCATAAGGGTTTTTTCCAAGATTTTGTACTGCCATTCGATGGTGCCATTATTGAGAGACAGCTGTCGATTGAGGCGAATATCATGATGAAAAAGGAAAACCCGTGAGATCCGTCGTTATTGAATTGCATAAATTTGCACGAAATATTTGATTTTTGAAAAAATATCCACGAGGATTTCCCGTTAGTAACATATGGTAAACCGACAGCCGGAAAGTAATAAAGCCATGTTAACATAGAACTGCCAATGATGTCGAACACGGCGATTGCTATTAAATATGTTTTTTGATCTATGTTTTGTTTTATTTGGTTAAATTTGTAAATTGCGTAAATGTTTATGAATAGACCAACTATACTAAATAGTGGCAAAATGTAGCCACTCCAATTTCCAATGACCGAATCAAGTTGACTTGCTTTGCAATAGTATTCTTTGTTTAAATTCTTCGTTAATTTACACAGGGCCCTACTCACCAAGTACGAATAGCTATTGATGCTTTCAGAATTTTCTTTATTCCATACTAGAATTTGTAGACTTTCATTATCCATTTGAAAACTTTTTCAAAAATAAAATTTTCAACCATTGCATGGGTATTTATCTAGTCGTTTGTTTTTCCTATTTGCTGTCGAATTATGGCTGAAGTAAACAAATTATGACATGAAATATCAACAAAAATCGAAAAGCAATAATTTCTGTTGATATTTGTATAATATACTTTTTTTCTTAAGACAATTCGAAATTTAATTACTTTAAATTTTTTAAATTTTAATTAATTTCTAATTAAGTTAAAATGTTGTACCGATGATGGAATTAATTATTCTAATATGTCAATAATTAATAATAATTCAAAACTCTACAAAATACCTTTTACATTGTTTTAAAAGCAAATTTTTTCAATTAATATAGTCTTTAAATTTTATTCAAGTTTTCATATTTTTTGTGAATCACTTATACGGTGTCATCTGAAAATCAAGGGAACCGAACTTATGAAGTTCTTTATTGTGGGAATGTTTAAAAACATAGAAATGATTCAGGTAAACATTTCTAAAATTGTCTGCTGTTACATGTTTCTAGTGTTGGAGCTTAACGGTTGTCTTTTTTTAACGGTTGTATTTTCTAGATTCGTCAACCTTTTCCTAACTGCCTCTAACACTATTTTACTTTCTACCATCTGCCTACTCATGTAAACTACTATGTTGGTAATAAGTAAAAAGTAAAAATCAAAGTTTTTCTGGAGAAAAAGTAAGAGCTTGTGACAAATGAAATTTTGAAGACGTATAAAATAATTTTAAATAGATTATAGGTTCATAGAATGGTTGGGAACCAAAAAACAGAATAATTAATTAAATGCGAAGACAAACCCATAAATCAAGAGGCATCCAGATAAACGTCAGTTTAATGCACATACATTCGAATAATTGACCCAGTGATCGATTTAATGGGGCAATAGATTGTTCACATGATTCTAATTTGTGATAAGAGTGAAAGTAATGGGAAAAAATAATATTAAAACCCAGTTGAATAAAACGTATACGCAGAGTCGAACAACGGAAAAAAGGAAATAAAATTATCAAATAGGACAGACAAAAAACAGATAGAAATTGCTTGCTAATACACCAAGCCTCATTGAGATAAATTCCGCTATAATTCAAGTTGATACATAAATCAACTTGGCGGAATTTATTTTGTGAAAAAATAAATGCATTTCAGCCATTTTTTAAATGGCTGCTAAGTAAGTTATTTTTTATATAGTTATATAACTTAAATTTAAATTTTAAGAGTTGAATTATGATTTCATAAGGAAATATGATCATAATTCAAGCTCTTAAATATAACTTTGATTAGGATTATCGTCATACTCATCGAATTATGAGGCACTGGCCAATGAAATGCAATGCCAAAGATTACATTGAAAGATTAATATTACATTTTTTATAAAATGTTTTCTTGGTATGTATGTTTTTTGTTTACTTTGTAAATCGTTTAGTATTTACGTTTCTTTGTGTGTATGTAATTTAAACAATAATTTTATTATTTTGAAATTATTTTTATTTATTATTTATTTCCCTTGTCCAATTATAAATATCCTTAAAAAATAGGTGGTTCTCGCAGCATTACTGATATTTTAGAATGCGCTCTAAGGTACAAAAAGGTTTGCAACCCCTGATCTAGCCAGAAACAATGCAGATTGTGATAAACTTATCTCGACTGCCGACGATCAGAAAATAATCAATTTTCAGTCTTCAAATGAAACAATAATCATAATTCTTGACTTTTTGGAGATTATTGACCTTCAGAAAAACCTTACCAGACAAAATGAATAAATCTGTGCTAATTTCATAGAAAATAGCATAAAAAAGCATTCATATGCCAAAACCCATGCTCTTTAAAAATTACCAATTTTTCGGGTAATTGCTATTAAAGTTGCCTGCGATTCGCAGTGCCATCAAGCAGTCGTCCTCAACAAACTTAATATGCAGTTCTTAGATATTACACAAAGCTTTATCATTGACTCCATTGCAGATGTTAGAGTTTTGTCATTCAATCCAGGTCAAGACATTAGGTTTCAAAATTGTAGAATTCAAAGATAATTTTCGATCAAGATTCATTGTAGCTGATGCTACACGTTCAATCCTTGGAACTGATTTCCTACTTAAACACAGTACTCTAATAAATTACAGAAATCCCAAGATTTGTAAATATCTCAAAAGTTTATTATTATATTTGTCTTTTTCTTTTTGATGTTATTATTATTATTATTATTATTATTATTATTATTATTATTATTATTATTAAACGATAACGCCAATAAAAAACCTTTCGTACGATATATTTCGATAGCACAGCTATCATCTTCAGGTACTCAAAACCAACTAAAAATATTATGAATTAACATTTTATTTAAACAAATTATTTTTTATTAATTTAATTTTTTAATAAATAAATATTTTTAAAAATATATTTTAAATTAATTTTAAATTTTAAATTTTTTACTTATATTCTAATTTTTAAAAATTAATGTAATTTAAAATTTTCAATTATTTTAATAATATTAAAAAAAACAAACATGATTTAACATACGTAAACTATTTAAAAACATTCAAAACATTCGTAGTCACAGCACTCTGCACATTAATCTTTGGATCCAATGACCTTATCAGCAATGCTTCACATATCACTCGTTCCCAATAACTATTAAAACTTCTCAACAAAATTCTAAAATCAGACATTCCTATATCACTTTTACAGCCTCTATTGTGTTCACTAATATTGGTCAAACCCTTCAATCGACAATGCTCTAGAACTCGAGTACAGAGATGACGGGAAGTCTCTCCAATGTATGTGGCATTACACCCATTACATGTAAATTGATAAACGAGATCAGAACACAATCCAACCGGAGTTTTTGATTTATTAATAAACATATTGCGTACCTTACACGAATTAGAGACGATCTTATACTCTAAATTTCCTATCAGTTTAACCAACTTCCTCTTATAATTTGTAAATCCTTCAGAGTACGGCAATACTAACACATATTTAGGCTCAATTTTTTTATATCCATTTTTACCATCACCCAGATCAACACTCAATTCACACCCATCCGACAAATTACATTCAGACTTTCCACAACATGGATCCTTAGGATTTTTAATCAATTTATCAACAGTTTCTTTTATCATCAACAATAAAAATGATTTAGAATATCCATTCTTTATCAACAACTCAACCAATTTATCAACACTTTTTACCGAATTAGCAAAGGTAGAAGATAAAGCCCATGAACGATAAATCAATCCTTTCACCATATTTCTCTTATACTTAAATTCACAAAAACTTTCTGGAGAAGTATAAAGACCAGTATCAGTTGGTTTTCTATAAATCTCTGTCTCATACTGTTTATCTTTGCGTTGAATTAACAAATCCAAAAACGCAATTGATGACTTTCTCTCCGTTTCACATGTGAATACAATGTTTTTATGTAAACTGTTCATAAAATGCAAAAACGGTTCTACATGTTTCTGGTTTTCAAATATAAGAAAAATATCATCCACATACCTTTTATAAACAAAAGGTTTTTCAAATTGGAAAGAAGCAATTTTCTTTTCCAAACTAGCCAAAAATATTGATGCCATCGTTGGTGCTAAAGGGGAACCCATAGCGACTCCATCTATTTGTTGATACCATTCATCATTGAAAAGAAAATTGACATTTGAAGTAGCAAATTCAAGAAGCTTTCGAAATGCCCTTCTATCCAAAATGTGATGTTCCGAATCATTTTCATTCCACAACGCACAGCATAAGTCAATTATCTCAACCAGTGGCACATTCGTAAACAAACTGCAAACATCAAACGAAACCATAACATCATTCATACTTCGTTTTTGTAGCTTTGCAATACAAGAAACAAACTCAAAGCTATCCTTACATTCAAACTCTGATCGCATTAACGGTTTTAATAATCCATCTAAAAACTTTGCTATTTTATACTGGGCAGTACCAACCATCGACAAAACTGGTCTCATAGGTACACCATCTTTATGGATTTTTGGTAGCCCATATAGTTTAGCTGGCTGCGATCCTATTGGACGAATAGACTTACCTACCTCTTCATCAATAAGCTTCTTCTCAATCAAACCATTTAACATTTTTGCACAAACTCTTCATCCTTAAGAGGAGGTATGAATGATGTTATGGTTTCGTTTGATGTTTGCAGTTTGTTTACGAATGTGCCACTGGTTGAGATAATTGACTTATGCTGTGCGTTGTGGAATGAAAATGATTCGGAACATCACATTTTGGATAGAAGGGCATTTCGAAAGCTTCTTGAATTTGCTACTTCAAATGTCAATTTTCTTTTCAATGATGAATGGTATCAACAAATAGATGGAGTCGCTATGGGTTCCCCTTTAGCACCAACGATGGCATCAATATTTTTGGCTAGTTTGGAAAAGAAAATTGCTTCTTTCCAATTTGAAAAACCTTTTGTTTATAAAAGGTATGTGGATGATATTTTTCTTATATTTGAAAACCAGAAACATGTAGAACCGTTTTTGCATTTTATGAACAGTTTACATAAAAACATTGTATTCACATGTGAAACGGAGAGAAAGTCATCAATTGCGTTTTTGGATTTGTTAATTCAACGCAAAGATAAACAGTATGAGACAGAGATTTATAGAAAACCAACTGATACTGGTCTTTATACTTCTCCAGAAAGTTTTTGTGAATTTAAGTATAAGAGAAATATGGTGAAAGGATTGATTTATCGTTCATGGGCTTTATCTTCTACCTTTGCTAATTCGGTAAAAAGTGTTGATAAATTGGTTGAGTTGTTGATAAAGAATGGATATTCTAAATCATTTTTATTGTTGATGATAAAAGAAACTGTTGATAAATTGATTAAAAATCCTAAGGATCCATGTTGTGGAAAGTCTGAATGTAATTTGTCGGATGGGTGTGAATTGAGTGTTGATCTGGGTGATGGTAAAAATGGATATAAAAAAATTGAGCCTAAATATGTGTTAGTATTGCCGTACTCTGAAGGATTTACAAATTATAAGAGGAAGTTGGTTAAACTGATAGGAAATTTAGAGTATAAGATCGTCTCTAATTCGTGTAAGGTACGCAATATGTTTATTAATAAATCAAAAACTCCGGTTGGATTGTGTTCTGATCTCGTTTATCAATTTACATGTAATGGGTGTAATGCCACATACATTGGAGAGACTTCCCGTCATCTCTGTACTCGAGTTCTAGAGCATTGTCGGTTGAAGGGTTTGACCAATATTAGTGAACACAATAGAGGCTGTAAAAGTGATATAGGAATGTCTGATTTTAGAATTTTGTTGAGAAGTTTTAATAGTTATTGGGAACGAGTGATATGTGAAGCATTGCTGATAAGGTCATTGGATCCAAAGATTAATGTGCAGAGTGCTGTGACTACGAATGTTTTGAATGTTTTTAAATAGTTTACGTATGTTAAATCATGTTTGTTTTTTTTAATATTATTAAAATAATTGAAAATTTTAAATTACATTAATTTTTAAAAATTAGAATATAAGTAAAAAATTTAAAATTTAAAATTAATTTAAAATATATTTTTAAAAATATTTATTTATTAAAAAATTAAATTAATAAAAAATAATTTGTTTAAATAAAATGTTAATTCATAATATTTTTAGTTGGTTTTGAGTACCTGAAGATGATAGCTGTGCTATCGAAATATATCGTACGAAAGGTTTTTTATTGGCGTTATCGTTTAATTAAATCGTTGCCAAATTTATTTAATTAATTATTATTATTATTATTATTTTAAGACTTAAAATTTAAGTGATGTTTGCTCTGGTAGAATAACCAGAACCATGCTATAATTAATATGATCGATCGTGGAAACATCAGCTTCCATAATTACCGTAGTTCCTGATCTGGAAATTGTTAGTTAAATCAGCTTTCGTCATACCAATAGCGATGTCGCCAATAGTTAAAGTTTCAGCATCTTTATCAAGAATAATTTTGATCATTATTCTTAATCCTCGCAAAGATATAAATTTTTGTAGAGTAGTAACTTGATTCATTATGTTGAGGTCTGTAAATTAAAATTAAAAATTTAAATAAAATTTAGGATAATAATTCAAATGGAAAGTAAGCGAAGAAAAAAGGCAAATAAAAGCGGGATCGTGCACAGAATTAATAGTAAAGGAAAGTGCGATGGAAACAGTATTAGAAAATGCAAAAAGCAATTACGAAAGGCGAGAATCCGGAAATCCGAGAAAAATCAATAAATGGAAAAATCATCGAAATCGAATGGGAAAAACGGGACAGTTATAGATTAGCTAATGGTCAACAAGATGACGGTTAGGGATTTATCAGAAAAGGGTTAGAAAGGGTTGAAAAACATTCAAATGTATGAAAACAGAAAACGTTAATTAATTAATTAATTGGCTAATGGAAAACCCGAGCTAATGGGAAACCCGAGCCAATGGAGAACCCGAGAGATGAAGGAAACCGAGCTGGATAAACAAGAAGAAAGGCAAACAAAAGGAAGATTTGGGCCCATTAGCTTGACATAATGATTAATGGGAAAAGAGTAAGGAGAAGATAGCGCGCGTAGGAAGACCGGTAGGGCCATTAATTATCTGGATTCGTTGGACCATTATGGATGACAGCCGAAGCAAACACGTTGGAGAAAATGTCAAACGAAAGATTGGCTCGGCAATAACCATTTGTCATCCTGATTTCGAGGAGTATATAAGCAAAGGGAAAATCAGAGAAAATCGGCATTCTGCCTCAGCTAGGGTTCGAAGAATCAGACGGTAGGAAAAGTGATAAACGAATTAGGGAAGTAGGGAAAAGAAGAAATAGAATTAAGAATACGGAAAGGCGAAAAGGGATCAAACCAAACAGAAACCGAGGAAAACGAGAGTCAACAGAACTAAAGGATCAAAAGGTGAATATTGTTTGTTTGCAAAGCATCAACGCCGAGCAGAGAATCGTATAAACTTTGATTGGTCATTGTAGCGTGATAATAAATTGTAAACCTGTTGTTTCAATATACGTTGGGTCGTTCATTGTTTTAATTTAAAGAACACCAGGAGTCAGAGAGAACCGACTTGAAATAATCCAAAACCCAACATATATTCTGGTGAGCCCGACGTGATTGAAAGTCGGCGGAAAATTATTGAAAGTTAGTGGAAAAATAATTATTGAAAAAAATAGTACCGACGTGATTGAAAGTCGGCGGAAAATTATTGAAAGTTAGTGGAAAAATAATTATTGAAAAAAATAGTACCGACGTGATTGAAAGTCGGAAGGAAATTATTGGAAGCTAGTGAAAAAGGAATTATAAAAAGAATTAGTACTGACGTGAGTGAAAGTCGGCTTAGAAGTTTGAAAATAGTGTTAACGAGATTATAAAAGGCTATTATTGGGAGATTTAAAAGAAGTTGAAAAGTAATTTTAAATTATTGTTTAACGCTTGAAGTTTAGCTCAAAGTGAACCGATACAACCTCAGAAGTCACAAACAAGTCCAAATGGCAAATGATAATGCTGTTATGCCTCTCAATAGAGAGATGATTGATTTCGCAAGTTGTCAGAAATTACCCGTCAATCAATATGGGGGAGACCCTGTTGAATTTGCAGATTTCATGGGAGATTATTATATGTACGCCTCAGCATACGGATGGACACAAGCCATTATGGTTCAGAGATTCCCACTCTATCTGAAGGGTGCGGCAAGAGAAGCCTGTCAGCAAGTCGACAAACGAAATGTTGGCAATGATTGGACAAAATTGAAGGATGCAATGGCACTGAAACTGGTTGGTGGAGATATCAAAAGAATCATGCGACAGAAATTTTATAATCGAGTTCAAGGTCCAGATGAATCGGTCAGTGAGTTTGCTTATCATCTGACCACTTTAGCAGATAAAGCCTTCGAAGTCAAACCCGATCAAGCAGATATGGCCAAGCAGGTTAAAGAGCTGTTAGAAGATCAGTTTATAACCGGAGTCCACTCCGAAATCAAAAAGGCCCTATGTTATGTGGATTTTTCCAATTTCGATGAGCTCGTGAAGAAAGCCATGAAGATAGAGCTGAATTTAAAAAGTGCAAAAAGATCAGATGCTTTTGGAGTTAATGTGGAGAGACGTGAGCGGTCAATTACGCCTGTGAGAGCACCATGGGATGAAAAGAAAATAAATCAAATCAGTAGTCCAATTTTAAGACCAAATACTAGATTTCAAGCCGGTAGATCAGCGATGAGTGTACAATCAAATGGACAGGTAAATAATCCTCAATGCGAACATTGCAAAAAGTCTGGACACTACTCAAATCAATGTTGGTTCAAATATGGGAAAAATCCCAGCCCCAACAAGAGATTCACAGAAAACAAAAGGATCAGCAGTGATGTCGAATGCTATCGATGCGGAAAGAAAGGGCATATTAGCAGAAACTGTTTTACCAGATCAAGATCATCGTCAGCGTCACCTTCACCACAAAGAGACAAAGTGAATACAAATGGACAGATACAATGTCATTCGTGCAAGGGATACGGTCACATGGCGCGATCATGCCCAAGGAACTCAGAGAGATTCAGCAGACCTATTTTAAAGAAATCAATCAGATTCCAAGAAGATATGCCAAACACCAGTAACATGACATATGCTCAGAGAGAGGAATTGCAAGACAAAATGGAAAAGGAATTTCGAGAAATGCGACAGAAGCTGAACAAACTAGTGGCTAAATTCGAATCAGATGAAGAAACTGAATCTCATATGATAATTGGAACCGTGTCAGAAGGTGAGGGAAAACCTGCCCGAAAGTGCGAAAGATCGCATCAGATGAGAATCCGACTGCACTGTTAGCCCGAGTTGGAAAATTGCTTGAGAAAATGGAAACTGACAACTCCCAGTTGAAACGATGGATCGCAGAACTCAGTGTGATGTCACTAACCCAAAGCGAACTAAAGAGAGCCATAAATTTATGTGCAAAGTTATTCAAAGGAAACAAAGATGATGAGATACTTAAGCAAATGCAAAAGTTTGGCAAGGCTTTGCGGTCAACAAGGGATTTAGATGATATCATAGTGGAAACGACGGGACTTGATAATGTGAAGTGCCAATTCCGTGTAAAGGCCTACGGACAAATCAAAGACCTAAAGGAGCGAATACTGCGTCAATACAGTGGATGGCAAGTGCAACTAAAATTTGAGAATCGATGTCTGGAAGACGAGGAGTACTTAGTAGATTGCGGTCTGATACCAGGCTGGAAAAATAAAGTAAAAGTTGTTAATGCTGTTAATACTTTGAATTCAGACAGACAAAATTGGGAAAAGATTCTAGCAGATTTACATGATACCCTGTATGCAGGGAATAGAGATAAAATTAATGCGAGTATCGACTTCATAATGAGCATCGAAATGGATCGAGACATGAAAGAAGGGTTGTTTGAATGCATCGTACCGTATACGAATAAACCGACGAGTTATCAGGCAAAGTTAAAAGAGGTAATTCGAAAACTAGGACATGATTATGAGGCGGCAGACGATAGTGCGAAGTCTTTGATAATAGCGTTAAATATTGCGGATCAAAGGATTGAATATTATCAGGAACATTGGAGTGTAAAAGCAAAGAAAATACGACAAAAAGCAGCGGAGATATTAGGTAATGACGGAATTATCGTGTTGACGTTCAAAGGACGAGAATTGGATGATGACGAATATTTGTTAAACTACGGATGTAACCCAAATTGTATTAATAATGTGTACGCAACAAAACAAAGTGGTGAAATGGAAGAAGATGCAGTAATAGTACCGTTTTGGCCTCTGTATGAGGAAGTGGACAATGATAATGTAGAGATTAAAACTGAAGTTGTAGATGACCCAGGAGAAATTGATCAAGAAATTAATGAATTGCAGAGATTAGAAACAATGGAAAATGAGGAAATGAGATCAGAAAATGAAGTTACAAGGGATGCTGAGGAAAGGAGCACCGATAATAGGATACTACCGAGCATAGATGAGATGAAAAGTGAAGAGAACTTTGTTGAGACGAAAAATGACATTGCGATATGTGGGATAAAACAGAATGATGCGGAAATTGAATCTTTGAGTTTAGAGGAATCAAGCGAAACTGAGCGTTTAGATGAATCAAGCGAAACTGAGCGAATATTAAAAAGTTTAGTAACGGAATTGTATTTGTTAGATGAAACTGAAACAGAAGATGATATTTCGGAGGGGGAGAAAAGAGTTGTAAAAAGATTGGCAACGGAATTAAAGAGGAGATTACCGTCGATAATTAAAAGAAATTATGAAGAAAAGGAATTTTGTGAGGAAGCAGTAATTGAGGACTTAACACGAACTGAGTTAGATCGAGATGTAATATTGACAGTACTAGCCTATATAATATTGGAGATTGGTACTTATGGTTATCTGGAAAGTGACAATTCAAAATCATTGATAAAGAAAGCTACTGAAATGACGAATAAATATTTGATGAAGTGGATCGCAAACAATGGCGGATGGGAAGAGTTAATACAAAAGGCTGAGAGCCCAAAAACAGAGACAGTGAGGAAAAAGGGAAAACTTGCATTTCCATGGTTGATGATTTCTATTATTATGTTATTGGGAATAATAAATACGACGAATTCATTGGTGGCATATGACTGCTCCCAAACCGAAATGGGAAGAGTATACTCGTTGGTAAACGTAGCAGAGTGTTCGGATGCATATCCAGTAAAATTTAAAGTGACAAATCCAGTAAAATATCATGTATATCAAGAATCGGGGTTTCGAAGATCAAAGGTGAGAGAGTGTACAGTGAAACGAACTACTTTTGTATTTTATTGTGGAAAATGGAGCCACTCATCGATGGTGAAAATGCAATCGATACCTAGACCGATAGAAATAATTCCGGAGAATTGTTTGGCAGCCTTTCAAACAGGACAGTTGAAAACTAATGCAGATATCAAACTACAAGCAAAGCTTAACCACAAAATCCGTGAGACTGTAACCGTGCGAGGGATAATAAAGTCGAATGGTGATTGCCAAGGAGAGCCATACAAAGTAGACGATGCTATAATTGACAAAGCCGTGGTTGTAGAAGAGTACATGTCAGAATTAAGAGAATTTGATGGATCATTTGATGATGATACTGGTAAACTACAAACACATCCATTCTGCAACATGAAACAATCTAGCTGTCAGACAGGAGAATCAATTTTGGTGTACGATGTCGATACCAAAAAGTGCAATTTAGTGCAATTGAAGTCAATGAGTTTTAAAGAAATAACGGGAGAACAGATCAGGGAAAAGCCCGAGAAAATAAGAATGGATCCAGCAACGAGTACAACAACAAGAATCACACCTCTACGGATGAAAGATACTCAAACAGTGTTAATGTCAACCTCAGAGGAAGACGGGATGCGATTCCTGAGAAAAGAAACTAAAACAAAGTGTGGACAAAATGTCTATGAGACAAATTATAAAGGTATATATGTATCTCAGAAAATGATTATAGAGGCCCAAACAAACATACATGCCGGAGATATCAAGTTGACAAATTACTTTAATAACAAAATAGATTATTTATTTCACTTTGGTCAAAATACTGTTGAAAATGTGTACCGAGAAGTTATTATAAATGATTGCAATCTCAACAAAGAAATACTCCGAAATCGGATGGCAATGGCTATAACCAATCCTAATTTTGTAGCACCAATGTTAATTGCAGAAAATGGGGTGTTTGCCAGAATTTTCGGTGAAGCACTATATAGCTATAAATGTAAAGCGGTACCAGTTAAACTGACAAAGTATGACCAATGCACCAACGAGTTACCAGTGAATTTAAATGGAAAGTTGCGATTTATGGAGCCTGTAACACGAATCTTACTGGAAGAGGACGTGAAACCGAAAGTATTACAGTGTAATAGATTGTTGGCACCACTATACAGACTAACACCAGAATCTTGGATTGCATTACCAGATCATCGAGAAGTAAAGACACCGGAAAACTTAGAATTGACAGAATTACAATATCTGGTAAATTTTACGTCATTAGAGAAATTATCGCAAAGTGGAATTTACTCGAACGAAGACATTGAGGAAGCCCGCAGAAACTTGTTATTTCCATCAAAGAAAGAAAGAGTAATAATGGAGATGGTAGATACAATTCTCCCAAGCGGAAGTGGGAAGGTAAATTACGAGTATTTGTTAACTCCAGATCATTACAAGAAAGCGACGTATAATACAATGAAAAAGATCTGGGGAAAGTTTATGTTCATTGGACAAGCGTGTGCCGGATTGATTGGAATTTATGTAATATGTGTTGTAATCAAAGTAATAATATCGCAAGTCCTATCAACACACAGATTATACGCGATCACAGGTTGGTCGTGGAAATTAGTAATTGGTTGCATACCATTATTGGCTAGATTCTTCATTACTCATCATCAATATCAGGAGTTGGAGATACTCAAAGCGCGAATATTAAAGAAGAAAAAGGTGAGCTACGCTAGTACAACCCCTTCAAGGGACGAGAATAATGACAATGACAACGAGGGTGATAGTGCACTGTTATATGTTGACAATCAAGAACTAAGTGGAATGAATAAAGAAGCGTTGAGAACCTATCAAATCTTAAAAGAGCCACTGTTAAATGCGAGTAGCGTAGACACGTTTACAAAATTGTGTATACCAAAATCGTTTATGCAACCAGCACCAGTATATCCAGTTGATCGATTACGAGAGATGAAACCAGTAGAAAATATCGCATTACAATGTGAAGGAATGGTAGGAGAGAGAATCGAGCCTTCTAGCGCAGAGATCGAGAGAAAGAATATGTTAGGCTTACCATGCAACTACTCAATGATGACATTAACAAAAAGAGGAAAGCAACCCCGAATATTTATACAAATGAACAAACATAAAGTAGAAGCTTTGGTTGATTCGGGATCTAGTCACACAATAATATCGGAAAATGTATTAAACGTGAAGGAGAAAATGCAAATAAAGCCTACCGACGAAATAGTGAGGTCATTATCAAAAAATGAATTAAACATAATTGGACAACTTAACGTCATATTCCATATTGGAGACCGAATAATAGCGCACAATGCGCTCATAATGAAGGGAAGCCCAGTACGATGTCTGATCGGTATGGATATATTAGAGCAGCTGGACGGAGTCTCACTTGATTTAAAGACAGGTAATTTGATAGCAGGAGAAACAGGAAAAATAATTCACAGGGCAGGTGAAGTGTTTGTGAATCAGACATTGACAATACCACCACAATCGGAGATGGTATATTGTGCAAATACTATGAGTGTGGATAATGGTGATTTTATATTCGAACCAAATCAAACGCTAGTCGAAAAATATGATTTACCGATATGTGACGAAGTTGTCAAAATGGAAAATCAGATAGTACCAGTCCATATAACGAATAGCAGTAAGAAACCGGTTCAGCTACACCCAAAAACAAAATTGGGAAAATTATCGAAAATGTCTGTTGAAACAAATTGTAAAATACCAAGAAACGTCAAGGTGTACAAGGAGCCTGAAGTGGTAAGCAATGATTTAAATGAGATGCAGAAAAAGGAATTCACAAAACTGCTGAGAAAATACCGAGATATCTTTGCCAAACACGAATATGATTTAGGTCTAACCAATGTAATTGAGCATGAAATACCGTTATTAGACGAAACTCCAATAAAAATAAAGCCATACAGAATCCCTACGTTCATCAAGATGAAAGTGATAGACAGATTACAGCAATGAAGGAATTTGGAATAATTCGAGATAGTGCGTCACCATTCTCCTCATCAATAGTGATAGTTAAGAAAAAAGATGGAGACTTACGATTTTGCGTAGATTATCGGAAGCTAAATCAAGTTACGAGGAAAGACACTTATCCAATTCCAGTACCCCAAGAAATGTTCGATCAAATGGGAGAGGCACGATATTTCACAGTTATTGATTTAAACAAAGGGTACAATCAATTTAGGGTAAAAGAGGAAGATGAATCTAGATACCCTTAAGGTCCAAGCAGAATAAAGTAACGGTCAAACAAAATTGAAACAGAAATTCACGAAAAATCCAACACCAGTCAGCTACATCAATAAGATATTATATGTAGCAATAATGCTGATGTTAGTAACAGTTGCGAGCGGCAAAAAGATTGACTTACCATATGCGGTAAGCAAAATCCGAGGAATGGAGAAAATACATATATATTCCACTCTAACAAATATAGTATGGAGCTGTAAATGCGAGATCGCAGACCAAATAGAAATTATTGATTTACTAGACAATACGGCACCAGTGGTAGAACTGAATTATGATAAAGATATATTTGCGGTACGAAAGTTAAAGCCAAATTTCAAATACCAATGGCTGTTGAGACAGAACATGTCAAAGTGGTACACGCAAATTCCGATAGAAGTGCACACAAAAGAGATGCGAAACTTGATCGAAATAGAACCAGAGATAAATGGAATCAATATATATTGGAAGCCAGTGGACTTGGTGAAAGTGCGAATCACATTTCAAGGGTTAAATGTCGACACCCTTAACTCGCGAAAATCAGTTATCCGCTACGAGAAATTGAAAATGAATCAAAATTATTCAGTTAATGCAAACTACTACGAGAACATATGCCTCGAAAATGGAACGGTAGTGAGAAACCAATGGTTACGATTTAAGAGTGAGACCCAGTCTATCTATCTCAGAGACGAGTCAAATCGTATAACCCTGAGTGTTGGAAATGGACCGGTAACGATATATAGAAAATCAGGAAATGATGAAAGAGTTGTTATTATCTACAAACAAAAAACCCTGACTATATTAGATGCCGGTAATCATTTTTTTACACTTTACACTTCTGATTTAGAGACGGCATGGGAATTAACAGTTAAATATCAGCGATGGATAACCGAACCAGGCGGATGGCAAACAGTTTTCGTGGAAGTCAAGACAATCAATGAATCGAAACGAAAATCAGATACAACCACATCACCTTTCCAATTACCGACCCAAGAGACGACAAAACCTAACTCAAATAAACTAATGATGATAAATTCGGATTTGACAGTCAACTATTGTGAATATCTCATTTACATTTTAATAACAGGTTTTCTCATCTTATCAATAACATTCATAATCATCACCATTTTGATATGTGTAAAGGAGAGACAACTAACTATCCTTCAACCACCATCATATTCATATTATGAGACAAGACTATAAATTGTGATCTGCATGAATAGAGTATAAAAATATATTACATTTATATTAACAATGTGCATGTTTTATAAGTACCATAGGATGAACGGTATAATTTGTTTGAGATTCGAAGCGAGGTGTTGATGCTTTGCGAATAGAGAGTGATACAAAAAAAATTACTATCATTTAATTTCAGAGAATGCAAGAAGCCTCGGAGATGTCATGCAAAGAGTGTAAAACAAGTACGCAAGAACTAAAGCAAAAGTTTCGTAGCATGCAGGGCAGAATAACAGATTTGGAGGAAGAAAACTTCCGTCTGAAAAGGCGGTTGGACCGTTTGGAAATCTTATTGTTTCAACACGAGGCCGATTTCGCGATGTTTCGAATGAGAGTAGAAGAAATAGAGGAATCGGAAGACGATGTGAAACAAAAATAAAATAAAAACAATTGCGCAAATAAGAATTGGACCGTGGATCCATTTCAGAGTGACGTTTTGGCTACGGGAATATCAACAAATGCAAATGGAAAATTAATAGGTCTTTTGGAAAATGAATTTTGAAAGTCGATTATTGCAATTTATTTGATTTACTATAAATTACCTGAAGATATTGGGGAAATATTTGTTTGGGGAATATTTTTTGAAGTAATAATTTGGATAAATAGTAATAATAATAATAAGGGTAATATTAATAATAATAATAATACATAATCACAGCAAAACATAGATTTCGAGGACGAAAAAAATTTTTTAAGGGGGGAGATATGTTGAGGTCTGTAAATTAAAATTAAAAATTTAAATAAAATTTAGGATAATAATTCAAATGGAAAGTAAGCGAAGAAAAAAGGCAAATAAAAGCGGGATCGTGCACAGAATTAATAGTAAAGGAAAGTGCGATGGAAACAGTATTAGAAAATGCAAAAAGCAATTACGAAAGGCGAGAATCCGGAAATCCGAGAAAAATCAATAAATGGAAAAATCATCGAAATCGAATGGGAAAAACGGGACAGTTATAGATTAGCTAATGGTCAACAAGATGACGGTTAGGGATTTATCAGAAAAGGGTTAGAAAGGGTTGAAAAACATTCAAATGTATGAAAACAGAAAACGTTAATTAATTAATTAATTGGCTAATGGAAAACCCGAGCTAATGGGAAACCCGAGCCAATGGAGAACCCGAGAGATGAAGGAAACCCGAGCTGGATAAACAAGAAGAAAGGCAAACAAAAGGAAGATTTGGGCCCATTAGCTTGACATAATGATTAATGGGAAAAGAGTAAGGAGAAGATAGCGCGCGTAGGAAGACCGGTAGGGCCATTAATTATCTGGATTCGTTGGACCATTATGGATGACAGCCGAAGCAAACACGTTGGAGAAAATGTCAAACGAAAGATTGGCTCGGCAATAACCATTTGTCATCCTGATTTCGAGGAGTATATAAGCAAAGGGAAAATCAGAGAAAATCGGCATTCTGCCTCAGCTAGGGTTCGAAGAATCAGACGGTAGGAAAAGTGATAAACGAATTAGGGAAGTAGGGAAAAGAAGAAATAGAATTAAGAATACGGAAAGGCGAAAAGGGATCAAACCAAACAGAAACCGAGGAAAACGAGAGTCAACAGAACTAAAGGATCAAAAGGTGAATATTGTTTGTTTGCAAAGCATCAACGCCGAGCAGAGAATCGTATAAACTTTGATTGGTCATTGTAGCGTGATAATAAATTGTAAACCTGTTGTTTCAATATACGTTGGGTCGTTCATTGTTTTAATTTAAAGAACACCAGGAGTCAGAGAGAACCGACTTGAAATAATCCAAAACCCAACAATTATATTATAAATTCAAACTCAAAAGAATAAATTATTTGATTTAAATAAATTCGATTAAAGATTTATTTTCAACTACAATTATATCGCTAGAATTTTTTCCTAAAAAACTATTTTAAAAATCAAAGAAAATCAATAAAAAATTTTAACAAAACAAAAACATAATTCCACAAATATTCGATAATTTAATCAGCCATCAAAAAATTCCCAATAAATCAAAGAACAATGCGCACACGGGCGCGATAAATTACAATCAGGCCAAAACAGTAAGGATAATTAATTAAATTAACTTAATCTGTAATAATATGTCAAAATTGTAATTTCATGATCAGAGGTTATTTATGATGTTTGATGGTTGTGTAAAAAAAACTCATTTTAGAGGTTACGCAACGAAGAGCTATAATAATGTGTTGGAATTTTGTCACCTGAATAAATATTGCATATCTGTTCTTTTAAAAAACTATTATTGTTATTATTATGATTATTTTAATTGCTAATAATAAAGTCTGATCAATACTCTTTAGTAAGTTAGTGACGCTTGTTATAGAGATTAAATATAATAAATACAGACAGAATTATTTTAAAATTAAAAATAATACTAATTACATGAAATGGGAAACTTTGATACCGATTGAGTGTGTTTATCCCACAAATATTTCCAATAATTTAGACTTCATTTAAACAAATTTTTATTAACTAATCACTTATTAGACATTAAATATAATTTGAAATTTTATACAACAAAAAAAATTAAATAAATATTTTACCGACAATTTTCATTGAATTATTTCAATTAAACTTTAAAAAATGTTTTGACGAGAAATTGTTTAGTTAATAAAAACCAATTGACAATGAAATGAAATTCTCTTAACTAAAACGAATGAAAATATTCTATTAACAAAACAAAGAATTGTATTTTTTTAAAAAGAAATGCATTAAAAAAATATATAAACAATCGAAGCATATATTAAGTAGAACTAGAAATTCAGAATGGATTTTATATTTATTTTTTTTAATTGATGCCTAATTCTGATCTGCAAATAGTTATAAAGTATCTCGCAAGTGATGAATCCCCGAATAGATATTCCACCCAATTTCACTGTGCCGTTATTCGATTAGATCTCCCAAATAATTCTTTGCCATATTGGAAATATTGTCAATATGACAGAATTTTTTCTATCATGTCAGGTTTTGTTAATCCGATTTTCAGTATTTTAGGATTAATCATTAATATTATTGTTATTTTTTATTTCTCCAAAATTGGTTTTACGAGGCATACAATTTATTTAAGTGCAATTGCTGGGACAGAGACGATATTGAATTTGTTTTGGACATGGATTCATCTCTTTCCCATGTGGGGTCTGCCTTTTATGACAGATTCAAAATACTTTTGGGCAATATCATTAAAAAGTGACTTTTTTTGCAAGTTCATTTATTCATCAATTTATTTTTGGAATCAAATGTCGTTCACGATTCTGTTGGCTTGTTCGGTTGATCGATGTCTATCAATTATGATTTTCTTCGACAGTCGACATTGGAGTCGTAAGAGTGCGATTAAAGTAATAATAGGGGTGGTTTTGTGGAATGTTTTAAGTAGTTTACCTCATGGTTTTTTCTTTCAAAAGTATTTTTTACCGAATATCCAAAAATACGTTTGTGCGGTGTACAACTTTGTAGAACTTGCAACTCTTTACAGTTTCTATCAAACGTTATTTCATCCGTTCGGTGTTATCTATATTACTCTTAATGTCCTCGTAAATTTATTGTTAATAAAAATAGTATTCAGTCATTCAAAACAATTGAAATTGGTTCGAAATTCTATCGGTTCCGGGCAAAGTAAAAGGCGAGTATCTGAGATCAAGTCCTGTGTTCAAATACTTATTTTATCCTTATACTCATTTTTCTTTATTGTAGCAATGAGAGGCACTTATTTTAGTATGATGGTTATTGGTGACCCCAGCATCAGTATCAGTATGAAAAATAATGGTTTATTTATTGAAATGCTTTATGTAGCATCTCTAAATGTGAATTTCCTTCCAGATATGATAAAGCTTTTGAAGAAGAATAGGAACCTTTCAAGAAATACAGAGTAAAGAGGTAATTCTAAAAAAATATTATTATTGTAGACCTAGAGCTTTTTCATCATTGTGATATTAATAAAATCTTAATGGCGTTTTTATTATTCCATTTTGAAAGTATTTCAAGATTATGAAGCTAATATTTAATAACAACTATATATAAATTTTAAAATCATCAAAATATTGAAAACATTTATCAACAATTCTCAATAAGTAATCCAGTAACCTGTAACAAGGAATCCAGTGCTCTTTTAGTTTAATAACCTTTCTAGGTCATCATAATGTTAGAGTAATATTTTGTGGTTGGATTATTTGTTTTAATATTTTATTTAAATATTTTATTTAAATACTTTATTTAAATACTTTATTTATTTATTTTCTTTAAGTGTTTATTTAATTTAATTATTTAATTTAATTATTTTATTTATTATTAAGTTAATTATTTTATTCATTAATTTATATTTTATTAAATTATTTTATTTATTTAGTTGTTTTATTCAATAATTTTATTTAATTACATTTTTTTATTTATTACATTTATTAATTAATTATTTAATGATTTTTGTTAATTCTATACTTTATTTTATTATTTTTATTTATCATTATTTTTTATAATTACTTTATTTAATTATTACTACTTTAATGTTAAAGTAATAATAATATGTTTAATAAACTTTATTATATAATTTTAGTATTTTTAAGGCTACTAGGTAATTGTTTGTTATAATAAAATTGATTAAAAGAATCATACAACATTAGCATTGAAATAAATAAACAAAAGCGCCAATCCAACATATATACTATACTACAATATATTTCGACAGACTCACTAAAGTCGTCAGGTAGATTAAAACATGAATCTTTATCGATTTAAATGGCTTTATTCAAACTAATTTCGTCGTCTAATTTCGTCTAATGATATCAGCAGTAAGAGAAACCGCATTAATTAAGTTATGGAGAATAAAGTGAAAAAGCCTCAAAAAGCTAAGGCATATTCTGAAAAAGTTTTACAGACATGAATATCAATAAAATGTCAATCTATCGTCATCGTAAGCAACGTCGAACCCAGCAATGTCTGTCTCAGGATCCATATGGATGGTAAAGTAATTGAAGATATCATTAGTAACCAGCATGTTGACTAGGGCGGTCGCATACATAATTGAAAATTTTTAAGTTCATTTTTTTCCTTTCTCAAACCAACTATTTGATGGTATCCAACCTAGAGACATTTCCTGTAAATTGTGGAGCAATGCAGCCTTTTATTTACAATGAGCATATTGCTGAATATTTATTGTAAATGTGCAAAAAAATCTTTTTTTGCTCTTCATTCTTGTCGACATGTTGAAAAAGATGTCACGGGGCCCAAAGCCACTATGGTGAGATAACAAAAAACTAAAAATACATTGGTGAAAGTCCTAAATATTAGTATATCTTATTCAAAATTTTACCATAACATCAATGCAGCTTGCATCACACAACGTTTGGGAAAACCCTAATGTTGACAAACTTCTAGTCATTGTTAGTGGCGAATGAACTAGTCAACTAGGTGTGCCAAAAATAGCTTCTGGAAGTAGTGATAATCAAGCATTTGCAGTTTTGACACTGCTGAAGTTTCGGCATTTGTGTGAACGTGTTGGCGCTTTTTGTTTTGATACAACTGCTGCAGGATGGAAGGCAGGAAGTTGTGCATTGCTAGAACAAATGCCTACTATGGGCTTGTATTTTGGATTAAAATTAAGGACGCTTCTTATTTCACTAGATGACGTTTTTGAACCTTTTTTTTCTCCACCATCAACAACTAAAAATACTTCCTGAATGGCAATTCATTTGCATGCAACAAGCATAGCAACCATTGTAGAGGTTGCACGATGCTTTTTTCGAGTCTTCTGATAATTTCATTATTTTTTCCGATGTTTGGTTACACATTTGCTTGAAGATTAAGTTAGGACTTGGCGCTTACGATGATTGACATGATTTCTTTAGCAATTCACAGCTTTACTATTTTGAGCTAAAACATTATCGATATATATATATCCCCTGGAAATGTCACAATCACATAATGCTCTTCTTTGAGGATTCTTCTATGGAGTAAAGTGGAATCTTGTATCTAAGCGAAGCCGAGACAAATCAAGTTTTTAGCTTCTGTCGAATGCTGTTTAATTGATCTCTCACCTCAATACTTCTTTCACAAGTAGGGAATCCAAAATTATCGAGTTTTACATTACTGGTTTTCGGTAATTTTTATCGGAATTACCGGTTTATCGATAATTCCCGGTAAATTTCTATATTGGGAATATATTAACGAAACACTATTATATTTTTTCAAAATCAGAAGATTATATTACAGTAGTAATTATGTATTAACAAAATATTAAATATTAACAAAAACAATTCATAAAAATAAACAAATTTAATTTAAGAAACTTTAACATTAACAAATAGTACTTATCAGTCTTTCTTGTACTAACAACAAATACAATAAAAGGAACTTAAAAGAACCTAAAAATTATATTTCATGTGTCATTATTGACAAAATATTTTTAAGACTAAAATTAGGCCAGTTAAAAACACAAATTGTCGATACTATTGTCATTAAGGCGGGATCGTATTTCAGTGCATATCTGACCCGCGGCTGAAAAGTCTGTTCCAGATTCAGCAGATACACCTGATTCAATTCATTAAAAACTTCTATAATAGAAGTTTTAATGAACAACCAATTACAATTATGATTAAGTTTATGAATTAGCCATTTTTAAAATGGCTATCATGTAATTTTTTTAATAAAGTATATTTTAGGGCTTGAATTGTGATCTAGTATATTTATAAGATCATTATTCAAGCTCTTAAATAATACTTTTCATCATCATTTATTATAAACTTAGTTTTAATTAGTTTTTTTAGGAATTTATGCCAATTTATGTAAATTAATGGAATTATTTTCGAATAAATGTAAGTCTGATTAATTGAAAACTAAAATTTATTATTAAAAAGTTTCTATATTCGAATAAACTATTCCTCTGTTCCTTGGAAATTCGTTTTGGCTGCCATCTTTTTTACCTTTAGACAGAAATCCACATTTTTGATAATTATTGATTTTATGAGGCTTCGGAAATTTCTGTTAATTTCCCAAATTTATAAAAATCTTCCTCATTTTCAATGGTATTAATAATTTGGATTTTTTATACTTTATAAAAAAAATTGTTTTTAACTTAAGTTATCGGAAAACTTATGTTTTCCGTATTTTTTAAACTCCTCATTTGAAGGTTCTGGTTCCACTGCTCCTGGTAAATTGCAAAAGAGGTAAAAGCTCAAAAATCTTGAGTTTCGATGGGTATTTTTGAAATATCTGAAAAGTTGTAAAAATATTAAATTGATTGAATTTCATGAAAAATCTTACGAAATTATTTCTTAATTTTCTCTACAACTCAAAGTAGAGTTATTGGTAATTTTACAAAAATTTTCGGCTTTAATTTAAAAAAAACTTATCTAAAAAGTTACTAAAAATAGTTTTATATAGAGTTTTTAATGAATTGAACATTTCTACATTTTGAAAGTTTGCATGCATTATTTACTATGTATTATGTTTTTACGTTAAAAAAAATTTTTCTTCTAATTCCTTCCTATAATATAAGGTTTTATTCAGTTGAACAAATTGCATGCAGACACGGGTAGGTATGTATGTTCCTATATTATAACTTTATTGATTTTTCATTTTATTATAGGAGTTTTTAATGAACTGAATCAGGTGTATTGGTTTTATTGTTAGAATATACTGGTATGCTCGATCAAGGTAATCTCCTCGTTTTTTATTTTATTCAAATAAAATTAGTTCCCTTTTTATAACTGTGTTTAAGTTTGTTGTATTTAATGGCACTTTATTTTTGTCTACAATCATAATTTGAGTTTTTCGTTTGATTCCTAATGCTACTCGTTCTTTCATGGATTAAGTACTGAGTACAGTTATTTCTTCGCCAAATTCATCGGTTTCTGGTAAATTAATTTCTGCTACATTATTAATCATATCTAACCTTTCAATTATTTATACCGCCTTTAGTTATTCTATTAAACAAATCATGTTCGTTTTCATTTAGTATGGATGTTGATTTTCTCCATTCGTCGGGATTGTATAAAAACTGAAAGACATCGGAATAGTTCGAGCTTCTCTCTTTTAGATAAAAAAATAGTTCGGATTTAAGATCTTCACATAGTCGTGTATTTTGGTTGGATAACTCGTCCAACATAAACTTAATAGAGGTGTTGGTACTTACATAGTGCTATTACTTAAGCGCAAAGCTTCCACAGCTAACTTTATAGGTATTAGTGATGATATCACATCATCAGTTAATTTAAATTCATTTTCTGAGAAATTTATATCAACACTTAAGTCAATAAAACTTTTATGCGCACAGGTTTTCAATAAGTAGAATCGTTCTACCATAGCCAGTAGACTATTCCACCTAGTCTTTGTATAGAGATTAAGTGCCATTTCCTTATTAGATTCATCTCGCGTATGTTTTTGAAGGCAATCATTGTTTAATATTTTTACTATATTTCAAATTTTTTGAATGACACATAATTGTTTTCGTTGGAGGAATTATTTGATATAATCAGACCATCTGTATATTAAATATCTTCTTCTACTATATCTTTGCATTCATCCCTATCTTCATTTAGAGACACTTCTGCAAAAGGCTCTGGTTCGGAAAAAAATTTATTATACAAAACTTTTACTAAGGCTAACTGTATTCCAACTGTATTCCATAGATTTGAGTTCATTTCGAACATTATTGACAAATTTCATTACGATTGCACTAACTGTGCAGTAGGTAGTTAGGAGGACACTGGCCCCACACACCGTTGCATAATAAAATGGGGGGGGGGGTTCACGACAGGTCAAATTACGTAATGGCGTAATTAATCTTGGGTACGTAATTACATAATTAAGATAATTGATTTTGTGTGTATTTTCTTCTTGAATTTATTTTAGAATTTTTTTTTGGCGCAATTTTTTAATTCAATATTTTGGCGCAAATATTTTTTGAATAATTTTTTTCATCCACAAAATATTTTCGGTCGCATTATAGTCAGAAGGTATTTATTTTCGAATAATTTTTCATCCACACAATTTTTTCGGTAGCATTATAGTCAGAAGGTATTTTTCATCCACAAAATCTTTTTTTTCGATCATATTATAGTCAGGGGGTATTTTTGACTCTCGATAAAAAGCCAAAGATAAAAATTGGCTCAAATCGCCTACGATGGTCACATCATAGTCAAGGATATTTTTAATTAGCAATAAAAAACAATGCAATATTTGGTCATACAATTTTCATATGCAAATTTAGGCTCTAAATAAAAATAAATTAAAATACCTAAAGTAAATTAAAGTATATAAGAGTACATTAGAGTATATTAAAGTAAATTAAAGGGTCTAAAGTAAATTAAGGTACATTAAAGTAAATTATAGAATAAATTTAAGTAAATTAAGGTTCCTAACCCTATTTTAGCGGACAATCGAAGAACGTTATAATGGGATCCAAACGCTGGAGTTCCAAGAACAAACCAGACGGAGCTCTTTAAGAAGTCTTAGAAAGAATGAAATCAGTTTTAAAAAATGGATCGAGGGATCAAACAAGAGAATACTCATCATCTGGAAACACAAGTGGAAGGACTGACAGAAAACATAGATAACCTCACCTATTTACTGGATGAAGAAATACAAATCACGAATTCGTTACGAGAAGAGATAACCACCTTACAAAACCGACCACCGATCTTACTAATGCTACTATACCCAATGGAAATGCCAACCCAAATTCTAACCGAATCAGACGAAGGATTTGGCGAAGCAGAAGAAACGTACGTATAAAGAGAAAAGGGAAATTGTAAAAAGTGTAAAAAGATAGAAAAATCTAAATTTGTATAAAGAGATAAACTAATGTACATTCAGCATGAATCCATATGAAGGAGAAAATCTAATGAATCAAGAATGCAGTTCAAGTCAGCTTAACAGCTACCAACCATGCCCTATACAACTAGTACAGCCTATCGAACATGATCCATTGGAATATTACAGTCAAAAATGAAGAGCAGAGAGAAAAGAGTCTCGCAAGGTGGTAGACGAACAAGAAATAGAAGTCGCATAATTAAGACAGCAACTGATTCAAACGAGACAACTAGTGACTACAGTGGAACTAGAACTATCAACTGAAAGGTTAAATACGAGAGAAAGGAGAATGGAGAATGAATACCTAAGACAAGAATTAGCAAGAGTTAAAACCCGAGTAGTTCTTGAGAACTATTGAAAAACGGAAGTGGAAAGGTTAAGAGAAAGTATAAAAAGCGAACAACGATACCTGATCCAGCTAGAGGAAGTTTGTAAAGAAGCAAGGGAAATAAAACAAAATCACAAACAAACTCAAGAGGAAATTGAAAAATTAAAGAAAGAACTCGAGAAACAACAACGGAAAACCGAGAAACAGAAAACGAGTGAAGTAAATTACAAGCATAAACTCAAACAAAAACAGACAAAAGAAAGAAAACCGACAAAACAGAAACAGGAAACCGAGAAACAGAAAACGAGGGAAGTAAATTACAAGCATAAACTCAGACGAAAACAGACAAACGAAAGAAAGCTACGACCTCAATTAAATAACCAGCGAAGGATACTCAAAAGATACAAAGGCAATTAAAAGAGCTTCCGAAATTAACAGAGCGGTTGATAAAGACACAAGTATTAATAATGAGATTTGCAGAAGGAAAGGCAAAAGAGGAATGCGAGGTACACTCACCACCCACGGTAACGAAAAAGGGTATGGAGACCCCTTAAAGGAGGGATAAAATTAACTGTACATAGATAAATGCATGTAAATAATCAACGAATAATCAATGTATTATAGAAATGAGGATCGAAGATAATACAAAGAAGTTGTGTATAATGATGATGGCGGTAATAAAGTTATGCATCACTGAAAAATTCCTAGAAATTTGCGGAAAAACTCACCCGTTCCGAAGAGAAGATAGTACTTGCGCAAGCTATGAAGAAATCTGTAGAAACCCAAAAGGCGAGGAATGCCAACAACTAACCTTCCAATGCAATCAATATCCCATTAAAGCAAACCAAATTACGAACAGCGGATTAAAACAAATCATCGAAAAATAAAGTAAAAAGACCAAACAGATGATATAAACCCTACTGGAAAGAAAGGACTATATATCAAGGGCAGAATATGGAAAGTTAAGTATGATGAAAACCCTCGAAACAATTACAGAACAAATTCGAAAAATCACCAAAACCAACGCCGAGTGTAAGCAAATGCAACAAATCCTAAGAACCCTTCTATCAATCAAAAATCACCAACAGAACGAATCCCAACAAATGTACGAATCAAAACTAACAAAATCACAAACCAGTCGAATCAGTAATCCAGCATTATACCACATTTTCTAACTTATGAAAATAATAGTAACAATCATATTCCTATTATTCTGTTTTATTGTCTGCTTGGATGTAATAAACCGACGAAGGCTCAAAACACCAACCCAAAAACCTGACGTAATACTCAAACGAATCCGTAATATTAACATAAAGAAACATAAAAACTGCATCTCTATCAACGAACCAAGCTAGTTAAACCCGACAAAAAGAGGAAATCACTTAGAAAGCGAAACCCAAACCATCATCAAGGAGAACAGTGATCCCTTCGAGACTAAATTTGATATCTGATTAATAACTAATTTGATTCTGACTGAATTTAAAACTGATTTAAAATTGATTTGACTTTAATTTGATTTTTGTGCATAATAATCGGACTATAAGTCCATCTGTATCTGGATAATTACTTATATCGTAGAATCTTTTATGAATGTGGGTATTGAGGTCACGACCAGACAACTCGTGGACCCAAATAAATGTATAAAAGAAAAATATGTTAGGACTTATATCTTATGGAAATAGCGGGTCGCAATTTTACGGGCCCCGAGTGTTTTATGTTGGGCCAAGACAAGATTTTGTTTAAATGAATCGGAAATAACACAGTAACGCAAATTTATAATCAGACCTATTAACATTTAGTAAAAAACTCTAAAATATAACGAAAATGTAATTAAATGTAAAATCAAAAACATAAAAGTAAATTAAAATAATATCAGATATGCATCAAGATCCGCACGAATTAACCATAGAAATAACAAGATAACACAAAAATTTGACCGAAAAATGAACAATTCATAAAATTAACAAGTAACGAATAATATAAAGAAAAAATGTAATTTTTTCAGTAAGAAATATTCCATTAAAAAATAAATAAAATAGATTGTTCATTTAATTGTAAAAAAATGATAAAATAAGAATTAGATATTATAATTAAAACCAAGGTCAAATTTTATTTTAGTGCATCAAAAAGAACACACAAGGTTAGGGCCACAGAATAGGTATATATACCGATTCATTTTCACAGAGTTTTAATCAATTAGTGAGAAATCACTTTTTCTTGCAAAAAGCTAAGCTGTTTTTTTGTCAGAAGAAACCGATAATCACTTTGTGAGCGATCACTTTTTTCTTGAAAAAAGCTTTAACCGTTTTTTGTCAGCAAAAATCACTCGACTTTACAAAATACTGCGTCTGAGAAGATACTAGTTTTTTGAAAAGGGTCTTACAAGAACTACGATTCAACTTATTACAAGGTGAGGGTAATTTCGAATGAAGAATGATGATATGATAAATGATGTACGAATGTTATAATGACCAATTATATGTATCAGAAGCTAAAAAATGTGTTATGAAGTCGAAAGTTTTCTGGAACTAGGCCAAGACCTACTGCAAGATATATATATACAAGTCGAGATGTGTAAGTGCCGGTATATCTGCCAATTTCTCGTGCCCGTGAAGATCCAGTCGTGCGCAACGACAGATCCAAAGGTCAATTATAAAATCTTATAGTGGCAGAGGGAAGATAAGGGATCAGTCTTTTGGCTGACCCTCAGTCATCCATCTCCCGAAAATTCGACCTAAAATATTTACTCATTGGTTCAAAATCTATTACACCGGGTAGTCCAGTGAGCACTCATAAAATCTTAACATCAATATGTCTAACCCTAAGATCAAATATCCAAGGGGTTGAGTGTGGAACAAACCGAGCAAAATCTTTGCAACGATAAAAGTAAAACTTGGATTTATTCAGAAGAATTCAGTTACTAGAACAAAACGAAAACCTTAAACAAATTAGAATTATTTGGTATTCATAAAAAAATATAAATTGACTAAAATAGGAAATTTAAATTAATCAAAATAATCAGTAACTATAAGGAACAACTAGAGTAAAATGCGAACTTCATACCAGTTAACACGTTGACGGACAGTAGGAACAAGCGAAGTTCGAAAATTGACACTACGATCGCACTACTCCCTTCACAAACACGTGCATACTGAATCTGCAACTCGTATAACAGGTGAAATATGAACTTCAACCTAAAAAGATGTTTTCAAAACACGACACTATGCTTCTACGTATACGCCAGTAAGTGCACATTTGTGCTGCTATAGCCGTAGTGTCTAAAAACGACCGTTTCGTTTTGGACGGCTATAGCAGTCATGCCACATTGTGAACTTCGCTTTGACGGCTATAGCCGCAATTGTCCGTCAACGTGTTAAAATTATTCAGTAAAGAGTAAACAGTATACGGAATACCATATAAAAGTTGTATTAATTAAGAGTGTACAGTAATCCTAAAATTGGCTAAGATAAAATGAAAACTCCAGAGAAACTTGAATTATGTATAAATCGTGAAGAAGGATGAATAGAGTAAAATGAAAAATTTATGCTGCTTAAGGTAAGTTAATGATTGTAAACAGTAACTAAAATAAAGATAAAAATTTTAAACCAATATTCGTTAAATGTTAAAGAATAAAAAGGATTGGTAGGGTTAATCAGCACCACTTGGTAGATAAGGAGAAAATAAAAAATCTTAAATTAATGGTTAACAATATGTAGCCATTTTAATAAGTAACAAAAATGAAAATAGGAACGCCCAGTAGCTAGAATCACTAAGTTTTCATTTAATCACTATCATAAACCATGACGCGACCGTAAAATACGTCTTTAGTCCGACTATGTAGATTAACCAAAAACCCGAGTAATAGTCAATTTAATTCAATTACCACATGAGACACTTTAAGATCGTTAATCATAGGAAAAAGTTAAATAAAATAATATCAACAACGTCCAACCAAATCACCACTTAGATGTAATGATCAAAAATCAAATCACGAATAAAACCCAGTTATAATTAGATGAAAAATCATGACCTTTCATGACTAGAGAACCAACAATGACTCAGTGTGGATGTCATGAAAGCCAGATCGAAACAGCGAGGAGTTTTTGTAGACTATCACCGTACCAGCCGAGACCAAAAAGGAAATTTTGGAGACCCATAACCGACCAATAAACTGGAAATAGTCTGATAAAAATAATGGAATAGACAGCCATTCAATAATTTACTTAATATTAATCTGGCAGAGCCGCTAATCACATTTAGATATTCCCACAATCCACAGGGGAAAATATAGCAGTAATCTATTAGAGAGTAAATTAATCGGAATTGACATACTGGGCGAAAAAATGAACAGGTTATTAGATAAAACCTATCCAACGAAATAAAATCTCTTGGATTTATTAATAAAAATAAAAAGAAATTCTAATGAACGATCAGAATATCCTTCGCAATCAAAGCACGATAACAGTGATTCACTGATCTCGCATAAATGCACCAATCACAACCGAACGTGGTCGATATATTTATCAAACAATTTTAGAAAGAAAAGAAAAGTCATCTAATAAATTGGCAGAGAAGAAATTTCTTTCGATTTACACTTCTAAAAATACCTGGATGCATGTACAACACGATCGGATTCATATAGAAGTAGATGAGAGATGAATCATTTTTACTTCGTCATTATGAATAACCAACCAAATGAATCTGCTAATGAGGGGATACTTATGACCCCGAATGCACAAGACAGATCAGTACCAAAGAGCGCCAAGGAGTCAAACGGAAGGCAACATCAGATGAATCAAGTAATTATGTATTCATTTCATGACAGGTTTTAATGTTACAATTAATAAGGAAGACCCCACTCGAGAGACTGAAAGATGAAACTATAGCATGCAATCATAGAACCCTGATTAATGATGACACATGTTTGGTAATGCCCAAATGCCGTAAGAAACATAGGTCGAGTTTATGGCTCACTCGATGGGATTATGTGTTAAACTTCAAATAAAACAAATTGGCTGAATATCATTTGTTTTTACTCTGATTTATGCGATACCAACAGTGTATGGAACATAAAGCAACTGATAAATTAAGGACCCAGTTAGTGACGGACTTCTTACGTATGAGGAGACTTACGGAATTTATAACGTCAGTTATTACAATGATCAAATAACTAACATTAGCCAATATTAATTACCACGATCAACTAGCCAGTATTAATTACAATGATCAAATAACCAGTATTCATTGCAATGATCAAATAACCAATATTAATTACCACGATGAAATAGCCAATATTAATTACAATGTTCAAAATACCAGTATTAATTGCTATGATCAAATAACCAATATTGATTACAATGAACGTATACAAATAAAAAATCAAGTAAGTATATGAATATATCAAGACTCTAAGTAGCCGAATTTAACTACTCTATCAAATGATTTTTCCTTGGAAAACGAATGAACAATCTCCTTTCGTTTAAATACTAAAATGACGGAATAATGGTTGATAAAGTAAATTGAATTTAAGCAGATCACGACAATCAAAAGATTGTTCTCGTTTTTTTGGATTTTGAGAGTGAACTGGAGGGGGCTAATTAAATGATTCTCTAATTTTCCCATCAATTACGTATAATCTACCTATAATATTATTTAGCGAGAAACGCCACACTTACAGACGGATCCTGGAATGATGATCACGATTCGACTCCCGACAAGGATAGCTGTCCGATGTTGCCAAGCGATTTGGGATGCCGGATTCTCGATATCCTCAGCAAACGGAGCGAACTGGCACAAATTTTCTAAGTACCGCAATGATGAAGTTGAGCTGTCTTACGTCGTGATTAAGCGCGAACCAGGTCGAAACCCTGAGCGATAAGCTTGACGGAAGGCTGAGTTTACACTGATGAAACTGGAGGAGCATCAACAACAGACGCAATGGTGGATAGTTATGGCTCGCCGTCATCTAAACAGAGTCAATGCGGACATCGCCGCAGGCCGTATTCTGAGTACCGATAGGTGCACGCCGAGCTACGGGATCTCATACGAGTTGGATGACCCGGCCCTAGAAGAAATGGAGGCGCCTATCAACGTGGTGGTACCGAGGCGCCTGATTCGAACGACAGCTCTAGACCGAATCGGAGTAACGCTACAAGATGAGGAACACGCATACGCAAGTTACAGGCCGAAGAAAAATTCGAATTATCGATATTATGATGGTTTACGAAGATACGACCGTCTATGACCGAAAATGTAGAATGAAAAAATGAATGTATTGTCAATAAAAATAAATTTTATGGATTTTGGATTTATATTGAATCAAGTTAATAGTTAATTTTCAATCCGCAATAATTAAATAAAATAAAAATGATTAGGACGCTAAAAGTAAGCGACCTGAGGTAAAGGGTCTAGCGACAATCTAAAAATTTACAAACCCAAATTAGGCCAATTTTAATCCAACAGTACAGGCACTTACATGAACGAACCTTTTATTAAACGATTATGATTTACTGAAAAACTTAACCGATAATTCATTTATAGATATGGATACTCTCCGAGCACTGAGCAAAGAACTAATAAAATCTCGACGAGAAAACGCAGACTTACACGCTAAGTTACTACAGATAAGCCGGGAGATACAAAAAATCAAGACGTCGTGGATCGAACCGTCACGAGCCAAACTGACCTATCAACGACTGACCGCCGCCCAACGGGGTGGCCGGAAGAAAAGTAGATGGTTCAAAACCAAAGGAGTCAAATCAGAAGCTTGGAGGTAGCACTATCAGCTTGCCAAGAAGGCAACGCAGTAACGTACCCCCTGGTATTCGCTCCCACGCCGATCGCTTATCGGTATTCAAACCACCCAGTCAAACAAGCAATACCCAAACGGCCTCTTCCTTGGCCGGGGAAAGCGGAGTGCGCAAAGCGACGCTCGTAACAGTCAACAGAAACAATTCCAAGAAATGTAGCAACTAAATAAAGACATTGTGATTTCCCTGTTATGTTTGAATATAAAGTCTTAAATTTATCTTATGAATTTATTAAAACGTCTTATCGGATTAATAATTTTTTGTAATACGAAATAGAGTAATAACCCGGAAGATAATTGATATAGTGTTTTAACTAGTACAGAAAGGACCAGAATTGTAAATCGCGCATAGACCTTCTATCTGTAGAGCGTTGAACCCATCATGGGGTCGGGCCTTAGAGTTCTGAGAGCAGAGCTCACCTTTGGCGGTCTCATAACCAGTGGCTGAAGCACCAACGTTGCCTAGAAACGGGTAATCATTGAAGGGCAAAAAAGGTTGTATGCATGAGGTCAAGGTCGCGAACCTATAAATCAATGCACTATAAGGCCAAAATTCAGCCAAAAGAGAAATAAATCTGCGCTATCAACACCGCACTTGTCTTTACGCTTGTCTTTGCGTCGGAAATAGACAAACTAACAAAACAATATACAACACTAATACAAATCTAAGTAAGAAAAGAAATAATTCGGAAAAACAGATAGAATGCATATGAGATTGCTCCTTGAGCTGCAGGAACACAGTCAATTTAAAGCAAGAAACCAGGTATTGACCCACAAAGACGAACGATAAGTTAGTTTACTTTCATTGATTCAATTTGTGATTTGTTGTTATATTTAAACAAATATTTTGAATAGTTAAATTCGTTAGTTCTGGTGTTTTCATAGACAGGAAGTAAAATTAAGATGTTTGACTGCACTAAAGGAACCTGAATTAAAAAATCAAACACAGACATTATAACGGTAGCTCGTTGGATTCGATGTACTTCCAACCCATTAACGTACAGGAAACGAGATTACATTTTGGCTTATTATCACCACTTAAAAACCGTCCCAGCGTTGCCAACGGCATGAATTTTGTGTATGTTGAATTATCTGGTATTGAATTTATAGATAATTCATAAATTCAAAACCCAGAAACACGCTGCCGCGAACATTTTATTATGGGTTTCATCGGTAACAACACATTGATCAAAGTAACATCATTTTACACCCATTAGACGTCACTCGCTTAGGGGAATGGGATGTTTCAAAAATGTGATGTATGGTGGGTTACAGGGTATTGATATTTGTTTTAACTCATTGGGCTTACCCCAGTAACGCCATATAAATATTTTCTAGTTACCACTCGGCACCCGTTGCTGGGCAACGTTGGAAATGTGTTCGAGTGGGTGGATTGTCCGCAAACGGTGAGCATTATTACTAGTGCTGTAATTGCTCGGACAATCCCTGGGTTCAACGAGCTGTCGTTAGAAGACTTATGCTCGCTTTAACTCGTTCGGTCCCCTCTTATGTCGTAAAAATATCGTTAGAGTTTATCACAATCTCAAAAGAGATTTGACAATATTATTTGAGAACTGAACCTAGCCAATAGATTATAATGATGTATTTGTGCGTGTTGGTTGCTGTGACATAGACGATTATCTAACTGTTAATGGTATCGTTTCAATTTACTGGGACTATAGGAATGCAAATTACACATATAAGTTTTCAACTTGATAATTCTTTATTTATCAACTCAGTACAAATTGGTTTGTTTATCCAGATTTATTCGATAATCGAGCGGCTCGGCGTTTTGCACGCTCCTTCCTTCCAGGCCGATAACTACCGGTTGTTACTGTGGTTGGAGTGGCGGTCGTTGCTGGGGCTGCTGCCAACTCTCGGTAGGCTAATTGGGCTGGAGCAAATACAAGGGGGTATGTTACCGCGGCTCCTTTTTGGCAGGCGGATAGAGCCACTTCTAATCCCTTCACTTGGGTTTTCAAACTCTGATTGAGTTGCCTTTCATCTGCCCAGCCCTTTTGAGCAGCGGTAAGTCTGAGGTAAAGGGCTTTAGTCTTCTTTGGGTCCGACCAGGTGGACTTGATTTGTTGGACTTCTCGTGTCAGTTGAATTACCTGGTCGAGAAGGCTTTTATTGGCTCGTCTGGCATGGGCCAGTTCTGTCGGTAACGGTTGTGTAGACGCCATTGCTGCAATAACAAACATTAAATTCTAATAATAACTCGAATGATTACAAGTACGATTAATATCAAAGCATAGTTTGTGAAATTCAGTTAAGGAATCATCGAAGAAAGGAAGTTCGAACGACACTTATTTATTTTTGATCTAAACAACAAAACAAATTGATGTCAGTGATCTCAAAACCAGTGAAGTCATGAATCTTCAAAATATCTCCTGACACCTTCTTCCGGAGAGTAACCCGGAGTGACGAACACGGGTCGTCTCGTGTTACGGGTCGGCCTACTCGAGTAGACATCCGCAATCCGTCCGACAGCGATGTCGTCCTCCACATTGGCCAGGTACAGCCTGGCCTTGACCACCTGTAGGTCGACCTGCCATTGATATTCTTCCAAACGGGTGAGGAGATTACGTGCATGGTCTCGAATCTCCTGAGCCGGATACCGATCGTCGATTTGATTATTCGTCCAGCGTGTGTCGTTTTCCATTTGTAACAATTGCAGGGCGGTCTGGTGAGGTCTTCTGGGTTGGGGCTCCTCGTGACTCCTCGCTGGCCGTGCTCGCCATTCTTCTGCAACATAGGCGGGGACCCACTTGAGAGGTCCTGGTCTTTCTAAAATACCATTATGATTATGCGAACACGTATAAGGTAATTTCAAAGTGCCTCGTGTTAACCAACATATTTATTCTCACAGGTTCAGGTTATATATTTGACTATGCATTCAATTCTCTTGGAGCAATATAATTAATTTAACTCAATTTAATGTAAGTCTACATATTAAATCATCATAATTTTTAATAAACTGTTTTGTTTATCGACACTAAAACATCAACTGTACCGACTTAATATTATAAAAGTTAAAAGCATTAGTTAACATAATAATTATTGTATATGAAAAATTACTTAATATGCTTTAATATTTGTAGTGTGGCAAAATTGGAATCTGATATCTATTTGTTTCTGCCCCATTAATTAATTCCCGATTAGTTTGCAGACACGAATGTCCCTGAATTTTTACAAAACGTTTACAAAAAATTTGGAAAATGAGAAGAGAGACAAATTTGAATCTGATAACGAAATCATATTGCAATACCTCCCCCCAGACGAATTAGTAGATTGTCTACAGGACTCAGGTGATTGTTACCATGTACTTATCAAAATGCATCAGAAATTATCTGCGAAAATTTATGTAATATTTATTACTATGAGGTTACAATTACTTACAAAGGTTTACACAATTTTTACCGTGCGTTATTAGGAGGAATTCAGACCCGTTTACAAAAAACTTATATAACTAATATAACACATCTTTCTAAACTGGCTTCCAGGATTTTTCTAATTATTATTACACGTTTATCAAAAAATCATTTGTACAAGATTAATACAATGCATTTTGATGATAAATGAAAACTTTTTTAAAATTTATCTAGTTATTCCTACAAGGAAAATTTAACCGTCATTTACCAAAGGTTTGCATAATTATATCTTTATTAAAACTGGTAAGTTATAAGCCTTGACCATTTAATAATTGTATTTTTATTAGAGGTTGATTATCTATGACTTAAGAAAAATTATCAAACTAAAATTTAGGCAAATAAGATTTATTAATAAAAAAAAATTCTCGAATATTTCTTATATTATTAATAAGTTACCCTGAGTCGTTGGGCTTGATTCCCTTGCTGCGTCTTCTTCCGGCGTCGTGGTCATAGAACCTTCATTTCTAAAGTTTTGGGATTGGTGCATCATGAAAAATGATTAGTTTGTACTTTACCACACCTCTTTATAGAATCTAGTAGGGATGTGTGTATGTCCGTTGCACATCGCTAGATAAGTGGTGTGATGATGAACATTTACGGTGAGGGAATTTCATGTCAACGACAGGTTGGTTTAATTTATGTTTATTTATGTAAATTGTTTATATCGATTTGCAGACGGACTATTACATCAATGACGACTTTCTGCTGACGTGGCAGTTTTGATTTCCATACTGGTAGACCAAAATTAATTATTCTCAGTTTAATTGTGGCACTTATCCGGATTTTGAGGTTTAAATTTTTGTTTGTTATCTTTTCCTATTTGATGTCGACGTATTTTAGGTGCGTTTTCTACTTTTCAAATGTTAGCCATTTCGGAAATATATTTCTCGTGAGAAATTTGAAATTACCACCAGAAAACCCGCATATGCCATTGTAAAATATTATGATTCGCTGCGAGTGTTCTAATGTTAACCCTGATCTTCTGCTTTATCGTCTTAATGATTTAAAGGTGGCGATTAATAGTTTATACTTTCTAGCGTTTAATGTTTCCATTACATCGCTCCGATCATAATTATCATCTCGATTGTTTGTCGTTTTGCCCGGGCTGAGTTAAGTAAATATTGAATTTTATTATTAATTCGCACATATTTCTTAGTGATCTCGATCAGGTCTAACTTTTCCCTTTTTATTTTGGTCTGCCACTAATACACGCAATTATGACTATATTCATTGATGTGTGAACAAACCGGGTATGTTTTATATTATGTAATTACGAACTTATTACTCTACTCTAGGAAAATTTAGAGATTGGAAACTGAAGTTTGATTAAATCTTGATTTCGGGCCATTTATGGATTATTCTTGGTGACGGTTGTAATTTGGGAATCCTTATGGTTGACAGATCTACTGAAGGGTTTTTAGCCCAATCTAAACTTTTGAATAAGGAACTTATGATTTGACGATGGAAAGGGTTAGTTGGATGTTGGACAACGGCGCCGCAGTACTACCAGTTACTATTGAAGTGTTTCAGAAAAAAGATTTTGTATGATAGGTAAACTACTCTACTCGCTGGATAAACTCAGTTAGTATATCAGATGGATTTTGATGTCAAAACTTTCTAATTTTTGGGTTCGGTTCATTTTAATGGATTGTCGGTTTGGGTGGTTGAATATAATAAATTTTCCTCTACTTAATCAGTGTTTTGAATTTTGTTTTATTACTTATTTAGGTTAATTTATTTTTATGTGGGAGTCCTTTTGGATCGGCGGTTGGACTTAACAAGTTCTAATTGGTGTCTACTATTAATTATGAAGGTTTTAAAGGACTCTCTTATTGCTTCTATTGGTAAAAAATATCTTGGATCCGCAATGTGATTTAAGTTTTTAACGATTATCATTACATCTACGACCTTACCGGGGTTTCATGGTAACTACTTAGTAATAACTTTAACTTATCGTTTTGAAGTTTTCGTATCTAGTTAAGGTTTATGGGAATAATTACTTTAATTGCATAGCAGTGATTTCGTTTTTCATTATTTTTTCCCCGTCACCTTTCCCCTTTAATAAGCCTTAAGCGCATTTTATGTTCATATTATATTTAATGAGTGCCCACTGGACTACTCGGTGTGGTGATTTTGAGCCGTGTGTAGAACAATTTAGGTCGAATTTAAAGAAATCGAGAAACTAGGGAGTAGCCAAAAGATAACTTCCTTATTTCTCCTTTCTTCTATACGGGATAATATTGACGTTCCGATCCCTAAGTTCCGCACGCCGGGTCTTCACGGGCACAGATCATTGGCGATATTCCACGCACTTACACGAATCTGAATAATGTGTATGATTTTTCTGACTTGTGATGTGTTTTGGCTGTGGGCCAGAAAAATTTCGACAACAAAAAAAACGAATAATTAATGAAAACAAAATGATTTTATGCTTTATAAATATTTTATTAATAATAACAGAAAACAATATAACAAATTACTTGCCATCATAGAAAGCATACAAAATACTACTCTCCCCACGCCGACATCCAAGCAGAGCTCTACCGAGGTTGCGAGGGCGCGACGTGGAGAGTTTCCAAATAAAAATCTCACTAACCTAAAGTAGATTTTTAAAAAACTATTAAATTCAAATTGAAGATTATTAAGAAGATTAAAATTGTGTAAAAATGAATCGGTATATATACCTATTTTTTGTCTTTAACCTTGAGTGTTCTTTTTGATTTAGTAAAACAAAATTCGACCTTGGTATTTTCTAGTGTATTCTAATCTTAATTTTTATTATTTTGTATTTAATTTGATAATTTTTTATTTGAAATTTTTATTGAATTATTTCTAATTCAAATTCTTTGATTTTTAATTTCATTTTCATGAAATTTTTATTTTTCGTTAAATTATCAAATTTCGGTCGAATTTGTTGGGTTTTCGTGTTGTGTTTATATTTAATTCGTGCTGATCTTGGTGCATTTTGTTATTATTTTACTTTTATTTTTATGTTTATTATTTTATATTTTATTATCTTTTTTCTCATATTTGATAGGGTTTAGTTGATGTTTTAATAGGTGTTGGGCCAGAACACAAACGGCCTTGTGAATGTTTAAATGGATCGGTAACACACATGCAAATATAACATGCAACGCAGGCACTCAGTATCCGATAACCCTTTCCACTGTCAAACCATAAAATCTTTGACCAAAATATATTTAGTAGATTCGTTGACTATAAACAATTTTCCAAATTTCAACCGTCGCCATAAACAATCCATAATTTGCCTGAAATCCAGAATTGATTCAATCTCCAATCCCTAACATTTCCTAGAGTAGAATAATAATTCGTAGTTATATAATATAAAATTACTTAACGTTACATTAGCAACTGTAGTTCATAATTGCGTTGAGTAAGTGACAGACCAATAATTGAAAGGGGAAAATCTTAACACAATAGAGATCCATTAGAAAGATGTGCAATTTGATAAAGGAATTCAATACTTACTTAGTCCAATCCTGGTGAAAGAGTCTAACGAATAGGATGATACCCATAATCATTCATGCAACTGCGTTATCGGAGCGATATAATAGAAACATTAACTGCTAGAAAATAAATTATCAAACATTAGGGCAATAAAGTAAAATGTTGGAGATTAGAGTTAACATGAGAACACTCGCAGTGAATCATAAGATTTACAATAATACATGCGGATTTTCTGGTGATAACTTCAAAGTACTTACTTGAGATACATTCCAGAAATGGCTGATGTTTGGAAAGTGAAAACGCATCTAATATATGTCAACCTCAATTATGAAATCATAGTAAATAAAAATCAAACCTCAAGATCCGGGTGAGTGCCGCGATCAAACTAAAATAGTTAATTTTTGATCCACCATTACGAAAACCAAAAACGCCACGTCCGAAGAAAATTGTCATTCAACTAAACAGTCCACCTGGAAATCAATATATAGGAATTATATAAAGAGAAATAAATTCAACTAACTTGCCGTCGACTTTTGGAATTACTAATTCCAGGAAATTTCATTCACCACGTCACTGACAAACACTTATATTCCGACACACCACTAAGCGGTGTGTAAGGTACACACACTCGCCGCTAACTTCCATATATAGACGAGTATGCAAATCTAATCATTTAAAATCTCAATTTTCATGATGCATCCACAACAAGAATCCGAAGACACAGCGAGTCGGAGGAAAATCGGGGGAGCAGTCTCGAGCCTTGAACCTCAACCGGGGAGTAAGTACTAAATTTGAATTTAAATAAAACTCTTAAAATTTTATTTGTACAATTCCGATAGTTATGTTTAATAACCCTTCATATAGCATATTTAAAATAGAATCCCAATTTGCCAATTCCCCACCAATTTCGATAGAATATTCCACGAGATGTCATGACAAGAGTTCGAGGACCCCTAAAACTGAGATTCTTAACTTTCAATATGTTGACTATATTTAAGAGATGGAACTTCAGATCGTTTATTAATGGCCACAAAATTTTGTAGTTAATTCTGTGAGGCACCCAAAATAATGATGTTTTAATGAGTTAAATCGATTCTAATTTCTTAATTATTAATTGCATTTTTATCGCATCGACGGATCTCCCAAGGATAAAATTTGTGTTTATAGAAAAATAGGGTAACTAATTAATAATATAAGGAATATTGGAGATTTTTTTTTATATAAATCTTAATTACCTAAATTTGATTTTGATAATTTTTCTTAGGTCACCATTAATTAATTTCTAATAGAGATACAATTATTGAATGTTCCAGTTTTAATAAAGATATAATTATGTAAACCTTTAGTAAATGACAGTTAAATTTTTCCCGTAGGAATAACTAAATAAAGTGTAAAAAGTTTTTTTCCAATTTTTCATAAAAAGGTATCGTACTAATCTCATACAAACGACTTCTTTTTCTTAATAAATGTGTGGTAATAATCAGGGAAATTCTGGAAGCCAGTTTAGAAAGAGGTGTCGTATTAATTATATAGGTTTTAAACAAGCCTGAATCCCTCATAATGACGTACGGTAAAATTTGGGTAAACCTTTGTAAGAAATTTTAATTCACATTAATAAACGTTACCTAAACTTTAGCAGATGACTTCTGATGCATTTTGATGAGCGCATGGTAATGCTCACCGGAGTTCTGTAAACAATCTGCTAAATTCGTCTAGGAGGAGGTACTGCGATATAATTGCGTCATCAGATTTAAGTTTATTCCTTTTTTCCAAAATTTTTGTAAATGCTTTGCAACAAGTCAGGGACATTCTTGTCTGCAACTAATCAGGAATTAAGTTATTGGACAGAAACAAATAGATAACAGACCCCAATTTCGCCTCACTACAATTATTAAAGCATATTAAGCATTTTTTTTGTAATGTTAATTAACGCTTTAATTTTTATAATATTAAATAGGTATAGATGATGTTTTAGTGTCGCTAAACAAAACAGTTCATTGAAAATTATAATGATTTAATATGCAGATTCACATTAAATTGAGTTAAATTAATTGTATTGCTCTAAGAGAATTGAATGCATAGTGAAAGTACATAACCTGAACCGCGAAAATCAATATATTCAGTTAACATAAGACATTTTAGCATTACCTTATCTGTATTTACATAATCATAATAATATTCAGAAAAATCAGGACCTCTCACGTGGGTTCCCGCTCATGTTGCAGAAGAATGGCGACAGGCTTGGAGGCGAGCACGGCCAGAGAGGGATCACGAGGAACCCCAACTCAGAAGGCCTCACCAGACCGCCCTGTAATTGTTAGAAATAGAAAATGACCCACGCTGTACGGGACAATCAAGATGACGATCGGCATCCGGCTGAGGAGATTCGAGACCATGCGCGTAATCTCCTCACCCGCCTGGAAGAATATCAATGGCAGGTCGACCTGCAGGTGGTCAAGGCCAGACAGTACTTGGCCAATGTGGAGGACGATATCGCCGTCGGACGGATTGCGACCATTTACTCGAGCAGGCCGGCCCGTAACACCAGAAGACCTGTCCTCGTGACTCCGGGTTACTCTCCTGAAGAAGGTGTCAGGAGAGTTTTTGAAGATCCATGACTCCACTGTTTTCGAGACTACTGTCATCGATTTTGTTTTATTGTTTAGATGAAAAAGAAAAAATAAATAAGTGTCGTGTAAGCTTCATGTCTTCAACGATTCCTTAAATTAAACTTCATAAACTTTGTTTGATATTAATCGTACTTGAAATCATCCGAGTTATTAGTAGAATTTAATGTTTGTTATTGCAGCAATGGAGTCTACACAACCGTTACGAACCGAACTGGCCCAATCCAGACGAGCCAATAAGAACCTTCTCGACCAGGTAATTCAACTGACACGAAAAGTCCAACAAATCAAGTCCACCTGGTCAGACCCCAAGAAGACTAAGGCCCTTTACCTCAGACTCACCGCTGCTCAAAAGGGGTGGGCAGATGAAAGGCAACTCAATCAGAGTTTGAAAACCCAAGTGAAGGGATTAGAAGTGGCTCTATCCGCCTGCCAATAAGGAGCCACGGTAACATACCCCCTTGTATTCGCTCCAGCCCAATTAGCCTACCGAGAGTCGGCAGCAACCCCAGCAACAATCGCCACTCCAACCACAATATCAATTGGTAGTTATCGGCCTGGAAGGAAGGAGCGGGCGAAGCGACGCGCCGCTCGGTTGTCGAGTAGAGTTGGATAAACAAACTAATTTATATTGAGTTGATAAATAAAGAATTAACGAGTTTGTAAACTTTCTATGTGTAACTTGACATGTGTAATTTGCATTTCTATAGTCCCAGTAAATTGAAACGATACTTTTGACAGTTAGATGATCGCCTATGTCACCGCAACCAATACGCACAAATACATGGTTATAATCTATTGGCTAGGTTCAGTTCTCAAATAACATTGTCAAATCTCTTTTGATATTATGATAAACTCTAACAAGATACTTACGACATAAAGGGGACCGAACGAGTTAAAGCGAGCACAAGTCTTCTAACGACAGCTCGTTGAACCCAGGGATTGTCCGAGCAATTACAGCTGTTGGGCCAGCACACAAATAGCCTTGATAATTGTTTAAATGCATCAGTAATACAGCACGAAAACCCAGCACCAAGATAACTTAAAATACAATATACAACATCAACTAAACACTTTAAAATCTGAGAGAATATAAATAAATATAAAATCAAAAACATAAAAATTAAAATAAAATAAATACAAAATGCATCAAGAACCGCACGAAATTTACATAAAAAATAACATAATAACAAGAAAATTCGACCGTAAAATGACCATTTATATAAAATTAAAAAATAAATGAATTAAATGAATAAAAATAAAATAGTTTTGGATGAATAAATTTAATTAAAAATGTTAAAAATAAATTACCAATTTAAATTAAGAAATAAATAAAAATTTAATGTAGATAACATAAATAATTTCAAAGTCGAATTTTGTTTAATCGCAGTAAAACTAACACGCAAGGTTAAGGCCAAATTATAGGTATAAATACCGATGTGTTTTCACAAATTTTCAGTCTTATTTTTCGGAGAAAAAATTTCATTACAGAACTGTATAACTGGTTGTATAACTGGTTGAGAGCCGTGCATTCAGGCAATTAACACGGGTAAGTGTTTTGCCTGAACACGATCACTCTCAACTGGTGCAATATTATTAATTGATTTTTTCGAAGGGAATTGATGGGTAATTTTTCAATTGAATTTATGGATGACTTTTCAGATCGAATTTATGGATGATTTTTGTTTTTCAAATTGAATTTATGGATAATTTTGTTTTTCCAATTGAATTTATGGATGATTTATCGAATTAAATTTATGGGATTTTCGAAGTAAATTTTATGGAATGGATACAATGAATTTCAAATGTATGTGGCCGATGTAATATGCTGAATAAATATTTTCTATCTACAGCCTTAGTCCATCGAAACTTTTATTCCAAATGCTATGGTAAAATATTATTTGTTATTCCTTTTCCGGCCCACAGCCAAAGACACATCACAAGTTAATAAAATCAAACATATTATTCGAACCATGTAAGTGCGTGGAATATCGCCAATGATTCGTGCCCGTGAAGGCTCCAGCGTGCGGAACGCAGGAGTTGGAACGTCAATATTATCTGTAGATAGGGAAATTGGAGGGTAAATGAGTAGCCCTTTGGCTGCTCCTTCATCATCCGTTTCCTGTAAAATTGACATAAATTTTTAACAACAATCGGCTCAAAATCTCTAACACCGAGTAGTCCAGTGGGCACTCATTAACTATAATATGAACATAAATAGATCTTAAGGACAAAAAGAGGGAATGGGTAGCGGGGAAAATTGCGAAATCGTTGCAACCGTTAAAATGAAAAGCCATCGGAAAAAGATTAATCCGAACGACCAAAATCATGAAAAATAATGTTTTTAAATAAAAATTAAATAAATTAATTTGAGTTGAGGCGGAAAATATGGGCGGGACGCTGCTCAAATTTTTCGACTCAACAAAAATACTTTACCGAAAACCAGGGAAATACAAATGGATTACGGCTAAATTGTTATATAAGAAAAATATTTCTTAAAGCTGAGGAATAAGGACGAATCCCTACACAAAATTTTGTTAAAAATATTGATAATAATTATAATAATTGTAATAATAATAATAATAATATTAATAATAATAATAATAATAATAATAATAATAATAATAATAATAATAATAATAATAATAATAATAATAATAATAATAATAATAATAATGGTAATAATAATAATAATCATGGTATTTGTAGTAATGATGATAATAATTATGATAATAATAATAATAGTAATAATAATAATAATAATAATAATAATAATAATAATAATAATAATAATCATAATAATAATAATAATAATAATAATAATAATAATCATAATAATAATAATAATAATAATCATAATAATGGTAATAATAATAATAATCATGGTATTTGTAGTAATGATGATGATAATTATGATAATAATAATAGTAGTGCTGGGCACTGATGGGTCCTTAAAATAGTTTTGAACTGCCTAAGGGTTATCATCCCACACCTAGCGCCTGCATAAGAATTTGAACCGCTAGTCACCCGTCATAAATGACGTTGGTACTGTGAACTAGTGGGTGGAAGGTTAGCAAAAGGTGAGCTCCTTCTCAAGAACTGCTAATGCCCTAACCCCCTCGGGTCCATGAGCTGTCATAGAAGACTTCATGCTCTTACTTAATTGTCCCCTTCTTATTTTATCTAATTTCTAATTTATCTAATCATTAGATCACTCTGTTTCCCCATATTCAACCATTCTAGTCATATTTACCCGTCAATAACAAACAAATTTAATAACAAGTTATCAATTTATATTATACTCGATAAATAATTAACATATATGGATTACATAGGTAACAAATAATTAACATCTACAAATTTAATTCAGTTAAATTCAGTTAAACACCAAATTTCGCCATCAAAACCCATTGGCGTCCAAGATGTGTCCCAACAGACGTGTACGATTTACTCTGGCCTGTCGTTCCCTTTCCCTTTTGTTGGGCCGGTTCTTTCTGCGGTTCCTCTTCAGTAACCCTTTCGGTGTAGGTGATGGACCTGTTATCATTTGTCTAATGCCAGTGTCTTTACCTGTGGCATTTCTTAGCACTATCGCCTGCTGTTCTTCGGATAGGTGAACCTCACTCTGCAGGAGGCCTGTTCGGATGTTGTCTTTCAACTTCCACTCTTCCACCTGTTTCTCTAGCTCCTGGGCCTTCTGCTCGGCCGACCGCAGGGCTTCGTCCTTCTGAGCTAATTGATTCCTCAGTGTGTCGATCTCTTCTTTCAGCTTGATTGCCTTCTCGGGGCGGAGCCATGTCTGCTCCATATATCGACACTTCCTCACCATGGCCTCTGCCCTCTGCGTTTGTGTCACTGCGGTTTGGTGGTAACCGGCTATATCCCTTCGGAATTGTTCCAGAGTTTTCTTGTGAGAGTCCACTAAACAAAATTCATTCTTAACTTCATGTCTATTATTCTCTATGTACAATAAGTATTAATATATCAATATATGGTCATCATTTTAAATAAAACAAACACTTGTCATCTGGATGGGGAAAGGATGGGTATGTCCTTTCCTACTTAGATATCTTAAAGGAATCTACTAGTGTTTTATGATCGATTCATTATAACAGGCATTAGCAACGCTAACATTGACAATACCTGTGATAACCAAGGGTAGTTACCCAATTCCCTATACTATCAACATTATAATAACATTACGAAGTTTGTATTTTTCTATTTTAAAAATTTATTTACCAAATTAAAATTTTATTGAATTCAAGTTTAGAAATTCTAAATTTAATTACTCTAAAATAATTGACAAAAATTTTATTGTAAAATAATAATTAAAATTAATACTAATAATATAAAATAGTTTATTTTAATCTCCGTTTGTTTTTCCACATTTAAATATTTTATTGTTAGCTTTTCACCCGTTGCCATAGCAACGAGTCAACAATCGGAAAATTTCCAAGGTCACAATTTTGTATTTTCTTTTAAATAATAATTTTAGGTATTTCAGGAATCTACGGACCTCTACGACTTCCGTGGTTGTTTCTATTTCGTCGACATATTCTGTAAGGTATACCTATCTCCTTTTACTTCTTTTTTTAAACTTTAAATTGTAGAGATTCGCGGCTTATTGTACCTCGCAAATTTTGGGAGATTTATCCCGATTATGGGAACTTTTATTGATTTTTGTTTTCTCTTTTTAAATAAAACTTTGTGAGCGTTCCATCTTAATTATAATCATAATATTAACATATTAATATTAATAATAGTGATAATAGTAACTTAATGATAATAATAATATTTTAGTAATAATAATAATAAGCATGATATAATTAATAATAATAATATTCATAATAAAAATAATAAAGTAATTAATATGAACTTAATAATATTACTAAGATTAATAATAATGATAATAAATATGATAATGTCAGAGGTATACCCAATGTAATTAACAAGCTATCCTTATAAATACTACTATATAGCTTTGGTAATAATGATAATGTGTTAATAATATTAATAATAATAATAATAATAATAATAATACTTTGGTGATATTAATAATAATATTAATTTGATAATACTAATGATAATAATAATAATAATAATAATAATAATAATAATAATGATTGTGATACCATATTAGGGATAATGGTCGTGGTATTAACCCATGGTGGGAGTATTAGCGGTGTATTGGGAATGATAGTGCTATATAGTTTAATAATATTAATAATAATAATAATAATAATAATGATAATGAATTTTTAACAATAATAATAATAACTATAATGTGGAAATAATAATATCAACGGCATTAATAATAACAACAATAATAATAATAATAATAATTTAATATTAATAATAACATTGGATTCCTTTAGAGATAATGGTCGGGTTCTAATGAATTTGTGTACTGGAATTAATGGGACTATATAGTTATAGCAATACTATACTAATAATATTAATAATAATAATAATATTTTAATAATAATTAATAATAATAATATTTTAATAATAACAATAATATTTTAATAATAATAATATTGATATTAACAATAATATTAGTGTGAAAACTAAAGATAATAGTAATAAAATTTATATTAATAACATCAGAATTATGAATAAAGTAATATTAATGGTACTATATGGATTTTTCGGTAATAATAGTATGGTACTCACAATGTTTACAATAATGTTAATAATATTAATAATCACTTAGGATCAATATTAATAAATGTCAAAAATAATGAAAACTTGGAATAATAATCAAAATAAATAACAAAAATTCACAATATGAATATGGATAATGATCATAATATCAGAAAGAAAATAATAATTTTAACAGTAATAACATTTAATAAACACGATAAAATTAATAATGAAATATTTAGTAATAATAATAAATTTTAACAACATGATAGTCACGTTAGCAATCATTTTATGGGCTGTGGCGTCGTAAATTCGAATTTTAAACTGAACGTAAAGTCTTTGGTTAACATTCCAACCGCGGCTTCCCCCACTAACGACCGGTTCGATCCGGGGTATCGAAAAAATAATTTCATTTTACTATCTTGTTGCATGTAAATCTATTATGTAAGTCATAGGTCGGTTATTGTCGTCGAAAGTTAGATTATTTTGTCTCGAGAACAAATCCTTTGATGATGGAGGTTCAACAACACGGTCGAATTCCTCGATCATGAAAAGACGTTTCTTGCGAGCTTTTCCATAAGAATAAATAAAAAAAAAATTTAAAAACAAAAATCATCATGACTAAAATCATATTAGACAAAAATAAATTAAAATTACTTTTTCCAACTAATGATAAATAATACGAGTAATAGTTTCAGTAGTAAAAATAAAAGAGAGAGTGTAAAATAGAGTTGATTTAGTTGATTGATTTTGTTCAGCCAGCTTCGCCTTATATATCGTGATTGTTGGTGTGTGTGTTTTGATGCAGTAAAACAAGGAATTCTCGAATATTCCAAATTTTAATAAAATTTTTATTCTTTTTGATTTAAATTTAAATTTTTACATTTTTATATCTCAGAATTTTTATTAAATTTTTATTTATTTTATTTTTCCTTAAATTTCCGTTTTTAAATAATTTTAAATTTTCTGCTCAAAACCACACAGGCGTTATCGTGCTGGCTAAACAAAAGTAAAAGAAAAAGGGTTTTTTATCAGTTTTTGCCCAACATAAAACACTCCGGGGCCAGTTAAAATTGCGACCCGCAATTACAAAATCAAGATATTGAAGGATAAGAAGAAAACTTTACACTATGCACGATTACAGTCGTGACTTATACATATACATAAAATTGATTTATAATAGCATGCAAAATTTAAAAGTATCAATAGGATAGTCTCATAATCAAAATCATAGGATCACAAATATCATTGAATAGTCTAATTTGATGATCATTATCGTCTTTCTACTCGTAGTGGGATTGATTTGGGTTGGATTGGGTTTCGGAGGTTGAATCATCTAGGTCGGTTTATCAGATTGAATTGTACTGACGAGGAAGATTAGGCTTTAGATTTATGGGATTGTGTTCTGACGAACGAGAGATTTTATAGATTCGATTATTGGGTTGGATTGCAGGGTTTTAGGTATTATTGAATTTGAGTTTTTGAAGCACGAAAATTGAAGAGATTCGATTATTGGATTTGATTGTAGGGTTGTAGGTATTATGATTTTGAGTTTTACTGTCAAGCTAGGACATTATATTGGGACAATAAACTGGCTTTATTGTTGAGGATTCGGTTTTGGGTTTACATCCGCTTCGGACCATTCGGCATCAACTTCTGGTTCAACTTTTACCTCATGGCCCATTATTGATCGAAGGATTCTTGTTAACTCTTCTTTTCTTCGATAAGTGACGGTTAATAGGGTTTGTAAGCTTTCGATCTCTGCTGATTGTTGGGGGTTTTCTTTGGTTTTGTTCTTTCTTTGGAGTTCTAGTATTTTTTCTCTCTTCAACCGGATGTTTCTCTGATGGTTGATTCTCCATTGGGTTTGTTGGGTTAATTTTCGGTCTTGTCGTTTGATAATTTTCGTTAACTTTCGGATTTCTCTCCTCATGGATCGTTTTTTCTCGTGGTTCTTCTCGTTTTTATTTTCCAGCTTTGTGAGGTATTCTTGATTGACTTGGGTCAGTTCTTTCAGTCGATAGGATTCATTTTTCCAGTAATCCTCCAGTATTTCATTTACTGTTCGTAGGATTGACTGTCTTTTGATTTCATCATTTTTGAATTGCTCACCTCTGAGGCTCGTTTTCGTTTCTGTGAGTTCTTTTCTTAGTATTCTCAATTGCTTCTGACTTTTATTATTCTGATATTGCAATCGATTTATTTCAGCCTCTTGTTGTTTGAGTTGGTGACATAATCTTTCTTGCTCTTGCTTCCATTTTCTTCTGTAGAAGTCTAGAGGGTCTTCATTTAGAGGTTGAGGATCTCCTTGGGGTTTCGATAGGATTGCTGGTGGGTTTATACTTTTCGTTTTGTTGTTGTATCTTCCTCGTGGGTTCCAGTAATTCATCTATAATATTTTTTTGGGTTAAGTATTCGGTTTCAATCGATATAAGTATTCATAAAAATTTTATTTTAATTCAAAGTTTTATCAGTTTCGCAAAACGGTTTTATAATTCCAGAATATGACGAAATTTCTATTTATTACGGTAACACGATAACATAGTGGAAAACTCTGTCAATGTAACACACTGTTTGATAATACGACGTACTCGTTGCAGGAAGAAAGTATTCGATATTCATCTTCTGTAATTTTTTTCCAAATAAGTGGCAATTCATATGTGGATTCCCAAACTTCTAAGGTCATCAAAAAAATTTTTAAATCTTTATACATATTCTCTTTGTTTTTTTTTGTTTTGTTTTGGTTTTTTTTTTTTTTTTTTTTTAAATATACGTTTTATACACTTTTTACACTTTGAACTCTCAATTAATTACACCCAGGTTTCGTCTTGGCTGGCGAAACCTCCACTGTTTTCCGTTGGCGGTACTGGAATTACTGGCAGCAGTATCATTGGCGGTTTACTTCTCAATTGCATTATTTCCGTCCATAGCTCTGCCGATATTTCCACTTCATCAGCCAACAAACATGCCAAGTAATTTGAATTTTCCAATAGATTTTCTATCTTATTTTCACATTCTGTCAACAGTTCTTTTCTTACTACTATCTCTTCATGTGCCTTTTGAAATTTGGCTTTCCAGCAACGGGCTTGGTGGCAAATACATTGAACCTTATGTTCCAATTTTAACCGGTTTCTCTTTGCCATTTCTTTGTCTGCTAACCAACGTCGCCTTACATCCATATGCTCCTCCGCGTAAAATCTTTCGGCTTCTATCTCTTGTTTTTCGACTTGGAATCTCAATTTGTGCTTTTGGACGAATTCTTGCTCGTACTTACGCTTCCAGTTTCTCGCCTGTGCCTTTATGTGTTCTAGCACTTTCTTTTGTTGTTCTTCCACGGGTTCCGGCACTTTAGTCTTTAGCCTTTGACCTCTTGCTTTACTAAGCTCCAACTTGCATTTTTCCCATTTTTCGGTAATGGCTTTACAGCGATCTCTTTCGCTATCCCATTCCTGCTTGTAAAACTTTTCATCATGTGCTTCTTGCTGTTTGAGCTTTGTTTTCCATTGCCTTGCTTGTCTCTCTAGCTGCATTGATCTGCGTTGTTCTTGTAGGCTTACATCACGAATTCTATTGTAACTTGTCGTCAGCATTTCTTTTTCTTGCTTCCACTCGTCGAGCAATTGTTGTTGATTTTCTCGGATCCAGTGGTTCTGTGTTTCTAATTGTTCCACCCGGTCCTGCTTCTCTTGTAGTAATACGGCTAACTGGCGACGTCTTGCTTCTAGCCCGCAGATATAATCCTTCAGGTCATAAATTTCTTGCTCCAACTTTTCTTCCCTTGATTTGGCTGCTGCGATTTCTTGTTCAAAGGTCTCTTGATCTATTTGTCTGTGCTTTTTTAGAGTTGCTTCTTTAACTTCAAGCTCTAGGCTTTTTACTTCGAGTTCTGTTTCTCTGGCTTCTAGTCCTAGGCTTTTCATTTCTATTTCTAGAGTTTTTCTATTCATCTCCTCTTCCTTGGCTTTGAACAATATTTCGTAGATCTTTATTGCCATCTTTTCTGCTCCTAGTTGGCGATATTGCTTTTCGATTTCGGCTTGCCGTTCATCTGAGTTTGTTTGGCTGGCTTTGTTATGGTTTTCTTTTCGATTATTCATTTTCTAAATTAGTTAATTTAACATTGATTATCGCACACGATTCTACTCTATGATATAATAATTCTACTTCTATACATCGATATGTTTATAGTTTTTTATTAGGTTTATTTTCTGGCGATATAATAATTATATTTTATACAATAGTTACCAATCACATACAATTTACAGTTTATATACAAGATTTTTATGATCCTCTAAGGGCTGCTTTCTATAGATTCATACTCTTCTTCAAGCACAGGAGGATTTTCCATTCGATCGTACCACGCTAGGATTTCATTTGTTTGTTCTCTTCTCAATCTCCTTATTTCCAACGCTTGCCATTGACTTTGTCTGGTGACTAGATCTCGTTGCGTCTCTAATTCCGCAATTCTTTGTTGCTGTTGTTCGATTATGGTTACATATATCATGCTTCGATTTGTGATCTCGGTTAACATTGTCAGGGATTGTGTCCATTGTTCCCTGGACAGGTTTGCTACACGCGCTAAAAAATCGCACTGATCTCTCCATAAGGGTTCTGCTGATGTTTCATTTGGACTGCTGATTGAATTTGGTTGTAATTGGGGTGGAAATTCTGGTTGCGGTTGCGCTGTTCTCATAATGGTTTCGACGAATGGTCGTACTTCGGCTTGACGTCGGTGGTTTCCTCTAGATAGATCCATTTCTGAAGATTTTCAATTAAAATAATATTGATTTCAACTTTTTTTTGACTTTATACATCAAGGTTCATTTTTACGTCTTCACAATATACAATACGTACTTTTATCTCATTATACAATACTACTTTTATATAATATACACTATTTACACGGTCTCATCCTCTCATTACACAAATGTTTCTTGGGGTCTTATACGCAATTGTCGTATGCCCCCATATTTCTCATTGGTAAGTTTATATACATCAATTTCACTAGGCCATCCTTGTGAGGCTTCTATTATGGGTAACTCTTTCATCCACAATCCACTTGAATATTGGCTTTGACTGGCTACTTCGTCATATTCGTTGTTTCTTCCAGTCTCTGAACGTTCTAACGTGATATCATATTCAAATTTTTCTACCACTGGCCATTTTCTTCGTTTTCTTGGTTTTGGTTTGCATTTTTTAATGACTTTCCACTGCTGAATTAATATTAGTGTCATTATGATGCTTACTACCGTTAAAGTTATCCATATCATTTTTATTGCGATTTTTGCTTCGTCTGTTTTTGCTGGTTTCGTTGATTCTGTTATAGTTGTGGTTTCAGTTCTGATCTGAGCTTTTCTGAATGCTTTGCGGAGTTGGTGGGCTTCCTCCATTGAAATATGTCCGTCATTTCCGTTAATGTTCATCTTTGCTCGATTTGTTGCCGTTTCAATTGTTGTTGTTCTCGTTTTATTTCGGGTTAGGTGTTCCGGTAATTTTATCAATTGTTTATACCTAGTCACTATTTGACATATTGGTCTGTTTCGCTTTTCTTTATGCACGCATACTCGATAGATTCCACCTTTCTCTCTTGTTAACAATTGGTGTTGTAGATACATTTCGTCCCGTATTTTCCGGCATTCGGTTTTAGCTTTCCGGCTCTTCTCCTCTCTTTCATCTCTAATGCATACTTTAGTGATTCGTCCTCCGAATAGACTTCGAATCATAATTACATCATATTTTTCCTGATCTGGCACTACCATTATTATTACCTCTTTTCTGGAATCCCTTATTCTAGACAAGTTAAGATCTTGTCCTGTTTGTGCTTCTGCTTTCTGGATATAGCTTTCTGAGCCTTTGATAGTAGTTTCTCTGGATTTTCTAGTCGAGTTGGTTTGATTTCCGGGATTTCCTTTTCCTTTAAGCGTTTTCACTGCTACACATATCACATTTCCTTTATTTCCTGCACATATCACGTGCATTGAATTTTCAGCTAGATTACCCCATAAATATGGTTGTTTCTTCTTTAATCGCATTGATACGCATGTAGTTTCAATATTTCTCATGCATATTTGATCTACTCCTCTATCACCGTTACTGTTCATAAGTACATGATTGATTCCTGGTATAACTTGAAATCGTACTCCTTTTGTTACTGCCATAATATCTCTACAAATGTTATCTTTTATTTCGCATGATGCTTGTTCTCTTTCCTGAATGGTAAATTGATCATCGTTGTCCATAGTAGTGAAGTTGCAACTAATTCCCGAGTTTTCTGTTAGACGAATACATATTCCTTCTTTATTGTTCATCATTTTCAGAATAAACGCTTCGATTTCTCTTTTGACGCTTCCTTTGATACTCCAGTCTAATTTTTCAACAGTTTTGATTATTTTTGGTATATGTGCTCTGCTCAATGTTTTGGTTGGCTCACATATCATGCCGTTTACGTTTTCTACACAAATTAGATAATTCATATTTTCAGCTAAATCATTCCATTGATATTGCTGATTTTTGTTTAATCTCACTTTTCTGCATTCCTTTTCATTATCAATACAAATTTGGTGGATTTGCTCGATTCCTATATTCGTTATTTTTATTGCATCCACACTTGTTTCCACTTGAATTTTTAATTTGTGTTTCTGTTGCGTTGCAGGAGTTGTGTTGATCACGTTTTCTCCATTCTTTCTTATTTCACATTTGTAGCTCTTTATGCCCATTATACAGATTTTGTATGTTGAATTTCTGGTTGTATCCTTGAATACGTAAGTTTGATTCTGTTTCAAATTCCATGTTTCACAATGGTAGGTTATCCGTTCTGAGGTAATACAGATCATATTAATTTGTCGTTTTCCCGTATTCGTAATTCTTATTTGAGTTTCTTTAACTTCAATGGCCATTTCCAATTTCTCATTAGGGAATTCTTTTGTTTCCGTTAAATTAATTGGCGTAATTAATATTAATAATCTTTGTAGTAGGGTCTGTCGATTTTGATTCATTTGTAGTTTTACCGTTTGTTTTTCATCTTTTATAATTTCGGTTGGTTTCTGCTTCTCGGTTTCATTAGAATCTGATTGTGGTTCTTTCTCGCTGGATAATTCTGGATCTTGTTTCTCATTATCTCTGGTGTCTCCTTGATCATCTTTATCATCTTTATCATTTTCATCGTTATTTCCATCATCCGGGGTGTTCTTGGAAATGTCGTCCTCGACATTTATTAATCTGATAATTTCGTCATATTTTTCGATAATATCTTTTTTGTCTTCCTCAATCTCTTCTAGTTCGACTTTCCATCCGAATGAATTTTCTTGTTTTCTTTGCCAATTTCGAACTTGAGTTTCTAATTCTTCTTTTCCCGATCCAATTCTTTCTGATTCGTTTTCATTGTCGGTGAATTTTATCTCTTTTCTTTTTAGAAGTGCTTTTATGGTTTTTGGTAAATTACGATTAGTTTTGATTGCTTTTTGTAAAAATATATTCTCATGCTCCTCGAATTCATTTACATTTAATATTTTGGTTTTACAACGTCCTGTTGTCCATTTTACTAATGAGGCTGCTGCTTGATCGTGACCTCTAATTATTGCATCCTCCATTACATATCTATTTGGCCACAATACATTTAAATCCTCTTTCGTTGCATTGACCATTATAAATTCCATCGCCATAGCTTTCCTTGACTTCGCGGCATACGTAAGGACTGTCCATCCTTTGTTATCTTTTTCGTTCAATACTGAACCTGTTCTCATTAATTCTCTTAGCACTTCTGTAGTTGCATCGGCTGCTGCTGCAATCATTAACGGTATTTGACCTCTAGAATTTTTCAGATTCGTGTGTTGTCCGCATTTTTCCATTGATTTAATTATTTCTAGTGATCGCACTTCATTTTCGGCTAATAAACTGTGATGTAATGGTACATTGCCATCTGAATCTGTGCAAGTAGATAATACCGGCATTCTCTTCATAATTGTAGTCATTTCTGCTTGATCTAACTTTTCTTTGGCATAATCTCTCATCATTGATGTAATTCCGCCCAATATTTCGAGAAAGCTTCTGTCTTTTGTCCATTCTGGCATTATTTCTTTGGTTATTTCTACGATTAGATTCATTTTTGCGACATGTTCCATTTTTACATCGTCGGCTTTAGTTTTTGGGGTAAGATCCCATTCTTCGTTTATTACTTGTCTCAGCATACTTATTTGCCTTGTTTGCGATCTCATCATAATTTTCCTTGTTTCTGGTTTAACTGTTGCTGTTTTCGCTACAGCTTTGCATCGATTTACATTTACATAGATTGGTCTTACCAGCGGATTATTAACTAATTTTACTCTTACATTATTTTCATTAGTATAGATGATTTCATAGAGGCCTTTCCCTGTTCTGCGCAACTTTTTTGCTGTTCCTGGTTTGATTTCCGGTGTTTCGATTATGACCCAATCTCCGATTTTAAATTGATGTTCTTGCACGTTTCTCTGTTTGTCGTGTAACTCTTTATAGCTTTCTTGGTTAAAACGAATATTCATTCCGGCAGTTTTCCATATTTCCTGCATTCTTTCTTTAAATTTAGTAACATAATCATCAATTTCCATGTATTGTGAAACTGGTGGTTGGTATTCTAGATCCATTGGCATATTGCACTCTCTTCCATACATAAGTTTGAACGGGCTCATCTTTGTTGCTGAATGAATTGACATTCGGTAGGCCATTAAACATAAATTTATATATTCATCCCAATCTCTCTGGTGCTTGCTCACATAATTTGAGATCATTTCGATTAATATCCCATTGAATCTTTCGGTTTGTCCGTTTGTTTGTGGATGATATGGTGAGGTTCTCAGTTTAGCGATTCGGAAATAATTTGTTACTTCGCTTAGTATCTCACTCATAAAATTGGTTCCTTGATCGGTTAAAATTTGTTTTGGTGTACCATATCGACAACATATTTCCTCTACTAAGATTTTGGCAATCGTTTTTGCTTTCTGATCCGGCATTGCAAATGCTTCTGGAAATTTTGTTAAGTAATCAGTTATTACCAATATATACACATTTCCTTTATCCGATTCTGGTAATGGACCTACTACGTCCATTGCTATCATTGTCATTGGTTCTGGTGGTATTGGCATCGGTTTTAGTGGTGCTTTCATCTTATTTCCTGTGCTTTTTCGAGTGGCACATATTAAACAATTTTTTATCCAGTCTTTCACGTCGTCTGTCATATTTGGCCAATAGTATTTTTGTTTCAGTCTGGCTTCCGTCTTCTTGGCTGACATATGTCCGCCCAATTTTCCATCATGATATTGTATCAAAATCTCTTTTCGTCTACTTTCTGGTAAACACATCAATCTTTTGTCTCCGTCCATTACCATCAACCATTCCTTTTCGATCGTATATCGATGTCGGTTTTTCTCCATATGCTCTTTTAATTGGTTTGATTTTTTTCGAAGATTTTCATATCGTTTGTATCTAAATATTCGATTATTAACTTTAACTCACTATCTTCCCTTTGCTCTTGTTTCAGTTGAGTAAAATCAATGTCCTCTGCAATTATCATACATATACGTCTCACGTCATTGTCCATTAATTCCTCGAACACAAATCTCGACATACAATCTGCATTTGCATTAGCTTTTCCGGCTTTGAATTTTATATATGGTGAATACTCTTGAAGTTGCATTGCCCCCATCTCATTAATCGGCTTGATGCTTCTTTGTGCTGGCCTAGCCATACCAAAGGTTGGTGATCAGTTGTGATTATTATTTCGTGTCCCCATAGCAAGTATTTGAAATGTTTGATCGCTAAAATTATTGCCAAGGCTTCTCTTTCCGTAACTGAATAATTCCTTTCGTGCTTTTTGAACGTTCTACTATAATATCCGATTGCTCTTTCTCGGTTTTCCTCGTCCCATTGGCCTAGTACTGCTCCGGCTGCATAACCACTTGCATTTGTTGCTAATAGAAATGGTTTATTAAAGTTTGGATGAATCAATATTGGAGATGATATTAGTTTATCTCTCAACGTTTCAAATGCAACTTGCTGCTCGTTTTCCCATACAAAAGATGTATCCTTTTTTACTAATTCTTGGATTGGTTTTGCAATTCCTGCATAATTTTTAATGAATTTACGATAGTATCCACATAAGCCTAAAAATTCTTGGACTTGTGTTACTGTTTTTGGTATTGGAAAATCTTTTATTTTCTCTATATTCCTTGGATCAGGTTGTTTGCCTTTAGCTGATACGATATGGCCTAAAAATGTAACTTTCTCTTTGGCCCCCAATCACATTTTGAAGGCTTCAGTTTTAACTTCCATTGCCGTAATCTGACAAATACATTTCTGATATCTTTTAAATGTTGTTCGAATGTGTCTGAATATATTAGTAAATCATCAATGTATACCATACATTGTTTTATTCCATGCGTTACGAAATTCATGCATCTCTGGAATGATGCGGGTGCATTTGTTAGTCCAAATGGCATCTTTTTAAACTGGTATAGGTCTTTCCCGATTGTAAACGCTGTTTTCTCTCGATCTTCCTCTTTTACTTTGATTTGCCAGTATCCACTTTTCAAATCCAGTGATGTAAAGTATGCTGCTCCATGCAACATTTGTAACATTTCATTAATATCTGGTAATGGATAAGTATCTCTTTTCGTGACTGCGTTTAATCGTCTATAGTCAATACAAAATCGTTGCGTACCGTCTTTCTTTTTCACCATTACTACAGGGAATTGCCAGGGTGAACAACTCGGTTCTATTACTCCAGCATCTAACATCTTTTGCACTTCCTTTTCTGCTACGGATTTTTGAGCTTCTGCCAGTCTATACGGCCTCAGTGTAATTGGTGTGTCGTCTGTCAATGGGATAACGTGTTGAGTTACATCACTTGTACCCAAATCTAAATCGGATGCTGCAAAAATATCTTTAAACTCGATTAATAGTGTTTCCAATTTCTCTTTTTCATTTTCATTTAACAACTCACTATCAATTATCCACATCTCTTTTTCATCAGTTTGATCGCCTTTTAACTCTGGTAATTCAATTTCCATCATTGGTGTTAGTTTTCCTAATCTTTCGTTTTCATAGATTACTTTATCCTCTTCATCAAAATTAGTCACATTAATCGGAATTTCGTTGTCGTTATTTATATTTACAATTTTTCTTGCCAAAGGTAACTCTTTGCGTTCCTCGAATTTCTGATTCGGTTCGAATATCATTTCTCCCTTCACTTCATTATTGACTTTGACATAACAAATCATTTGAGTTCTCCCAGGTATGGTTATTTTCTCCGGACATCTAACTTCGGATCTCATTGTACATATCTGTCCAGTTTTATCTTTTAATTTCATTGTTCCTAAATCGATTACTATCTCCTTTAGTAGGTCAGGCATTATGTCGGTGCCAATTATGCATGGTGCGTTAAGTTTTCTGATTACCGCCAGATAGGTTGATATTTTTACATCTTTATATTCAATCTGTGACCACACTTTTCCAACTACGTCGATTGACTCTTGGCTACAGGTTATTACATCTACTGTTGTTTCCTCGATACACGGCCATAATCTGCTTGGCAGCATATTCATATTGATTGCTGAAATATTTGCGCCCGTGTCGACCATTGCTTTCATTTCGATTCCATTCACTTCTATCATGATTGTTAACGTAGGTCCAGCAGGAGTTACTAAGACTGCAATTGTTCTCGTTTCGACTTCATTATCTTCATCTTGCGCTCTTCGATTCATTACTGGTTCGATGTCTCTCCAATTCGGTTCAAATACTACTGGATATACGTTTGGTATCATTCTTGTACCCATCCGCGGTCTTTCTTTTATGGTTCCTGGTTTTGTGAGCTTTTCATAAGTTACTGATGGTATATTTTTGTTTTCCCATTGACCTCGATTTCCAATTTCCCAAAGTGGTGCGGTACTTTTATTCATAGTTACTCTACCTCCTTGATTATCGTCATCATCATTACTGTCTTCGTCGTTATTGTTTAGTTTGTCATTTATCCATCTTTTCCATCCACCTCGTTTTCTCTCTTTGGCTTGATTTTTCTCTGTTTCCATTTTCATCAATAATTTGAATTTTCGTCCGACTTCCTCATCGGTTCCTTTCATTTTTGATAGAATTTCCATTAATTTCTTGATTCTGTGAATATCCTTTGAATGTCCATGGAGGATCATAGTTTTTGCTAAGAACGGTAAAAATCCCATTGCCATTTTCCAGTTAACCTTTCTTTCACGTTTGTAAATATCAAAGCAAGCCAACATTTGCGTCAAAATTACTCGTACTATTTGAATTATGAGTATTACTCCCAATATTCCTGCCATCATTTGACCAAATATTAGAAATCGTCCCCACATTGCCTTCATCATATTGGATGTCGCATGTTTAAAATGTTCTGGAGATAGCAATAACTCGTAATTCGGACTTCCACCGTAATTTGTTCCGCCTGCAATTGTAACAAGATTTGATAAGATTGCCTGTCTATAAGCTGGAAAAAGCATATTTGCTCTCGCTGATTCTAAATCTTTTACATTGTACAATCCATTTCTCGATACGTCGACAGGTTTGAATTCTAGTTCTGATGTCAATTCTGTTAAACCAAATTTCTTTGGTGCTAATGTCGGTGATTTACTAGGGAATATTATCCATCGTCCGTCTTCCTCTTCGAATAACGGTCCATACACGTTACTACAATTGAATAAATTTGGATAAAATTCTACTGGATTCATGATTCTGGTGACAGCTTGTACAAATCTAATTCTCCCTTTGTGCACTATTTCTAATTCGTTTGCACATTATCTCTTGGAATCGATGATTTTTCTGGTAGTCTCGCGGTTGTTTTCTCACATTGATACGTATACATCGCTTCTCCCACTATTCTTCCAAAGTGACCTTCTTGCAGAGGCAATAACGGAATTGCATTATCTGGATTTGTAATTGACATAGCTAATTTTGTTCTCAATATTTCTCTGTTTAAAGCGCAGTCGTTCTGTAATAAATCATGATAAACCTTTTCTATTGATGTTAATCCACGATGGAACAAGAAATCCATTTTATTGTTGGCATATAAATATAACTTTATCTCTTTATCTCCTAGCTTCTCTCTTGCGTTCGGTATGGTTTTCTGTGATAGGAAGATGCCTTTGTAGTTTGTACTAATTACCATCTCGTCGCATTTGCTGACTGTGTTTTCTTTTATGAATCTCATTCCCACATCGCTATCTTTGGATACCACCACTACTGGGGTGTCCTCTGATTTCAGCTTTGAAGTTATTATTCGTCTTGAAATTTTTCGAGTTGCAATCAATTCTTTCATAGCTTCATCCTCTTGCTCTCTTCCAGGTTCTCGATACACTTTTCCTTGGATTTCCTCGAAAATTGCTGTTTTTAATAATGTTAGTCGGCATTCCTTTATGGCTGCGTTATATGTCAACGTTGACATTCCAGTATAACATGATCTATCCGATGCAAGACAACTTGGATATTTTTTCATGGCTTGAGTATCTGGATCGAAATATCCTTGATATTGTTCCAGTTTCGTTTGATAGCTTTCAATCACTACCACTCCTTTAACCAATTCGCCAAGTAACGTATATTCTCCTCCTTGACATGATCCATCTGATCCTTTTATCCGTCCAGCTGTATATACTCTCGTAGTTTTTATCTTTCCGGCTTCTGCTGCTATTTCGATTTTGTTATTAAGTGCGATTTTACCATTTTGAAATCCATCTTCACACTGCTCTCGCGTTAATGTTACCACTGACGATTCGGTTCCTGGTTCGATGATTGATGTATATGAATACTGTCCACAATAATATGCAAATATCTTTCTGGTGACTGTGCATTCCTTTATATTTGCTTTGATAAAATCGGCTTCTTGATAAACGTTATATGATACATCTGTTGCAATCGTCCTCAATTTCCTTGGATTTGCCGCTTTACACTCTTCCGTGTCTTTTAATGAATATCTCTGACCCATTTTTATATCGTCACAATCGTAAACTACAAATGATTCGGCTCCTCTGATACACATCATCCAAATTAATACTGTTGTCAAGATTGCGTTTACTCCCCTTCTGCTTGCTCTCGGATCATTTATATTGATCGTTCCTTCAAATTCAGTTAACAATTCTCGTAGTTTTGCTTGCATCGTTTCCGTCTGATCACTTTTACTTGCTGCATTGATGAATAGTTTCCATCCACCTTGAGTTAATACGAACGGCTCTATTAATTTCTTAATTATATCGGTGATCGTAAATACGTGTCCATCTTGCGTATATTTCGGCATTCGTTTTTTATACAGTCCGATCATGTTATAAATTAGATAGGCAATACCTACCATATATCGACTAGGATCGTCTGATCGTTTTACTAATTGTTCCACAATTGTTATCATTTCTGGGACATTTTTTAAAGTCATTCTCACTTTATTATCCATGATTTTTGTTAATATTGGCCTCAAGATTGTCCATAATTGTTTCGCTTCTGGCTGGATGTTGTGTCTCCTCAACACTCTTTTTATTTCTGGATTAGCCAAAGCTAGTACATCCGATACCAATTCATTTATCCACTGCGTTCCTTGTTCTCTCGTTGGCATTCTGCGCTGCACTTGTTTTGCCACTTGGTTGAGTTTCTCCAATTTTGTTTTTGTATTCTCGTTTTGTAATTGTTCTTTTGATTTTGGCTTGGGTTCTGTTCGATTTGTTTTTGGTCTGCCTCTCGATTTATTATCCATCATTGTTCCGGCCTCTTTTCGATCTGGTTGTCTGTTAGCTAGTTCTCTCGATGTCGTAGCTCCTCTATCAGCTATCCAATTACTCCATTCGTCCGTAGTGGGCATATCTTTGCTAATCGCTTGTCGTACATTTTCCATATCCGTTTCTGCTTCTGTAGTCTCAGCTGGTTCTCTCTGTGCCCAAGTAAATCCTTCTCGTTCATCGGTTGTCTGATCAGTTTCAGTATTGGTTGCGAATAAATCGCCCGAATTTTGGTTCGTTGTTTTTCCTGCTGCGTTCATGATTTCTTCCAGATCGGTTATTACATCATCGTCTTCAACTGATTCGATTATCACTTCTTCTTCTACCTCTGGAGTTTCTAGACTGTCTCTATTTTCTGGTGATTGTATGATGATTTTCCGTTTTTCGCCTTTTTTGATTAGTTTCTGACCTGCAATTTTATTAACAGTTAAAATATTACTTATTCTCGGCTTGATTGGAGTGACTCCGATTTCCAACTCGTCATCTAAGGATCTCCCTTCATATTGCAAATGAAAAGGTAATTCGTATGGCATTTTAGCTTTTATCTCTTTGATCTTTGTTGTGACATGCTCCTCTCTCTCCTCGGTTTCTATGTCTGGGTATTGAATTTTTAATCGATATTTTTCGGGTCTTTCCTCTGCCCATTCCATATGCTTCCATTTTCGAATTAATCCATCGAATTGTTCTGGATACCAAGAGTACATTCGTCGGTATTCCTCGATTTCTTTAACCAGTGTTCTCAAATTCTCAATTCGTTTGCATGAATCTATTATTCCTTTTGCTAGTTCAACTGCTCGTCTGTGTTGATTTTTAGCACCCGATCTCAGAATAGTTTTTAATTCTCTACATTTTTGCGTCTCTGCTAGTGCGGTTAATTCATTTTCGATAAGATCATCCATATCCGTAGGTAAAAATTTTGATCCTGGAATTCGTTTCTCCAACACGCAAATTCTTGGTAAATCTAAATTTTCGTTTTCTGTTATATTGGTTTCTCTTTCCACTTCGAGTGTGAAGCTAATATCGTTATTTTTAATAAATATCGACTGTTCGCCTGTTACTGATTTTTGATCGATAAATTTCGGTGATCCTGATGCGATATTTTCTGTACTTTTCGGTTTCTGATAGCATGTGCTTCGTTTATCCGGTTTATATGTGTCACGGTGACATCTTTCCGGTTGTCCAGGTGCGTTAAGCGAAATAGTTACTTTTTGACTAAATGGCCACGATAATTTACTGTCATTTATTCCTTTGCAAATAATGAAAAATACTCCCACATGAGTGTTTTTTCCCACTCCGTCTCCATTTGGATACACTTTCATTTTTACCCGATAACCTCCCGGTCTCGTATAGAATTTTGTACTTGATATACTTGTCACTTTCCCTTCTTTGGCCGCTTCTACTTTCTCATGCCAATCTGTAATTTTCCATTTGAATGGTGCTAGCCACTTCTCTTCTCGTAATTGTTCATCTTCTTCTGGTAGCCATTCTAGTTCGTCCATATAAAAAGCAGTTTTTTCCTTACACAGTTCATCTGGGATCTCTTTCAACAAATCTTCCGATATCTCGCTCGGAATATATTCGGTCCATTTTGGTAATACATTTTCTTGTTTTAAATCCCAACGAGCTAATTCCTCATCCCATGTTTTTATCCACGGCGTTGGTTTACAATCTCGATCGTTTAGAAATAGTATTTTTCGGTGTAACTCTTCGTCTTCTCTCCATACGTTGTATATTTCTAATATTCGATCCATTTTACTTTTCAATTTAGTTTGGAATTCTATTATTTTTCGTTCCTCTGTCTTTTCGTCTTTGATTCCACCATTTGGCTCGTCCATCGATATGACCTTTATTGTTTGTCCATCATCCCATATTCCTAGACTGTATATTGGAGTTTGATCGCTTTCCTCTAAAAAATTCTCATTATACATTAAGATCACATCCTCCATCATTCCGTCATCGCTATTTTCTCTCACTTTAATCAAAATTTGTTGATCGATGATTTTTGTTAAATCATCCACTTTACAATCTGGGTCTACTTCGATCAATTGTTTATCACCATTAGGTAACTTTACCCTCATTCGTATGGGTTCTGTTCCTCTCAACGCTCTCTGATATTTGCCATAGGCTTCGATTAGTTCACCGGCTCGTTCATCCGTTAGCGTCATAATCTCAGTATCTCTCACACTTTCCACAAACTGTTTCATCGAGTACGGCCTTCTGGTATTTATTCGATCGATAAATTTTCTCGTTTGGTTGACTGCCTGTTTAACCAATATCATTTGATTTTCTCTCATAAGGAGTTTTTTCGCATCCATTAACTGTGGTTTAATTTCATTTTCGAATATCAATTTAATATCCTTTAGGGTTTCTTCTAATTGTTTCTCTTGTCGATTCTTTTCAAGTGATAAAATATTGACGTTTCTCGGCCATATCATTTCATCTACCAAATGCATACCTGTTCTGATTTTCCAGCCATCAATATATAGTTGTTCCTTTTTCCGGCCATTTCCCATCTTTTCTTGTACCCATTGGTACAATTCATCAGTATTTGTTCCTGTTAATTGGATTATTTGCATCGGAATTTCTGGATGTTGGATTCTGATTTGATATTTTCCCGCTTCTACTTTCTTGAGTTCCTCTTTATATTCTATGATGAAATTTTTCCAAATCGCTGTTAATACGCCTTTTTCAAGTTGATACGCCTGAGCTACTAATTTTGTAAATTTCTCGAATGTTATTGTCTCAATAAACTGTTTGTTGCATTTAACTTCGTATACTATTTCATATACTTCGGTTAGTAGTTCCCATTCACCTTCGTTTATTTTCATTAAATTTGCGACCTCCAAATCATCTTCGTCGCTAGTTGGTGGAGTTTTAATTCGGCTGATATTATCACATGATTGGAATAGTTCGCCTCCCAGACTGCTAATTTCGCTTGTTTCGTCTTCTGGATCCGTTTGTCCGTCTTTTAATTGTCTCAGCATATTAATTTTTAGTATTTTTGTTGGCTTCTCATTGTTTATCGAATTACACCATCTTTTAGTTGTGGCCCATCTCTTTTCTAATTTTTGTTTGACTTGTTCATCTGTCAGCGTTTCGTCTTCTCGTCGGATTTTCTCTTCTAATTTCTGTAGTAGGATCCTTTGGATTCGATTTTTCGTAGTCATAGCCTCTTTTGAGGGTTTTGCTATTGTTTTCGTCTCGTCGTTTTGAATTGCCTCAATTTTCATTTGAATTTCTTTAATTTCTCGTCTTTTCTCTTTTTTCTCTTTGATAAATTCTTGGATTCGTTTTATTTTCTCTTCACTAGTCAATTTATTCGTTTCACATTTTATTATATTTTCTGGCAATACGTCCTCGTTAACACTCGTTTCGTCACCGTCGCTGTTCACAACACACTGCTCCGCAGTGTGAATTTCGTTTTCATTTACTGCTCTCATCATATTTATACGTTTTGTGGTTCCGTTTCGGCGTTCCCATCTTGATTGGATCTCTTTTGCCTCCTCCATTTGTAGTCTTTGCCATTCTGCTCTCTGTTGTTCCTGATTGATGTTTATTATTTGCTCTCGAACTTCTCCGTTCTCCTGCAGCATATTTATACGTTGTTGTTGATTACCGCCTTTCATTTGTTCGACTTCGTTTCGCAATCGTTCCACTTCTTGCATCAAATTAATTTGTACATTTGCATTTGCTTGGTTTGGTTCAGGTGGATTTGACTGCATTCTATGTGGGCAGTTCCTCGACACGTGCCCTACTTGATTACATGTGAAACAAGTTACCATTCTAGGTTCGCCATTAATACGATTTCTGCCGTATCCTCTGTTATTGCCGTTTCCGTTATATCTGACATTTCCGTTACCGAACTCTCTGCAGATTACTTCTGTGTGGCCTCTTTTACCGCATCTTTGACATATATACTTTGTCGTATATACTTCGAATTCTTTTATAAACGTCTGTAATTTATCGATACTTCCATCAAATGGTTCGCCTCGAAATTTTTCTCTAAACTCCCCGATATCCATTCTTTCGGGTTGTGATGTCATTTTATTGAATATAGGTGTCGTCCTTCCGTCCTCGGTCATATTGGTTAGCCTGTTGACTTTAGATTCTCTTAAAATATTGTTCTCCTCTTGGTCTGCTGACTCTCTGTCGCTGTTCTCGTTATCTGATGGATTGTCTAGAATATCCTCAAGTAATTTAAGACCTGTTTCCTCGTTTTCTGATTCGGTGTTTATTATTGTTTCGACTGATTCTGGTTTCTATGACGGTCTCTTTGAATAACTTCTCGATCTTTTTGCGGCTTGGTGTTCTACTGTTTCTAATAAACTGGGGTTTTTATTGATATCTGCTTTGGTCTGACTTCTGGTTTTTCTGTATATTCTATCAATTTTGGATCGAGTTTTGATTTATCTCTTTATTTTTAATTCCACTGGGAGTTATTTGAAATTGTTTTGATGCTTGTAATTGCTTTGGTACTTGTAATCGCTTTGTTATCTACTTTCGGTTGTTGCTTTGTTTGATTTTTTGGTTGTTGATTATTGACTTGATTAAATATCTGCAAATAATAACACTTCTTGTACATATATTATACTGTATACCAAGGTTTTTACGGTTTTACTATAATAACCCATACTTTGGTATTTACATAATTCGCTTTGACTCGTCTTCTTGGGTATTCATTTCATGGCTTTAACCCCCCATTATTTCAGTCGATTTTAAATTATCTATTTTCTCGTAATAATTATCTATATGGTCGCATCATTTATCTATTTGGTCGCAGCAATAATCCATTCCCCATCAATATATCCAGAATAGATTATTACTACGACTAATATCAAAACATTCTCATAATATAATCAAACATAATTATAATCAATACTCATACATATTATCAACTCTAGTATTCCCCCAAAAAAAATATTGGTATTGTCGCATTCCCATATCCGCTACGTACTAACGTCTTTACTTTTATCTACTCAGCTCTCCCTTTTGCGCTCTATATTTGATATAGGATTACAATCGTTTGACCCTTGGTCGTTATATTTTATACTACTTTAATCGTAATCATTTTTACTTTCATCGTTTTAGTTCATCATCTTTTATCAAAAACATCTCATTTTATTCGATCATCATTTTTCACATAGATTTAATTTCAATTATCTTTGACTTCAATCATTGTTTCTTGCTTAAAACATTTAATTCTCAATTATCATTATCTTTGTACATAAAAACAATTAATTTCAATTATTATCATCATCTTCTCTTAAAACAATTAACTCTTAAATATCATTATTTTTACTCGTCGTTTACTCTTAATTCATTAATTCACAATTTTTGTCGACTTTAATCGTCACTTTATCTGCATTCTAATTTTTTTTTCTACTGGCGTAATTCCTTCAACACAACTCTCACTTGTATTGACAAAATCATCCAATATTTTATAAGTTTTATAATCCTCGGTCCACGACCGGTAAAATCTTTAAGCGTCATTTTATCCGCATTCAATTTTTTTTTTTCACTGGCGTAATTCCTTCAGCACAACTCTCACTTGTGCTTACAAAATCATCCAATATTTTATAAGTTTTATAATCCTCGGTCCACGACCGGTAATGTCCTAGCCTCTCCAAGCGCTACCCACACGAATGAAAAATCTAGGCCCTCCAACGCCACGCGTTAGGTTTATCCAACCGTAATCTGTACGGTTCTTAGCATGTCTTTTGACCCAGTCAGTGTCCGGTTAACTTGAGTCTCACTGCCGATTCATTGTGAATTCGATACTCGGGATGGGGTTATTCCGGGTCATGTACCGAACCACTGCTAGCAAAACAAATCAATTCAATTCATCATAATCAATAAATCTAACGTCCTGGCTTCTCCATACGCTTACCCATACGTACAGAAAGTCCAGGCCCTCCAACGCAACGCGTTAGGATAAATAACCGATAATGCCATTGTACCTCGACCATCGGCTCCTCAACAACGGTTTTATGCGCTAAGCGGTCTACCAATGGTGTTCACGCCGGGTACGGTTCTTAGCATGTCTTTTGACTTAAATTAGTTTTCCGGGTAACTTAAGTCTCACTGCCGATTCACTGTGAATTCTACACTCGGGATGGGGTAATTCCGGGTCGTGTGCCGAACCACGCTAGCAAAAAATCATCATTGGTACCATTTATCTCATTATCTCATTATCATTTTACTCTGGCCAGTTCTCATAATCATTTAATTCAATTCAATTCTTAATTCAATTCTCATAATCATTTAATTCAATTTAATTCTCTTAATTCAAATTCTTAATCAATATAATTCAATTCAATTCTCTTAATTCCAATTTATAATCATTTTAATTCATTTCAATTCTCTTAATTCAAATTCATAATCATTTTAATTCATTTCAATTCTCTTAATTCAAATTCATAATTATTTTAATTCATTTCAATTCTCATTTTCATTCAATTCAATTCATTTAATTCATCATTAATTTTTATATTCTTTTTCATTTTATCAATTTCAAAAATTTCAACATTCGCTTGGCCAACATACTATATCGTACGGGCTGTCCCTCTTTCCCCCTTTATTCAAAAAATAGAACGATCGCGTTAGCTTGTCCCTTACATGTGGTGATCAGTCACATACTAGAACTCACTAACATTTGCGACGGGCCCATTCTACTTATCTTACTCAGGGTGATCAAGGTTTTCCCGCTCTCAGGTATCGCGTACTATCGCGAGGGTATCACTATTACCTCTCAATACTCTCTCTCATAATTACCATACACTAAGAAGAAAAGGAAGAAATAAACAAAACAAGAAATAGGAGGAAAGTTATTATAAGCTTTAAACATTATCATTAATCAAGGAAATCCACTATCATTGAACACTCCATCATGCTTATTGTTTGATTTTTCAGCATTAGCTGTTTATGTTATGTTTCTGGTATTCACTTCCTATCATTTTATTCAACGACTTTATGATTTGTGTTTTGTGTTTTGTGTAATTGTTCGTTTTTACCTTTCGGTTGCTATATACCTTCTTTACTATTCAACATGTTGTTATTTGCTTCGGTTTATTATTCGCGTTCTCGTTACACGTTACTCACTCGCGACATTACTTACACATCGGCATACTCATTTATCATTTACGTAAATATCTTGGCTTCCTTTCTCGCGCCAATTACATCGAATCTAACTCACTACACTCATAGCTTGGTCAATAGAAATAACGTATCATTTCATAAGCATTGGTCACATTGACCTTGTTCACTGTGCTTCCCGACTCAATTATCTCATCATTTACCTTTTACTCTACAGTTGCACATCGTCGTTCACGCATCTTCCGCCAATCGAACTCTCACGTCTCTCATTATCTTTATCGTTACTAAATAAACATTCATTCAAATGGGTTTACAGTTTTATACCAATCTATAATTAAAGCGAAGTGTTTATGTACAACGTTTGGCGATTATGGCTGTTCACGGTTTCTAATTATCTAATTAATATCAGTAATATATATACATATACATGAATAATCAATAATCAAAACAACAACACATTCTAATTTATATCAATTACGTCAGCAATATATATGCATTAATAATCAAAGACAACAATAATATTTTAATTTATCCCATTTATATACATCATAATAAAAATAAATATCTTCCACGTACAGGGTGGAATGATATAATAATACTAAGTTATTACCCCATTATTTACAGTCTCGATGATTACAAAAAAAATGTTTTAATTTAATTTCCCTTCAATTTTATAATATATTACATAATAACTATATACTAATTTATGTTGACTTTTCCTTTCCCTTTATTATTTGATTTTTATTATAGCCACCCCCATCATCTTAACCCATCCAGATAGCATTTAACTTGTTCGCATTATTATCCATTTTATCGAGTCTATGTTGATCTTTTATTACTTTATTCTTTTTAGTTACCTAATGTTTCTCATCATCTCATTCACCTTTGCTCAAACCATTGTTCTATTAAGTCCCTTTCATGATTTCGGCTTTTGCTCCTTCTACGTTTGCATTACGTAACTCTGCTCACACGACAACATTGATTACACTTTGATTTTAATCATTTACATTTATCCTAATTAAAGTTACAAGTACTAGTACTAGCTGTAATAAACATTGTCATAGTAAAGATAATAATACTTATCATAATAATGGTACTTTGTTATAGTATTAATAGTTGTACTAATAAAATAATTATGCTAATTATGATAATAATAATTATGATACTAATAATAATAACAATAAGATTGTTATAATAATAATCATGTTAATAATACTTATGTTATAATATTTTAACTCAATATTAAACAATTTTAAAATTAGCATGAACGTTTCAATGAATCAAAGCGGTTGAATATGAGTAACTATTTCCCAATTATTCTCTTTCCCCATAAACTAATTACACCATCGCACTTGTTGTTATTTACTATTCTCGCTCGCTTGTGCAACGAAATCAATTCTATCCCGGCTGAGCCCCCAAAATTATGCTGGGCACTGATGGGTCCTTAAAATAGTTTTGAACTGCCTAAGGGTTATCATCCCCACCTAGCGCCTGCATAAGAATTTGAACCGCTAGTCACCCGTCATAAATGACGTTGGTACTGTGAACTAGTGGGTGGAAGGTTAGCAAAAGGTGAGCTCCTTCTCAAGAACTGCTAATGCCCTAACCCCCCTCGGGTCCATGAGCTGTCATAGAAGACTTCATGCTCTTACTTAATTGTCCCCTTCTTATTTTATCTAATTTCTAATTTATCTAATCATTAGATCACTCTGTTTCCCCATATTCAACCATTCTAGTCATATTTACCCGTCAATAACAAACAAATTTAATAACAAGTTATCAATTTATATTATACTCGATAAATAATTAACATATATGGATTACATAGGTAACAAATAATTAACATCTACAAATTTAATTCAGTTAAATTCAGTTAAACACCAAATTTCGCCATCAAAACCCATTGGCGTCCAAGATGTGTCCCAACAGGCGTGCACGATTTACTCTGGCCTGTCGTTCCCTTTCCCTTTTGTTGGGCCGGTTCTTTCTGCGGTTCCTCTTCAGTAACCCTTCCGGTGTAGGTGATGGACCTGTTATCATTTGTCTAATGCCAGTGTCTTTACCTGTGGCATTTCTTAGCACTATCGCCTGCTGTTCTTCGGATAGGTGAACCCCACTCTGCAGGAGGCCTGTTCGGATGTTGTCTTTCAACTTCCACTCTTCCACCTGTTTCTCTAGCTCCTGGGCCTTCTGCTCGGCCGACCGCAGGGCTTCGTCCTTCTGAGCTAATTGATTCCTCAGTGTGTCGATCTCTTCTTTCAGCTTGATTGCCTTCTCGGGGCGGAGTCATGTCTGCTCCATATATCGACACTTCCTCACCATGGCCTCTGCCCTCTGCGTTTGTGTCACTGCGGTTTGGTGGTAACCGGCTATATCCCTTCGGAATTGTTCCAGAGTTTTCTTGTGAGAGTCCACTAAACAAAATTCATTCTTAACTTCATGTCTATTATTCTCTATGTACAATAAGTATTAATATATCAATATATGGTCATCATTTTAAATAAAACAAACACTTGTCATCTGGATGGGGAAAGGATGGGTATGTCCTTTCCTACTTAGATATCTTAAAGGAATCTACTAGTGTTTTATGATCGATTCATTATAACAGGCATTAGCAACGCTAACATTGACAATACCTGTGATAACCAAGGGTAGTTACCCAATTCCCTATACTATCAACATTATAATAACATTACGAAGTTTGTATTTTTCTATTTTAAAAATTTATTTACCAAATTAAAATTTTATTGAATTCAAGTTTAGAAATTCTAAATTTAATTACTCTAAAATAATTGACAAAAATTTTATTGTAAAATAATAATTAAAATTAATACTAATAATATAAAATAGTTTATTTTAATCTCCGTTTGTTTTTCCACATTTAAATATTTTATTGTTAGCTTTTCACCCGTTTCCATAGCAACGAGTCAACAATCGGAAAATTTCCAAGGTCACAATTTTGTATTTTCTTTTAAATAATAATTTTAGGTATTTCAGGAATCTACGGACCTCTACGACTTCCGTGGTTGTTTCTATTTCGTCGACATATTCTGTAAGGTATACCTATCTCCTTTTACTTCTTTTTTTAAACTTTAAATTGTAGAGATTCGCGGCTTATTGTACCTCGCAAATTTTGGGAGATTTATCCCGATTATGGGAACTTTTATTGATTTTTGTTTTCTCTTTTTAAATAAAACTTTGTGAGCGTTCCATCTTAATTATAATCATAATATTAACATATTAATATTAATAATAGTGATAATAGTAACTTAATGATAATAATAATATTTTAGTAATAATAATAATAAGCATGATATAATTAATAATAATAATATTCATAATAAAAATAATAAAGTAATTAATATGAACTTAATAATATTACTAAGATTAATAATAATGATAATAAATATGATAATGTCAGAGGTATACCCAATGTAATTAACAAGCTATCCTTATAAATACTACTATATAGCTTTGGTAATAATGATAATGTGTTAATAATATTAATAATAATAATAATAATAATACTTTGGTGATATTAATAATAATATTAATTTGATAATACTAATGATAATAATAATAATAATAATAATAATAATAATAATGATTGTGATACCATATTAGGGACAATGGTCGTGGTATTAACCCATGGTGGGAGTATTAGCGGTGTATTGGGAATGATAGTGCTATATAGTTTAATAATATTAATAATAATAATAATAATAATAATAATAATGATAATGAATTTTTAACAATAATAATAATAACTATAATGTGGAAATAATAATATCAACGGCATTAATAATAACAACAATAATAATAATAATAATAATAATTTAATATTAATAATAACATTGGATTCCTTTAGAGATAATGGTCGGGTTCTAATGAATTTGTGTACTGGAATTAATGGGACTATATAGTTATAGCAATACTATACTAATAATATTAATAATAATAATAATATTTTAATAATAATTAATAATAATAATATTTTAATAATAACAATAATATTTTAATAATAATAATATTGATATTAACAATAATATTAGTGTGAAAACTAAAGATAATAGTAATAAAATTTATATTAATAACATCAGAATTATGAATAAAGTAATATTAATGGTACTATATGGATTTTTCGGTAATAATAGTATGGTACTCACAATGTTTACAATAATGTTAATAATATTAATAATCACTTAGGATCAATATTAATAAATGTCAAAAATAATGAAAACTTGGAATAATAATCAAAATAAATAACAAAAATTCACAATATGAATATGGATAATGATCATAATATCAGAAAGAAAATAAAAATTTTAACAGTAATAACATTTAATAAACACGATAAAATTAATAATGAAATATTTAGTAATAATAATAAATTTTAACAACATGATAGTCACGTTAGCAATCATTTTATGGGCTGTGGCGTCGTAAATTCGAATTTTAAACTGAACGTAAAGTCTTTGGTTAACATTCCAACCGCGGCTTCCCCCACTAACGACCGGTTCGATCCGGGGTATCGAAAAAATAATTTCATTTTACTATCTTGTTGCATGTAAATCTATTATGTAGGTCATAGGTCGGTTATTGTCGTCGAAAGTTAGATTATTTTGTCTCGAGAACAAATCCTTTGATGATGGAGGTTCAACAACACGGTCGAATTCCTCGATCATGAAAAGACGTTTCTTGCGAGCTTTTCCATAAGAATAAATAAAAAAAAATTTAAAAACAAAAATCATCATGACTAAAATCATATTAGACAAAAATAAATTAAAATTACTTTTTCCAACTAATGATAAATAATACGAGTAATAGTTTCAGTAGTAAAAATAAAAGAGAGAGTGTAAAATAGAGTTGATTTAGTTGATTGATTTTGTTCAGCCAGCTTCGCCTTATATATCGTGATTGTTGGTGTGTGTGTTTTGATGCAGTAAAACAAGGAATTCTCGAATATTCCAAATTTTAATAAAATTTTTATTCTTTTTGATTTAAATTTAAATTTTTACATTTTTATATCTCAGAATTTTTATTAAATTTTTATTTATTTTATTTTTCCTTAAATTTCCGTTTTTAAGTAATTTTAAATTTTCTGCTCAAAACCACACAGGCGTTATCGTGCTGGCTAAACAAAAGTAAAAGAAAAAGGGTTTTTTATCAGTTTTTGCCCAACAGTAGTAATAATCATAGTGGTAATAACAATAAATATAATGGTAGTTATAGTAATAAAAATAATAATAAAGGTAACAGTAGCAACAATTAATAAAGGTAATACATATTATGGCAACAATAATAATGCTGGTAATAATAATGGGAAACATTGTAGTTATAATAGGGATAAGGGTGAAAGATATAATGTGGGTGTATTTAACATAACAAAGGGTGTACAGGCCAAAGAATAATCATCAGCATGGACAATAATAAGAAGGACTAAGCAAATGGACATAAAGATAGATGATATGAGAGTATAGGTTAACATTTGAAAGAGATAGGAGAATAATGGGACCTAAGAATCAAAAGCGAACACAGGTCTTCTATCGACAGCTCGTTGGACCCAGAGATCGTTCGGTCAATTATAGTATTAGCAATAACGCTCACTTTTTGCGGACGATCTACCCACTCGAACACAGTTCCAACGTTGCTTAGCAACGGGTGCCGAGTGGTAAGCGAAAGAATATTTGTATGGGGTTGTCTGGGTAACAACCATATAGTTTCAAAATATCAAAACCCAGTAACCCACCACAGCACTAGTAATAATGCTCACTTTTTGCGGACAATCCACCCACTCGAACACATTTCCAACGTTGCCTAGCAATGGGTGCCGAGTGGTAACTAGAAAATATTTATATGGCGTTACTGGGGTAACCCCAATGAGTTAAAACAAATATCAATACCCTGTAACCCACCATAGGTTTGAATTTAAATTCGCATGTTATATTTGCATGTGTGTTACCGATTCATTTAAACATTCACAAGGCCGTTTGTGTTTTGGCCCAACATGTAATATAACATTACGCAAAAGATTGGCAGATTCCTAATTTTTTTATAATTTACATTTTTCATATAATTCATTTTTAATTCATAATTCATTATAATTCATATTTTAATCATAGTGCTCTCTGAATACATCAGTATAATATATGAGTTCATTGATTTAATATGTATTTAATATTATAAATTTAAAGTAGGGCTGCAGAGCTTAGTGACGCAATATTTGAATGGTGGATTTGGCTCTTTTTGACGAAGTGTGACAAATGGCTAGGGTGTTAAAAAGAGCTAAAATTACATGACGTCATTTATGAACGACCTTATTGTATAAAAATAATTAATTAGATCACTGTCCAAAAAGATAATTTATAATCTGAATTTCATTCACTCACTTAAAAATTAAAACTATATTGTTTTAATATGTCTGTAATTGTAAAAATGAATTGAATTTATATATTTATTAAAATTTTTAATTATTTTTGTACGATGTCCATTATTTTTAAAAAAATTATATTATAAAACAGATTAAAGTAAATAATTTATTTTAGGTTTTTGATACAACAATTAAAGATTTATAAGATGGAAAATTCGTCTAATATTTTATTTTCAAGTGTGAAAGGAGCTCCTTCATTTGTTCATTCACCCCATAATCCTAATTCCATTAAAATTAATAGTTGCTCATATTATTTATCAATATTGGACCCTAATATTGAACTTCCTGAATTAAGTACTACAGACATAGATGAATTACTTGCGGAATCTAATTATAATAAATTGAATAAAGATCCTGTATTAGCTAATGACAAAAAAAAGTTTAAGACCCCCGATGAATCAGCTATTTTCACTTCTCCCTGTGATGGTATATTATTCAAATGCATTGTAAAATCATGTAATGAAAATTTCCCTAACAAAACTGCTCAAATGGATCATTTTTATAATGATCACAAGGAAAAAGTTATCACGTGCACGTTGTGTAAATCAATATTTAAATCAAAGTATTCATTACATAATCATATTCTTGTTAATCCTGCTTGCAAAATAAAAAATTCGTATCGTTGTGTTAAAGAAAATTGTGGAAAATATTTTTTTTCGAAAAACAATCTCGAAACTCATCTTTCTCAGCATCACAATATTCCTTCAATATCTTGTTTGTCTCGATCTTGTTGCGTGAAGTTTTTGGATTTAAAATCAAGAAACGATCATGTGAAAACTGATCACTGTGAAATGACATATTATTGTTCGAAATGCAACAAAATATTTCTTGATCTCCATGCTTATGAGAAACACAATCTAAAACTGCATCAAGAAACTCCAACTCGTCTTTCTTATTCAATCAAATTTTACGTTTGTCCTTTTGATGGATGTGAAAAATATTTCAGTACGATGTTGAATTTACAGCAACATAAATCTCAGCATCATAAATCACTTGAATCGGGAATTAAAAATTTTGAAAAAAACAATCCGAATAATCTACTTCATTCGGAAATTCTTGAACCGATAAAAGGTAGGGGTTTTCTCTAAATATAAATTTCCTGGAATTATAGTTAAAAAGTATTGATTTTTTTTTTGTCTAAATCTTTTTTTAACAATTTTTTTGTATAAATAATCCGGAATTCACGCAAATTTTTGTTGAACCCAAATATGTTTATATAATAATAGAATAACCAATAGTATTTTAATAAAATTCATTCTGATATTATATATAGATTATAATGCGGGGAAATTGTAATTTCATTGTATTGCGTTACAGAATGCATTACAGGAATCTCCAACTGGCCCCTCGCAGCTTGGTAATTCCTTTTAAAAAAATTTTATTTATGGCTTATCGATTTTAATTTATATTAAAAAGTTTTGTGTTCAAAAATGAAATTCTGGATTTTTATTCCGCTTATTTTTCTATTTACTTAATATTATTTGACTTGCCTTAATAATGAAATTTATAGATGTATAAATTTAAGGATTGATTTTTAATTATAGTTCAATAAAATATTTCAAATGTTTATTTATTATAAAGAAAAAGTTGTTTGATGTGAATTTTTTATTAATAACAATGTGTGTATCTAATAGTCGATAGAGAAAAATCGAAGGAATATTATTTTTTTGTCCTTATTATACAGTTCGAGTCATTAATTAATCTAATCGTAATGACTTCTCGTTGCAATTGAATTTGATAATAAGCAGTGATGTCCAACCTTTATCAACTGCAGGCCATTTTTAGGCCCGGAATGTTTGTTGGTCACGAGTTTTTTAAAATGTATAATAAATACTACTTTTTCATTCTCAAATTAAAATAATCAATTAAAAACACAGCAAGTTCATATGTTAATTCCATATCTATAGTTATGCTTATTATCAATATCAATAATTTTTACGGTATCACTGAAATCTGTGCTTTCATTGAAAGCAATTGAAAACTATTCGTATTTCGCGGTTTTGTCTTTATTTTTCATGGAAATATTTTTGCTGATATTCTCAGTACAATACAATTTGAAATAAATACGGCTTAATTAAGTCTCTGTCGCTAAATGGCTTTCTGTGCGAAACTGTTACTGCTGCTTCGTTCTCATTCAATTTTCTGGTAAATATGTTTTGTTTTGATGACGTGTGTTTCTTTAAATTGGCAAATTTTTCGCTTCATTGTACAGTTGTTAAAATTCCATATTGAGTTTTGTGTTTTGTTTAATAATGTCTTTTAATTATCTATTCCTTAAAAACGGTAATACTTTCTCGATAAAATAAATAAATAGTTTTGTTTTTGAACTCAATACAAAAATAATCCATAGTTCATCTTGGAAAATTCGTTTTCATCCTCTATCTTTCGGTTTTTATTCATTTCTGCCATTTTTGGATGAAAAGAATTAACTGAGATATTTTGAACAATTAAATTTTGGAGTTTTCTGGTTTGTTCAAAGGTAATACGATAATTCCACGATTAGTAATTAATAATAAATTCGATTCCCAAAAAACCAATAGACTTAACACCTCTCCTCAACAAATAATTGATTTTGCCCGAAACTTTGATTGGGTTCCCGGGGAACTAATCGATTGTAATGTGTTTTCATTATCATTTTTTTCCGCTTCGGACGTTCCATGAGTAACTATCCAAGCTAAATTAAATTTTGGGGATAATTAGTTCCCCAACATAATTAACTTTATTTTGTTTTCGTCATTTTAGTTAATTAATTTGTATTTTCTAGGGGTCCCGAATTAATTTTATATCATTATTTTCGTGTTAGTTTCATCAATTGGCATCAGCAATACCCATTTCCCCCGGAAAATATTGATTTTTAATTTTTATTATTTTTAGTTATTATAAAGCTTTAAAAGATTTTCAATATAAAATATGACAAAAATGAAATATTATCCTTTGAAAAATCTTGTTTTACTCTTTACTTTTTCTTGCCTAAATTTCATCAAAATTCACTTATTGAATATGGTAGGGTTTGACAAAAAAAGTCACAAATAAAGCTATAGAGGGAAAATCAATAAAAAAATCGAAATTTAAAATAATAATTAAAAGTGCGAAATTAATTAAAATTTTTAAATAAATCTAGATTCACGAATCTAGATATAATACAATCAAATCGAGTGGGGGTCCCAGAGGAAATATTTAATAAAAATTAAAATTAATTGGCTAAGGGTGAGCCCGAGCACTGTGAAACACTTCGGCCGTCAACCAAATTATTAAATTAGGGCGATTGAAAGTGGGTGATGAAGGAAACCCATGGTAAAAAGGAAACCGACGTCAACTAAATTACATCTAATTAACCAAAGTAAACAGGTTAGAGCGAAAGCTGAGATTCCTAAATTAGTTATAAAAATTTGGTTAGTAGCCAGAGAAATGCCCAAAAGAAAATAACAAATTGTTTTAAGAATCGACCTAGAAGGCAAGTATAAAAATAGCGTCGTAGTCAACAGAATTGCCAGTTTGTCGAAGACGAATCCAGAATTTAAAATTGTGTAAAGTTTAGAACAGAGTTACGAGAGCATTTATTCAATAATAGCTTATGAGAATGGAGATCTCCCACTAAGAAGACTTATCCCAGCGCTAAACAAAAATCAATTGAATCAAATCATTACTGAATATTCTGCAGATTTTCATTGAAAGTTGTGAGTGTAGATATTCTGTGGAGAATTTGTAATAAATTGTGATAAATCGGAATAAACGATGTTGTGTTGGGTTATTCGATTCGATTAAATAAGGACACCGAGGAGTCAGAAAGTAATACTGACTTACCATAAATACCCAAAAAATAGATATGTAAAACCGTTGGTTTTTAGTTTTATCTATCATTGTACGTCTATTCTACATAAGAGCGGGATATCTGTATATAATTATTGATATCTTACCTATTGGGTTGCTTTTAAGTTTATAAATTTTTTCTTTCAGAGTCCTTACACACATTACTTATGCATTGTAAAGGATTCGATGCTGAATTTGAAAGTTTTGCGTATAGTGAGAAAGCAAAATGTGTTCATACGTACATATTGTGTAGAAATAATTTGACTGGAACGTCTTTTTAAGACAATAATTTTTTGTTCAGATTTATATTTTTAAACAAATATATATATATATATATATGTATATATAAAGTTGAGATGTGCTCGCGCTCAAGAAATTTGAAGTATATGCTTCATTATTTATGAATAAAAATCAGTTTGTGCTCAGGAGCAAATGCTCCGAGTACTTCATGACCATTTGCTCTGGAAACCTTGAGCATATGCTTCATGCTCTTAACTTTATGAATAATAAGAAGCACATACTTTGATTTTTGAGCATATGCTCTTAAAAACATGAGATTGGTCAGGAGCAACCTCATTTTTTATTTATGCTGTTACAAGCACTTTAAAAAAAGGTCGCGCATAAACGTCATGAATTTATCAAGTTTCCCATAACATTTGAAGAAAATGTGGAATGTAGAGCAAAGTGTACTGCGACTCTGGGATTTTCTGCACCCATCGGTGCATTATACTATAATCATGTGAGGATCGAAAAACCAAGTGGAATGCATGGGATGAGTACATCAACAGAAAAGGGTTACCTTCTTTAAATTTTCAGGTAAGTTGAAACTGTTGAAACCTTTATATTTATTGTTAAATGTCTGGACTTGTTTTTCAGGTCGCTTGTAATGAAAAATGTCTACTGGCATGTTTCAGTACTTGATAATCGTGTCCTGAAAAATATACATAAAAAAATATTCATATTTTAATAAGTCAAACAAGGGAAACATCCAAAATAATTAGCCGCAAAACTCTTCAGTAATCAATCAGCATTTTCTTGTATGTGTGAGAGCACTTTTATTTATCTCAGTGTAGCTTTGTTTACCGCTATGGCGAAGCACATATGAACATGAACATGAGCATGTACTCGGCAGTATAAGCAAAAGGTTATTCATAAACTTTAGAGCACATGCTCACACCTTTATGATCATACTAAAAGCATTTGCTCCATGAGCACATGCTCAACTTTATTCATACGACCCGTTGTCTGCCATTGTAGTATTAAAGCATTTTCTATTAGTACCAAATTGTTTTAGGTGGTTTAAATTTACATTTCAATAATATTAATTCTTGCTTTCTTGAAATCATTTGAGTCTCTGTGGAAATATGTTCCAGTTAAATTATCGATTACCAACCATTAATGTCTATTGTGTCTAAAAATTTAGACTTACACAAATGTTATATTCTTGTTTAGTTTAAGTAAGTAGTCATAGTAATTAAATTAATTAATCTTCAGTCATTTATTTTATATGGTGATGGGAACTCCTTGTAACTGTGTATAAATCGTTTAATCTAAGAGTGACATTATTAGGCATAACTTTTATCATTGTCTTTGAATTACCATCTAATCTGCTTTTTTTCGAAAATAAACTCTTGCTAGATATATGTAGTTCCAAACATGATATTCGTTTAATAAATAACAAAAATCTTTGAGATACGATTCACTTTACTTTGCTGTCAAATAAGTTTCACTCAGCAAAATTAAGCTTTCTCAACATCTATTTTAACGGTAATAAAAACAACGGAAATTCCTGGTCAAGATTTTGAAAATATTGGAATCTTCTTTAGAGATCTTGCCTACGTTTGATCATTTTCTTCACACACTCTTGTATTCAATCAAAGTATTCAATTAAGCAAATTTAGGACTTTTGAAATAAAAATATATTGTTTTTAACTTTCTATCTTTAATTTTTTTCGAGTCAATTGTAATATTTATCTGTGAATAAACTATTTTATCAGTGTGCCAAATATAATAAAGTGATGATATTAGATAAAAGGGCATTTAATAGGACATTAAATTGTATCCTGGAATTATTAAAATGCTTTTTAAATAATTTTTTATGTCAAATTTTAATGAAAATTAATTTAAAGATAAATTACATTAATTTATTATGATTTTTGTTAAATGAATTTTAAAATATTCTGGATATATGCAAAAACGAGGTAAGACATCTATCTATTAATTTAAATGTAAAATATCTAAAATCCACCTAAATTTTCTTTTAATAAACCTTTTGTGACTAATCTTTTAATATGATGGTAATAATTTCTTAAATTACCATAATTGGGCTTCTGCACATCTTCATTGACTTCTAAACGGATAGCAGAATGTCGAATACTGAACGACATTGAAGAGATGATACTTTAATTCTTATCCTATTTTAGTTCTGCCGAAATCACTTTCAACTTTAATTATTCGTTTATTAAAAGCCGTAGATATTCTGCAATAATCTATATAAGTTTACTAAAATTAAAAGGCAAACTTACGTATTTCGATCGTTTCCTCTGTGTAGGATAGTTAATGCTATGGGAAATGGCTTCAAAAAAATTCATAATTTATTTTAAATTTTAAAATACTGGGTACAATTTATTGTCTAATTATTAGTATTTTTTTAATATAGAAATTTTGTGAACCGAGATTGTGTACAGGTATTTTTTTACCCTCTTATAGTGTAACATCCTATAAATGAAACGCACTGTTCCAAAAATATTTGTTTTCAGAATATAGATCAAAATATTTATTTATTAACGCGAATTTTCGGCATTTGAAAAGGTTGTGTTCAAAATTTTTATTACCAAATAAAAATATTGTTCTTTAGCCTGAACAAAATGAAGATAAATTAAATTGAAGATAAAAATAGATCAAAGAAAACTATAAATTTTAACTCATATTTATGCAGATTTAAAATTAAAGTATATGACGAAAATATGATTTATTAAAAATTATCACAATATCGCGTGTAATTCAATTATTTCAGTTAATGGACTGAAAGAAATAACTATTATATATGCTTGTCCTTTACCAGAATGTCCAGAAAAACTGCCTGATAAGGCAACATTTCAATCTCATTTTTTAAAGCACTTCACCGGTGAATTACCAGGTGATATAAATTCTCTCCTACCTCCTGATCCTCCCGTTCCGGGTCTTGAACTTCACAGTAAAACATTTGAAGCTAATGTGGATTCATTATATCAACGGGGTAAAAAATAGATTTCAATGAATTTGATATATCTATCGATTTCTATGTTATAGAAGAAACGAATTTAGTTCAAGCACTTGATCTTGTGCCGGATAAGTTATGGGAAAGTTTGGAATTGCTAAATGACGAATATGATAGTCTATCTCCTTATTGTGGTCTCACTTCTGCTCTTGTTCTCTCTTCTACTGATAGTACAAGCAATCGAAATCTATTAAAATCCCAATCGTCAAATAATAATAGGCGACGAAAGAATCCATATAAAAATGATCGCGGCTCATTGGATAATTCTGATACAGTTGGCAATAGTTGTCACAATTCAGGGAAATACGCGTCCGATGATTTAGATAAAACCCAAGACTATATTTCAAAGGTATTTTGAATATGTTTTTATATTGACAATATTTCCAAGGGGCGATTCAAAATTTACTTATTTTTTCTCGTTAATAGTTTCTTTCTGAAATAATTTTTAGATTACTCAAGTTACACAACGTCATTTTAGTTACTCGATTTCCCTTGTTTAATTATAATTTTACATTTTTTTTAGTTTAATATGACGAACGAAAAAATTAATAATTTGCCAACTGCGTTATTGGAAAATGTAATTAATCGTTCATATGTTGTTTTAATAGGTTTGTAAAATGGGAAAACGTTTACATACAGATTACACACCAACACACAATTGATAGGACCGTTTCTGACATTTAATTGCCCTTTATCGATAACGATTTTGGTAAGTATTGATAAAATCCTTTTTATTTTGTAATTTATGTTTTTATTATAAAATATTAATTTTAGAAATTAAATCCCATTTTTAGAAAATTTATTTTTTAATTTTTTATAAAATATGATGGATTTTTTACAATAAAAATACAATATTTATTTGGATTAGTAACATTTTTTCAATAATTAAACATTTTATTTATTTACTAAAAATTTGGTTTTATTTCTATTTATTTTTTTTTAAAAGCTTCCCTTTAACATTATTTTTCGGCAAAAATTGGAACAAAACTTTATAAATTAGTTTTTAATTTTAAACAAACTTTGACAATATTTATATGTGAAACTATATGTACACCAAAATGCAAATTAACTTACTGAATTTTGTTTTTTGTAAGAAAATAATTGAATTTCTGCCATTTTTATATGGCTGCTAAGTTATTTTTTAGAATTGAATTATGATAATATTAATAATGTTTATGAATATTCAAGAAATGATTAATTTAAATGATTAATTAATTCAAAATAAAGCGATTTAAATATTTTAGAAGTAATAAAAACTAAGGTTTTTTTAATACATTTTGGAAAAAATCTCCGAACACGTACAAAATAATTAATCAAATTCCCTAGATCTTCTTTTTTAATAATTGTCTTGATAGAATTTATCAGTATTTACAATAATTTGACAAAATGGAAATAATCTTCGCCATTTTCCATGGCATTTATATATTGCTTGAATATTTGCAATATCCATTTACATCCTACGATTCACAATATATTGAAGTAGTCTGCAACTTTACTTTTTTTAACAGCTCCAACTGAACGATCTTTTTCTACGTTGCGTAGAATTAAGACTTACTTACGGAACATGACATCAGATCAGAGATTGAATGACTCAGCTATAATGAACATTCACCAGGAATTGTGTGCTTCCGTAGACGCTGAGGAAGTTTTAGACGCTTTGATGAAGAGCCCAAGAAGATTGATACTTTCATAATTATTCTATAAATGTATGACACTATTTCTGATAAATATTAATAAATTGGATAATTTTGTTGTTTTTAAATTTTAAATGTGAATAAAATTTAAAATATCCAATTCAATTTCGTGTAAAAAGCTAAATAAAAATGTTAATTTTTCTTATGTTTCCTGAGTTTTAATTAGCAATGTTTATAAAATAATTTATTACCTAAAGTATTATATTACAAAGCAATAAAGTATTTCAGGTATTACTGACATTTGTAATAATTTTTGTTAGAAATGAGCCTTATAAGATTTTTATAGTTTATGATTTACATGCACAATAAATATATATATATATACACAAAATCAATCAAATATATACATATATATATTGAAATATATTGTAGTAGAATATATATGTTGGATTGGTGTTTTTTTAATTAGTTCAGAGCCAATGTTGTGTGACTCTTTTAATATCTTTAATATCTTAGCTTTACTGTTAATAAATTTTACAATGTTTCCAAAAAACATTCATCATAAAATAGCTATTTTATTTAAATAAATTACTTTAGAAACAACCTTAACCATTATATTATCATAAGCTCAATTGCTTTTATCGCGATCGATATACTATGTACGCAAAAAATAAAATGATATAATAATTAATACGGTTTTGCAACAGTACTAACTAGGCTGCAGGGGGGGTTATTTATATATCATATTCGAGGTAGGGTCTGTATATATTATCACGTAGCTCTTATGCATTTATTTTAATTAAAATTTTATTTTCGTTTATATTCCATATGATCTTTTGAATTCTTCTTGCTCGACATATAATTCATTGCGTGTGAACGTTTGTATTGTTTTATTTAAAAATTACAATATGTTTCTAAGAAATATTGATAACACTGATAGTTACAACCAATTGTATGCAGCCGTTTGCAGACCTATGGTTCAGAGCGGGGGAGGGGGTCTTCGCAAAAGGGACAATTGGGGACACTAGGGAGGAGTATCAAGTGCTTAGGACATCCCCAGCAGCATTGGTCGTTTAAATATTATACATAATGGATTATTGATTTTTCTATCATTTTTCTATACTATATTTAGTTAAAATTAAGTGGCATGTTTCATGTCCCCTATTTTTACCATTTGATCATTTTAATTGTGTATGCATGCTTTTTCTCTATTTCTCAACCAATATTGTGCACTACTACATATAATGTTGAAATTACATTTCGCCAATATGCTTATAAATTATTTAAATTTTTTCTGAAAATAAAGGATATCTATTTATGGAGAAATGTCTTCCGAGGGGAGTGCTCGTGAAAAGGGACAAAAGGGAGGGGATCAAAAATTGCTTATTTTTGGGGACGTCTTTAATGAATTCTCCCTAATACTATATAAAAATTATTTTAGAATTTCACTCTTAAAATCAATATTAAAAATATCGACTTCTTAATGTATATCTATAACGGGGCAAGGCTGTCGCCATGTGCATGTGAAGGAGAGGAATGTTAAAATCGGGATTTTAGCGTACATAATATAAACAGTAAAGAAATGCCATTACAGGCTCTTATTTATTGTGCTTTGTTGTACATTTGGTTTAAACACCCTTTTCTAATCATCGAAATGCAGCCTTATCTTTATTTTATTTCCAACATGAATATCATGCATTAGATTTTTGTTTATTTCCTACAAATTTTCCTTCTTAAATCTGAGCAATTTGAATTATTTCTTAAGAACGTAAAAATTCAGCATAAAATCAGTGAAGCTGCTAATACATCATTATCATATTCTCTATTGTCTTCTGCGGGATCTTGTGCGCGTACTTGTCCGAAAATCAATTCGGTTATGGCAAATCTAATCAAGAGAAGGCGAGTTTTTCTTAAAGAGCGAGTCGGTATGATGGAATCTTGTGAATCTGTGTTGTATCAACCTGAAGCTCGCCAACCTGCATTGAAGCAAGTCGTTCGACAGATATTCAACAGTCAACAACTGCCGAATAAATATGAGGAGCTTGTCAATGTCGATTGTACGGATTCGTAATTGTTTCAGTTAAATTTTTTAAATCTCAATTGCATTAGAATTTTTGTTGTATTTCGTCTTCAGATTAAATCGTGTTTTTTTATTTAATATTGTATCATGAAAACATTTTCAATTTACTTTTATCTAATAATAGAAGAAAAAAATTTACAAATTATTAAAATCAATTAAAATAAACTCAAAAAGTGAAAAATCAATATTTTCGGTGAGAAAGTGTTAACCGGTGACTAATGAATTTTCGAAGACGTATAAAGTTATTAAAAATTGAATAGAGGCTCTTAACCGACCATGAGCCTAAAATAAAATTAATGGATTGGTTTTAAGGTAAGCTTATGAATCAAGGAGTAACCAGATTAATGAGTTTATAAATTTTATTTATTTGAACGAGAATCAACCAAGTCGGGCGATAAATTATTTACTTAGATATTAGTAAAATTGATTCGAGAAACCTCATAAAAGGTAGATGAACAAGATGGTCGAAGAGCATAATGAGTCGACGAAAGCTAAGTTACGTAAAGATTAAAGTAACTTGTGTTTTGATTTTTCATAATCTTGTGAAATTTAATAATTGGAAAATAAAGTTATTTTGTTGTTATTCTGGTCTTATTAAGTTCATTGCTGGACACGAGAATTCGGATCGAGACTAAGTCCTATTGACAAAATCTTTAATATCCCAACAATTTTTTCAATTAATTATTGAATTTGTGAAGTTTTATAAATTTGAATAAATACATTTAGATATTAATCACATCTGAATCTTCCAGATATAAGAAAGTCACCAAGTCCAGTGATTATTTAGGCATGTTAAAATATAAAGGAAAATGGAGAATCAAAATAGAGTGCGCAAGTGCTATCGAAAACCGAAGAAGTGATAAGAACTAAACATTTTATTAAGGGTCGACAATGTATATATAATACAGTTTAACAAAACCAAATCTTATATTCAAAACGAAAGTAAAAAAATTTATAATCAGGAAAATGCGGTTAGAATAACTCGTTCGACTGCATCAAGAAAGCTCAAAGGATGAAAACCCACGAAAAGTTCCAATAAACCCCAATATTTTGGTAAAGGTTAAGGCCTGGATCTTTTGTATGGCAGAGATCGTCCTAATATCAATTAAAAATTTAATTTTTCTCACTGAAATATGGAGATTCCTTGAATAAAAAATGCATACTTAAGAGTAACAGCTAATAATATAAAGACGGAGTATAAAACTTACGAATATTTGTACTGTATTTTAATGTATATTAAAACAATCTTTACTTAATGGATATTATTGTAATTCATAAACAATGGGCCCCTAGTGTTTTATGTATGTCTATTACATGAATGACTTAAGTTTGTTTTGACTAATTAGAAATATGATACGAAAACACCGCAAGAATTTAAATCAAAATATAGTAGTAGTTGGTTATGGCATTTTGTCGTTGAAACTTCGTTGTTAGATAACTATTGACAGATTGTATCTTCCTGGCACAAATTGCAAGGAAACTATTAGTAATATAAGCAGGTGAGTAGTCGTCCGTCAAAATTGAAAGTTATTGCTAAAGCTCTTACGGATCGGACATATCATATGTGTCCATCGAGCTGCCGCTATAAACCTTATACTTGTCTTCAATCTTCATCGGTTCTTTATTATGTTTAGGTTTGGTTACTCTATTGTGTTGAGGTCTCACTATTTTTAACCGAGATCTCAACGTGCACTGGTATTAGTATATAATTATTTCAATATATAAAAGGCAAGTTCAATATAATAAAATTTATTAAATTCAAAATTATCGATTTCTAAATGATAATAATTTCAAATTCGGATTGATTATAAAATACTGTTAACAATTTCAGATGTATGCGTGCGAATTATGTTTTTTGTTTTATGTTATGCATGCGTGTTATTTTATCCTTGCAAAAAATTATGTTGAACTCTGCTCCTAATTAAATTCTCCTTGAGATTGCCTCTAGAAGAACAAACAAGTCGCTAATTTTTGGGTGAATATACTGAGTTTTACGTCAGTATATATACTGATTTTATTATGGGTTTTTAATTTATTTTTATTTTATTATCACATATATATTATAATACAGATATAATTTATTATTTTGTTGTTATGCATATATTTACAGAAAATAATTTATTATGTTTTTATTGTCGCACATTCATTTCCTGTATTTTGGCTGTTAATAAAAAAAATTTTTAATTGCCATTATGTTACGGAAGATATTTTCTGTCGACAATAAATTTAAGAATAATAATATCCATAATAATAATAATAATAATACTAATAATAATAACGATTTTAGTAATAATGATAATGATAAAAATAATTACTATAAATAATTACTATAAATGTTTGTAACTGATAAATAATTACTACAAATATAATCCAAATTAGGTAATAAATAATATATATATATATATATTGAAAATAGTAATTGATAAGGTCAATTTATTCTTATATAAATTGAAGTGATGAATGACCAAGTAGTAGAAATTTTTGCGTGGCGAAATTTTTTCTATTAGAGAGATTGTAATATTATAATTTGCATGGATCACTCAACATACCCGATCACGAATCACTATATATAAGTTGAGTAGAATCATCATATTGAGAATAAAAATTTGTGTAGAAAAGCACCAAAAGTTTGTGTATATCAGAGATATAAATTTGTGACAAAAGTTATCAACAGAATAAGCGGACAATTGTATAACGAAAGAAAAAGTAATAGAAACTAATCTCGAGATATATATTATATTTATTTATTAAGTATAAAAATGCAAATTACTTTTTCTGTTAATCGAAAACGATTATCGACTAAAACATCGATTAATTCGTTTGCAACAGTTATCAGGAAGTCTAATTTGAGAGGTAAAAATTTGACAACAGTTCTTTAGGGAAACTGCATTTCTATAATTTAAATCTAAAATTTGAGAGGGTAGATTTTAGTAAAAGTTGTTCCGAGTCTTGGTAGCAATCTATTACGTAAATTTCGGGTATCCCTCTTCTGTTGCCTTTCACCATAGCACGAAGCTGTAGATAAACAAATAGAATCCAGCTCTCGCCACTTAGAAATCTCTGAGGACGGTTGGTCATAACCTATAATCTTTACCTTAGAAGTTTGCTGCGTTTTTTGGATATTTTATAGTTTATATTTTGTGTAAGCTTGTGTGACTTAATTAATACATATTTGTGTATTTATATTTAAAATAAACGTTTAAAAAGTAAAGCGAGTTCTCTTAGTCATTCTAAACGATTTATACGTAAAACCTTTTGAAGTCAGGTTGAAAAATTGTGTTGATCGTTAAACCCACTAACGAACTCAACACTAAAATAAAATCAGCATACATTACGCCAGTAAAATAATCTTCAATTATACGCCTGTTTTAATTGAATAGTAACTCCTTTAATAAAATGAAAAGATCAATAACGTTTTATTATAGAGACATACATATTTACTTGTTTTTTGTTCGAATGAATAACAGCTTATATTATAAAAAGAAGAAATTTGAAGAAAACATTTTAACCCATAAACATAGTACATATAAAGTAATGCATACAAACCTTCAACATGTATAAATCTTCAGATAAATAACAACTCTATGTATTACCATTTTATATTATTTTACACAATTTTTTTAAAAAATAGTGATGAAAATTTTTGAAGAAAATTCCAATAACTATTTCTTCTTTTTATACTTTGAGTTGCCGTGAAAATTATGAAATAATAAGATATAATAAGATGAATAAATAACAAAGATTTACGTTTAAATTAAAATTAATTAATTTTTTACAGCATTTGTAGTTTACCTGGAGCACTGGAACCATGACCTTCATATATGTAGTTGAAACAAATGGAAACAGTAAATTTTATTAACTTAAGTTTAAAAATAATATTTTAATAGAATTTCGGAAGTAGACAAAACACGAATAATAAATGTCATGAAAAATGGAGAAGATTTTTATAAATTTGAAAAATTAATGGGAATTTTCAAAAACTCAATAAATATCAAAAATTTAGATTTCTGTCAAAAAGAAAAAGAGGTAATAGCAAAAACGAATTTCAGAGAACCAGAGAAATGATTTATTGGAATATCGAAACGTTTGGTAATAAGTGAATTTTGTTTGAATAAATTTTACCTTTAAATTTATTTGACTTACATTCAATCGAAAAATATATCCAATAATTGACAATAATTGAAAAAATTCCTTAAAACCTACAGAAAATTAATTATAAATAAATAAAATTAAGGACCAATCCAACATATATATTATGCTAAAATATTTCGACAGACTTGTGGTCATCGTCAGGTAGAAATGAACTTGAAACTATATAAAATAAATTACTTTTATTTAAACAAATTTCATTTTTTATATTTTAAAAATATTTGACCAAAAATTATAAATTCCATTTTTAATCTCAAGTTTTAAAAAATTAAAAAACGTAATGAAATCGAGATTTAAACAAAACTATTTTACATTTATTTTCATTCTGTTGCACAAAATTGCATTTACTAATATTGATGAATTCGCTAAGTCGACTGTGATCGAGAACTTGAAAGCTGAAATGACGGGCAGTTATTCCAAATTATACTTTCTACATCTCTTCATCAATTCCAAAATCATTGTCTTGAAAACTGGAACAAACGAAGCGTAACTTTCAAATTGATTAAAACAATCACAAAACATTGGCGTTAAATTAATAAAGAAAATAAAGTACCAATCCAATATAATTTTTGGTAATATATTTTTAAAATATTGTTGGGCCAGAACACAAACTGCCTTGTAAATTGTTTAAATGAATCGGTAATACACACGCGAATACAACATGCAGATATAAAATTGGACCTGTTGAGGATACTTAAATAATGAAATAAAATAATTAATAAACATGTAAAATAATTGGGGGAAACAATGAGAAGTGAGTAAGATGTGGTTCTGGAGCCTCATAAAAAGAGAATGAAAAAGAAATGTTGAACAACGAGAAAGGAATAAGAGAAAATCAATAAAAACAGGCAGTTAAATCAAAGAAGGTCATTTATAATTAACAAGTGCAAATTTTGGAAAACAAAAACATAATTCGCACATCATCTCGAAAGCCCTTTCAAAATAAGGGAAGAAATATTGTTGAAAATCCGGAAAAGGGCATCTCCAAAAAAATGATTTATCTGGACAGCTGTCATCGATCATGGTGGCCCAAAATGAATTAGCGGTAAGAGATTCTATTCGACAGCAGTAAGTGTTATTGAATGATGGAGTATATAAAGGAAGCGCAATTGAAATCAACAACACAAAAAAATAAGACAAAATTGCGGGAGACAAGAAATTTGCAGGAGACAAAGAATTACAGAAGACAAAGAAAAACAAAAGGAATTAAAGAGAAATTTGAAACAGAAATTAAGCAAGGTCAAAGCAAAGCGAAGCAACTAAATCAGAGTTACCGATCTCAGAAACCCACCGCAGTAGTCAGTTGATTGTAAAGCTAATTGATCCGAAAAGTGCTATTCTTCCCGAAGGGTCACAATAAGCACTAAATGTGATCGATTGATAATTCGTTGTGTCATTTTAAAGTGGAGATAAAGTGTATTAATCAATAAAGTTTATATTGTTTGGAGTTCATTACTGTTGTTTAAAGCGCGCTTGGAGTCAGATCGATAATAATTTCTATTCAAATTCACCGACATCGTTTCACATCGTTTCAGGAAATGTACGAGTAAGAAAATAGGTATGTCAAGATAATTGGAAAAAATCTGAGTAATTATTAGTAACGAATAAATTTTTAAGTCCTATAATCAATGTCCAAAATAATGTATTTAAATAATTGAACGTAGATTGTATATATTATGCATTTTATATAATTTGTTTTGGATAAAAATAATTTTACATTTTAATTTAATTTTTAAATATTTATTTAAAATGAATGATAATTTTAATGTTTTTTGAAAATTAATTTACATGTTTATTTTTTTTAATTAAAATAATTTTATGTTTTGTGATACGATTGAATATCGATAATTGTTGTTGAATTGTATAAATATTTTCTTATTTTCATTTAGATTTTGTTAAATATATTTCAGTTTCTATCCCTGGTTTTTTGAATTTAATCAATAAATTTTATTTTTAATTAACATATTGATATTGGTCTATGAGGTTGTACTTATACTTTTTAAAATAATGACTTATAAATTGACACATATGGAAGATCTAGTAAAAGAAAGAGCGATAAAAAAATAGAATATATTTGATTTCAAACCTATAATAACAATTATGCAATTTATTTAAAATTAAAAAAATTAAAATAGTTTCCAAAGTTTTTGCGAGTATTTCGTAATACTTTTATTAATTATTAATGAAATTTTATTTAAATTAGAATTAATTTGATTTCCATAATTTTGATTTTACAATTCTTATTGTTTAACTAAATCATTTAATTTTTAACTATTGATAAATTGCCTTGTGATTTGAAGGACGATTAATTAACCCTAGTTTTAAATTGTGGTTGAGTGGTGCATTTTAATAGTGAGTTCTTTATATAAAAGTGTTTACTTTATTTATCTTAAGAAAAAAGTATTTCTAAATTATGTCTAAGTCAAAACCCAGGACTGTGTCCTTTATCGGTGACGTTGATGATGCTCCTGCGAACAATGAAGTAGATGCTCCACAACCACTTTTTGGAAAAGAATCGTTTGAAAACAGTGTTTTTAAGCCAATTAAAAATAAAAAGTCCAAACGACAACATTCCTTATCGTGCAGCGCAGCTAGTGGATTACTTCCAAATAGTTTTGATGATGGGGAGATACGTAGTAAAGATGATAGTCATAAACATATTTCAGTTAATCGTATGCCATTTGGAAAAAATAGTCGAAAATCACGAATGGGTATGAAAGAACACAAAAAAGGCTTGATTTTCAATATGAAATTTGTTAAATTAATTTTTTAATAGGTGGAGGGGGTAAAGGAATATGGAACAAAAACGAAGTTGAATTCGATGATTTAGAAATAGATAAACAGGATCCTTGTTATGATTCAGATAATGTAAGCTTATATTTACTTGAAAATTAAATGTGATAATATTTTATCAATCAAGTAAAAATTTTTTTATTTTTAATGAAATTAATATCTAATCAGGATTTAATAAGTCATTTTAAGTCATTATATCATTTAGTAATACATTTTTTTGTTTATTTTCTAATTTAATTTAAAGAACTCTTAAAAAATCTAAAAATCGAGGTTTACTGGCTTTTTAATACCCACTTTTCTTCAACAGGTTTTTACAGTGTATCTAGAATCGTGGGATGTTTAAAAGCATTGGCAATATTACAAAACAATTTCACTAAAATCTTAAAATGTAAATTGTTTTTATTATCGTACTTGCTTATTATGTAATATAACTAAATTGTGCAATTATGTGTATTAGTGAAAGAAATTATTGTTGAGCCGAACAGAGTCCAATAAAAAACCGTGATGAGACAGTTGAAGCACCTGCTATGTAGTTGCTTATTTTACAATTAAAATAAGAAATTAAATAGAAAATAAAGGATAAGCATATCAATAACAATCAAATAATTAGATACCCGGTTGTCAAATGTCCAACGAAAGGAATCAATAAATTTATATTATATTTTTTGTTGATCGTTATAATTATTTAAATTTCACAACAAAAACAATTCGAGGGGCCTGAACACCCAATAAAAAGAGGGAAATAACAGTATTACCTACAATAAAAATCAGACTTATAAATAATAGAATAACATAGTTTTCAATAGAGAAAATGTGTCATATATTTTAAAATTTCACTTAAGGTTCTAATTATGGCAACGTTCTTATCACGCGGGACTATTTTTATTAGTCTAATTAGAAATCCCAGAACCATGATTTTATAAATACATTAAATTTTAAGATTTATACAACGCAAGATTAGCTTAATTATCTTTAAATTTAATTAAGAAACATTAATTTTAATAAGCAGCTATATCCCGTTAGAATAAATTAATTTCTTTTATACATGTTTGCATTTTCTCATTATGTTAGGTTTTCAATTAATTCAATTTAATGACTTTGAATGTACTCAATTTCCATTGTCATTAATTTAAAAAATATATTTAGTTTATATTGCATCATCTAAAAAGGGTAGATTTTATCCTTTTTAATGTTCAATAACTTATTAATATCCGCTAAAATAATTATCTAAAAACTAATTGCCCTAATATAATTCAATGAAAATATTTCATTATAGATTCATAATGCATACAGTTAAAATTTACCATTTAATCCATATAAAACATTTAAAATTGATTAAAAAGGAAAAAAATTCATGAAGTGTCATGTGTAGTCATAAAAGCATTAGCCTGAGCCCTTCAATGAATTTCAGTATTGACCTCATATGATCCCATTGAAAATATTGAGGTGTTATTTGTTTACCTATTATAGTCGTACTTTAGAAGTCTACTCTACCAAAAACATAAAATTTCATTTATCAAATATATAATTATACAATGGGACTCTGTTAAGCTTCGCGGCATTTTTAAAGGCCAAAAGTTTTTTATTTGCTAAATTCCAATATAAATCTTGAATTATATATTTTACTATAACTATTCTTTGAGTAAACTGACATTTTAATTCTATCACACAACTCGAATGCATATATTCCAAGTTTGTTTTCCTCAATATAAAGGTCGAGGAACTTATTATGAGTGATATATAAAAGTTGATGACGGCCATATCAAAATATTTAAGATGCTAAGCGATATTAATTAATTATTATTCACATTTGTTTGAAGGTTTATAACAATAACTGTATTTTTGCTGAATTTCAGTTTATTAAATATGCTATGTATCATGATTTTATGTATGTTAAACAATATAAGTCGAATTTACCAAAAATTAAGACTGCTATTAAGACGAAGTTATGCAATTTTATTGACTAACAACTGTTATATGATCGACAATATTTTTCAATATTGTTTAATTGCCAAAATGCAACAACTCTTGTATCTTTAAATATTTATTTATTTCAGTAAAATCTTTATAATGGAAATAAAATACTCTTTTAAAACTTTTAAATAGTTATGACAAAATTTGAATACATTGTATGCGTTCTTTTGCTATTTCAATGATACTTGACTCGCAGCTCTAATAACCTTACAGACAATATATCACAATTAGCTCTGACATGCGTGAAACCTTTACGAATTGTTCTTTATTTGGTTGTTTATGGAAAGAATAGATCGAGTATGAAAAGTACTTTTTTAATTTCATATCTTCTCTTCGTTTCCTAGACTATCAATTAATATTTTATTTTATATTTAGCATGGGAACTTATGTTAAATATTTTACAAAATTTTGACCGTTAAACGCCAGAAATTAAGATAAAAAGTAAAATCTTTGCATTCTTCACAACTGGTTTATATCCAATTTCCGTTAAAAAGTAGCATGAATGAAACAAATTAGAATTATTATTCTATTTAATTTGCTGTTATGTATAAATTCCAAGTTATTTTCAAGTTTTGTTCATTTTACCGTCAGTATGGTTTAAATATTTGGAAGTTTGCTTTGTAAATATAGATAGGTTTCCATTAACACATCTTATAAACTATTGCATCTTTTAAACTGCTGCCTTTACGCCATTTGTTTTTTTTTCAAAATATTTAGGATTTTGTAGTGAATATTTAATGGTTAAATAGTCGCAATATGTTATCGTAGTGTTGTAATGATTAATTTTAAATAAAGTTACAGACAAAATTAAACATGGAAGTTTTGTAATTAAATTATTCAATCTTTGGCTACTGTGTAAAATAAGGATGTGAATGGATTATTTTAGTCATTCATGTATCTGTAGAAATTCTTCATTCATTCTTTTCCATTGTGTGGTGGCAAAAGTTATAAGGTTGCAGAGTAAGTGTATTTTAATCATATGTTATATTGTAGTCGTCTATAAAGGTAACCGCAACGAATTTTAAAATGATAGGTATCGTATATCGATTCAAGATATAGCAAAAAAGTCGCATTAACAAATTAAGAAGATTTTGTGAGAACTGTTGTAGGTTTCATTGGATATCCTGCACATTTTCTTTTCGTAAACATAATAGTGTACCTCTTGACCTAAGTCGCAGCATTACGTTTTCGAATTTCACGAATAAAATGACAATTATTTTCTTGAGAATACATAATTATAGAGATTTCATTTAACACTTATTAAAAATTATTCATCTATAATCCGTTTACCTAGAAAATATATTTTATTTGAATTTTATTGATTAACATTTCGTGGTCTTGTTTTTTAATAAACAATAACTACCTGTGGCAATACCCAACTGGGTTAGTTTTAGATCATTTATTTATACACAAATTATATATATATATATAATGGATTCAGAATAATTTATTTATCATATTTGTATGGTGATAATAATATAAATTTTCTTTATTTTGATAGGATTCCGTGAATTTTGAAATAACTACTCCAGTCTTGAGTGAGGATAAATTTGACGAATTACTTACAAATTGGATTAAAGAATATTTTGAGAATGCCCAAGCAAATGAAGTTTTGGTTAGCAATATCAAATATTTTTTGACATTATTTAAAAATCATTTTAACAAATTTGATTTTATGTTCGTATGTCATCGCATTTTAACCCAATCGACTATTAGTCGACCCATAAAAATCCAAGTTGGATTGAATTTCAATAAGACCAAAACCTTGATCACAATAATAAAAATAAGTTTTAATGCTGTTTGCTGTTTTTATTTAACAAATTCATTTACAAAATAAGAGTTATCAAAGATTACAAATTCATGGTGCGTGTACGCTCTAATGCAGCCATGCACAAGTTAAGAAGCATCTAGGGTGGGGGGAAGTTAATAGAAAAGACACATGAAACAATGATATCATATTCAATATAAATTAGAATTTTTTTTTAAATAAATCAATTTCTTCAGATTTTTTAGGAGCTTTGTAGAATTTTATAAAAATAATTTATTATCAAATTTATTAAAATCCTTCAAAGTTTCGATATTCATCATCAATTTCACCAAATAACGCATGAAATCGGCTTTTGTGACATCCACATAGACATCGTTGTCAAATATATTATTTATTATTAAAAGTTCCCTATCGTCCACTTATTAGCCGATAAACCATTTTAGGAGAAATTTTCTGGAATAAATTTCTCTCAATTTTATTTACTTAAACTTTTTTATTTTTTCACCGTTTGTTTAATTATTTACGATTCATTACTTGAACTAAAAAAGGAAACAACAATTTTGGAAGAATGATGATAAATTTTGAATTTACTTTATTTGTATTTATCCAAATTTTTACAATTTATGGTTGAAAATATATTTATTAAATTTCTTTTCAACTTTCCCTCACGGTACTTGTTTGCTATCGGACTCACACAAGTATTTAGCCTTAGATAGAGTATACCACCCAGTTTGGACTGCATTCTCAAACAATCCGACTCATAGAAAGCATCAATAAAAGTTTCTTATACTCCAACAGGTCTAACAACATCACAATCAAGTGAATTTGAAGCATAATATTCAATTAAAGACACAACCTGTACACCACAATTATTTATTAAGTCTTTCCAACTTTTGTTATAAGTAAATTTAAATGTATTAACTGATTTTATCCAGTCTAGCTTTATGTTTTTTCATATACGTGTAAAATATTGCCTTTCAATATTTTGTTTGAAGATTTTTGACTTTGTACTTTGCATTTTTAGCTTTATTGATTTTTGAGATTATTTCTCGTTTATTATTTCATAATTTCACAATTATTATAACATTTTAAATCGATATGAAGTTGTTTGCAATGTTTTATATGATAAAAATTCTATTTGAAACCACATTAAAACTTTGGACTTTATTTCTAAATTGAGTAATTACATAAAATATTTCAACTTAATTTTCGTATTTTCAATATATTTTTTATAAAAATGAACATAAAATTACACTGAAGCCCAGGTTGTGTCCCAACAATACACGTTAGCATACTTTGCTATTCTTACTATATACTGTTGCATTATTTTCTCGTTACGTCACGTCTTAACATCCAAACTATAAGTGCTATTTCTATTTAGTATTGCATTATCTCCATGCCTTAGATGCTTAGTAAAATGCTAAAAGTAATGTACGATAGGTTATACGGCCAAACGAAATTTTGAACATGAAATATTTATATCTGGAAATCGTAACAGTAACGAACAACTGGGGAATTTGCGCATAGAAATTCGCGTTTAGGAAGTCACTCAATAAATAACAGCATTTCGCAACATTTGTCGTCGCTGTATCACACAAAAATATCTCGGTTATCATGTGTGTTGTGCCCCTTGCGATACAAATAGCAAAAAGCATTCATTGAAACTAATTATTTTTGAAAAACATGCATTTTAAAAGTTTCTAGAACATCTTCTAAATTATCCAGTAAATAATCATTAAATGAATTCATATTCCAAAATCTTTTAACATTTCACAATATTATTTTATATTTTAAATAATGAACTAAACAATTCCAAAACAATGTATCAGAGAAATTCAATATTTAAAATTTTAATAAAAGTTAATAAAACAACTATTTTTATCATTTCAAAATATTTTTAAAATTATTTAAATTTATTTAAAATCACAAATAATCTGAAACATTCAATTCTCTGCTGAAAACATCTCACAGTGTACGAATAAATGAAAATATTATTTCCAATGTGATTTATGGTTCATGGAATTTTTTTAGTTAGGAATATAAATATTTGAAGATAATTTTTTTGTTAAAAATAGTTTTTTGAATTAATTATGTTACTTAATTTTATGCTTTTTCAATAAAAAATGAATTTATGTCATGAATTTCTCGCGTGTGCTCAAAAGACAGCCTGGCCTCAAATGTAACAAAATTACTTAATTCGAGTATTAACACATTGTGATCGGGCAGTTTTCGGCCGCGTACTAGTGCTGGTAACGGGTGATTTTTCGCGTAATTTCGCGCTAACGTAGACCTCTAGAAAAATTGCGATAACTTCAAAAATATTTGTTTGATTTCAATAATTCATTTTGCAAATTATTTATTTTATTTTATTTTATTATATTTAGAAATGTATTCTTCATCGTTAAACTAGTGCAGAATTTCACATAAAGCAGGAAAGTTTTGAAAAAAATAATATTTTTTTACATAACATCCTTTTACAAATTATACACAAAAATTATTTCTAAATGTAAAATAAAAATTATTTTTTTAGGGTGTGATATCTTTCAAAACATTTGCCCCTGTGTAGGGGAACTTCACAAAATTTGCATATGGAGCATGTTTCACTACGCACCTTACGCGCTGAACAGACACGACATTGCCTTTGAACAAATTTCTTCTTTCCCTTGCTTTCAATTTTGGCTATCACATGTTTGCGCATGTCCATGGAAAGCCTTCCAGGAGGGTCACGAGAAGGAGCCCTTTTCCACGAAGATATCGATGGCCCTGGATCTTCAGAAATAACTTCTTCATGAATCGAATCGGAAGTCCATTCGAAGGCAATGTCAAAATCTTTTATATTTAATCTTTTTAGTTGTAATGGAGTTGTATACAACAAAAGAATTGAATAAGGCACAATTTATCATATACATTGCCACACGTTTTGTCCATTTCGTGGTTTTTCTCAAAATATTGTTATACGATAAATATTGATCGGCAAGATCGACGCCTTTCATATACTTATTGTAATCAATAAGGGCATTTGGCTTGATAATCTTTTGTCGCGTCATTCGGTCGACGTTATGGCTCTCCTTCATTTCTGCAGAATGGATAGAAGATATGAGAGATACCTCTTTCTTGGATTTCCAAACTTGTAACAATATATCATTTTTCCGACGGAATATTGTATTTCCTCTCTGTAAATTCGTTTTTTAGGCATTCAGGTAGGCCTCTATTTTTTCTAATGGTTCCACAAACCCTTATTTTCTTTTGTAAAAGCGCAACAGTATTGTCGACACTATTATAATAGTTATCCATATACAAATGGTGCCAGACATCAGTATATGGCGAAACTACAGTTTGGATTGTTTCAATCAATCGTAGTCCTTGCGTAGCGTAAATTTCAAAATTACAGATATATCCTGTATCACTCTCGGATAATATTCTCACGAGAATCCCGTACTTTATGATTTTTCCAGCATTGTACACCCTGAAGAATAGTCTTCCTCTCCATGGTATTATGCCTTCATCCAATGAGACTTGCTGTTTTGGCTTGTAGATGTTTTTGAACTTTTCAACGAAGTGATTGATTATAGGTCTTTTTTATTCCAGACGATCAGATGGGTCAGTAATATCTTCATTGTTATTGAAATGCCAAGCGCGCCATATTTGGTTAAACCTATCTCTTGACATTGTTTTACCGAAAAACGGAGTTTCTAAAACAGGATCTGTGGTCCAATATTCATTCCGTCTATCTTTCCGTACTAGCCCGATAAATATTATGAGACCTACAAACTTTTTCATTTCCGGAATGGTGTTATCTTTCCATTTGATACCTTTGGTTTGTGATTTTAGTCGGTCGATGTTTTGATAATAATATCTGTTGATCAGTTTACTACAGAAAAGAAAATGTTGTTGACGCCTGCTCGAGTATGCACTACTACTAAAATTAATAGGTATCATGTAATGGGATATTCTAATAGATAATGTTAGATTTGTACATTATTAAAATTAATAAAAAAAATCAAACATTTAAGGCAGTGATTCTCAACCTTTTTCAGATAGCGGCACTCTAGCGGAAAAATTGACGGCACTCTACCCTTTTTATAATAATATTTCAGCTATAAAAATGACAAGTTTTGTAGATTCTATATTTAATAAACTAAATCTTTTATAACATATATTAATGTGAAATTTGAACTTGATGCTTTTTGCATATCTCCTTATTTTTAAAGTCGCATATTTGACAAACATACTCTTAACTCATTCTCAATTAAGTTTAGTTTTGCCTTTTTTTGTTCTTAATATTTACCAAAGTTTAATATTTACCAAAAATAATTGATATATGTACCGCTATTTTAAGTAATTCAAAATCTAAGATAGTAAAAATCAACCCTTATATGAAATTAATAAATTTTCAATAATAAAATTAGCAGAGCTCGCGGCACACTTTTCATATCTCTATGGTGCTGTGGCACTCCGGTTGAAAAACCCTGATTTAAATGTTAAAAGATTAATTTTAAATGCAGTGAAAACTTTTCTTTGTTATAAATAAAAATTCTACGTTTATACGTTTTCTGTGCCCAGAATTATTTTATTTTAAAATGCATGAAATCGTAATTATTATGACTAAATATTAATGAGACTTGAGAATAAAGTAAATGATTAGAAAAATACGAACTATTTAAGTATTTAAATTTATAGGAGAACCTTAGCGAATTAAATTTGGTTCCTGAACTAAGGTCAAGAATACCGTATTTATGCATTGTGCAAGCTCTGCAAAGAAAACCTGCGCAATGTGAGTTAACATCTAGATTGCTATGTGAATTGATTGGAACGACTATTAACGATGAAGATATGTCTAAAGGTTTTGATTTAGTTATAAGTGAAATGTCGGAGTTGACAATTGATTGTCCCGAAGCGCCAGAAGTTATTTTTAGATTAATATTTGAAATAATTAAGAATTTATGTAGATAGTTGGTAAATTTTTTGCTAGAGCCGTAGCCGACGATTTATTAGCCCCAAAATTCGTTCAAAGTTATAAGACAACTGTAGAAAACGATTATCAACTCCGCGCTTTAGCTAAAGCCGAAAATCTTTTAACCTTAAATCAAGCTTATGCACGGCTTGATACAGTATGGGGGTCTCAAGGAGGTAAACGCCCGACAAAAATGCTGATTTCGAAAATTCGGTTTTTGTTAGCAGAATATTTGGATTCTGATGATGAAATTGAAGCTGAGCGATGCTTACGAGAGCTTGAAGCTCCTCATTTTCATCACGAATTAGTCTTTCAAGTAAGAAATTTTTTATTTACAAAAATTAACCACAAAATAGCAATTTTGTTAATCCAAAATTTTTATTTTCAAACCACATATGCATATACTAGCTTTATTAATCATATTATCAAAGTTCCATTACCTGAACCTGGTTTTGATGCATCTGGAACATACGATTCTCGATATCCGAACTAGGTTCGGGTAGAACTGTTAACGTATTTATAATAATTGTTATTCTATTTGTTATTAATAGAAACAATTGATTTTTCACAAAGTTTAACTGAATAAAAATATAATTAAACCTAATATTAAATATTTGAGTGAATCTAATTCAAAATTTATATAAATTTAAAGTTGATAATGGTGGAAACTATATGGCGCCCTAAAATATTTGTGAGAAAAACTATTGAATTCATGTTTATTTTTTGAAATAATAATAAACGCTAGGCATTTAAAATCACAATTTATTTATATATTTATATATTTAACCCAGTTATTCCTGAAACTTGTGGACAAACTTTCAAACGTGCTATCGGTACAAAAGCCCAATGGCGCAACTAATAAAAAATATGCATTGTCATCGCCATATCATCTGGGTTAAGGAATTATTTAAATTGATGTAACAAGTTTGAATTATATCATAATAATATATTGAATGTTATCATTAAAATGTTGATCCTATTAAATAAATTATGAAAACATTAAGCCTGATATATGAATGATATAACATGCTATGTTATTTTAATCTATCGACTGAACTGCTGTCAAAAGGAAGAGCCCCGTATGTAAAGAATATTAGAAAATCGAAATTTTACGCTTATGTGAATTAAAACGTGCCAAGAAATAAGTTTGCTAACCGAAAACTCCGTATTTGCATCCTAGCTATATAATATGAAACTTATTGTCTTATCAATTTACTTTAGCTAGTTTAAGGTACACACTTTGATTGCGCGCTACTCCGATTTGGTTTTACAACACATAAGGGGGTCTTCCTTTGGACGGCAATGTATGTATCCGGTCTTTTAAACTATTGGAACCCCTGCAAAAAACTTACAAAGAAACTGGTACGAACAATAAGTTTTTTCAAAATAAATTAACAAATATCGAAATATTTGTGCGAAAAGAATATTGTATTGTAAATGTTAAAACTTTATTTTCTAATAGCATTAGATCTTCTGAAATTTGTGGCTTACATTTCACTGGTTTTATTTTTCGCTTTTTTAACAACTTAGTCACTTACGGTACAGGATGCAACATGCTTTCCTCTAAATCTAGAATCATAATGTTTACAAATTTCATGGAATGCACCACTTTAAGTTCTGACAAGATCTTCTTTCATTCATTTAAGGAATTTTTTTTGTACATACATACATATACATGCATACATTGGAAACACTTAGGATTTTATATCTAAGAACAGTGACGTAGTTTGGAATTGTGCCACCTGGGGGATTTTTAACTTTGATACCCAAAACAGTTATGTAAGGCAAAATCTGTAACTTTTGAAAATAAAATAATTAAGTTTTACTTAATTTTTCTTTTTAAAAGAACATAACAATTCAATTGTAATTTCTGAAAAGCAGATTTTCCAATTTTTTGATGCTTCGCCCTGTGCTTAGCACCTCAGACAGTATTTAGGAACTCCAAAGGGTTATTTTTTGAATATTCTTTTTAATTTAAATATTTTAATAAAATTTAATTCTTATCTAAAATTGTCACAAAACCATCGTTTGTAAAACTGCTGTTTATTGTTTTTACATATTCAACTTAGCTCTTAGTTATTCGTGGATGTATATTTTCAGCGCATTCAGTTTAGGAGCCACAAGACACTAAAAATACCTCCTCCTAAGCAAGTGGTGCTTAGTGTGGTACGTAGCCGTATATGGGCGGCACTTAGACTTAAAGATAAGTTCTTAATGATATATTTTATTTACCACTAGTAGTAAAAAACAAAATAAAAAATGCTGTGACTAATTAAATCATTATAATTTGGATAAATTTTATATTTTTCATCATAAAATTTTATCATTTACCTAACATTAAATTCGTAAAAAAAATTTCCAGGCTATTTTAATGGTAATTGAAAAGAGCACCGAATATACTTGCAATCAAATGATCAAATTACTCGACAGTTTATGTAAATCGGTTATTATTACAATTGACCAATTAGAACAAGGAGTCACTCGAGTATATGAGCAAATGCCTGATATTCAATTGGATGTTCCAGCAGCTTATATTTTACTGGAGCGTTTTATTACAATTGCTATAAAGAATGCAACTTTCTTCCCTAAATATTTAGCTAACAAAATGCCTAAAAAGTAAGATTCAAAATTGTTTTGGTCTTATTATATAATTGTTTACTACAGAAATTAAATACAAAATCATAATTATCGCATTACTACGCTAATTGCTTCATGAAAGTTAACATAAATTTAATCGTACAATTTCAACACATTATTAATTAACTATTATAATTATATATACAGCAGAGATTTAGATAACTTGGCTAATAGGTGAAAGTTATAATTCAATTAAATATTGTACTCATTTTATTTTTCATTTAACATTTCAAGGAATGTAGATCGTGTATAATATAGGATAATGTATGCTTTTTAACATTGATTGCTTTGTCAATAAATATGAATGACACTTAGACTCCCGTCTAAATTCCGTCATTCAAATATGTATGAGAGTATTTTTCCTGGAAGCCTCGTGATTTTAAATAAGGAATGACGCTAAGTCACAAATTCTTTAAGGTTTTGAATGCGTAGTGCCTAGTAAATCTCTCAGTTTGCTTCAGTTGAAAAGTTAAAATCAATATTTTTCTTTTATTACAAATGAAACCTTTGCTACAGATTTCATTAAATGTTATATTAAATAAAGTTAATTCAACTTACAAATTTAATAAAATAAATAAAAATGGCAATCAAATTCAATTATGTTTCAAACGTAGTTGAGTAATTTATAAATGATATATATATTCTCTGATTTTTAGCCTAATGGACATCATTTGAATTTTGATGTATAATGTACCATTTATTTTCAGTCTAATTTCCTGTAATTCATATTAATTATTAGGTTGGTAAATAAGTAATGTCGTTTTCTGCATAGTTGAACTGTAACTAATAATGCCATATTGTAAATCAATTTAAATCTTGAATCCAGCTCAGTGATTTGATAACAATTTTTTTTTGTTTATATTGCTAATGTTCATATTATTTTAATGATGAAAAGTAACGAAATCCAAGCAATTTACCTTTATGAATATAAACGATGTCTGAAAGCATCAGAGACAGCTCGTAATATAAACGAGGTATTTGGCCCGAATACAGCTAACCGATTCTTCACACAGTTTTAGAAATGGAATGAAGAGCCTTAAGGGTGAAGTGCATGGTAACCGAAAACCAGCCCTTGACAACGACAAATCAAAGGCATTCGTTGAAGCCGATAAACTTACAACATCCAGAGAGCTCGCTAAAGAATTGACTGTAACATATCCAACAGTTCTGAAACTTCTCAAAGCAGCCGGGAAAACGACAAAATGAACGAATTACCGTTATGAAGTGTCGTTAGCGTCCCTTTTCTCCACTGCACTATAACCGACTACGATAGGCTCAGTGGTTGAATCAAAATGAAGCACCGAAACATATTGTAAAACAGAAATGACATCAAAAAAGGTAATGTTGATCGTTTGGTGATTACAAGATGATTTGATTCCAACACATCTTCCTGAAATCGGGTAAGTTGATTAATTTGGAGATATGCGTTCGTGAAATCAGCGTGTGTCCAGCTTTAGTCTTTAAACAAGGCTAAGTACTTTTATATGACAACGTTCAAAAGTGACTCTGCTAAAGTTGAACGAGCTTATATACAAAACAATGCCTCATCCACCTTACTCGCCTGACCTGGGTACAGTGAATTTCAATTTCTTCAAACATATCCACAACTTCCTACTCAAGGTGATTCTGAAATGGCCTTCAACGAGTTTGTCAAATCCAGAACCCACGATTTTTATGTAGCTGGAATTAACTAAATTGTTTCTTGAATGCAAAAGTGTGTAGTAACGGATTTTATTTTAATTAATAAACTTTATTACAAAATCAGTTATTACTATTTAAGTCAACCAATAAAGACCGACATGTCTTATTTACCAACCTAAAATTTTTGCTGAAAAATTTAGGATTCGTTAATAATCATATATTTTAAAATAACGCAATCTCCAAAATATTCATACAATTTGGCTAATCTAATTTCATAAGTGGCTTTCAAATTATTTTTCTTTTAATTCGTTTAGAATTCTTATGATTTCTTCACGCTTAATTCCTAAATTTAAGCCACTTCTCAAAAGATTTCTTGTTTTGATTTCGAATGTATAAAATTTTTCATTTTCTTTTTGGTTCATTTCAGCCAAATTGGTAATTGATTTCTTTATAACTGTTTCTGTTTTGAAATCATACCATAAAACTCCAGCTTAATCAGACAGTGATTACATACTATTGCAGGCGCTTTTGCATAGCTTGTTCATTTCGGATCAATTCTTTTTTCTCAATAAAATGTGATTTAAAAAAACAATAAGTTATGTAAAACGATATTCGTTTATGAATATGTTATTGTGATATGATGGTTAAGTGAGACATTATGCAACCGGAGACAGTAAAAGGAAAATCGAAGAAACAGAATAAATTGAGAGGAAACAGAAAAAAACTGATTTACAGAAGCTACTAAAGTGCTTTGAATATTGTTCTAGACAATCGTGAATAATAATCCGCAACAATAATTATAGTTAAACAACGATTAAAATCGCGATTACTGACTCTAGGGTTGCACCCAAAAGTTGCCAACTACCAAGGAGAGATAATTGGTTGTAAAAAAGACTCAGCAGAAAAGATTTTTTCACTTCTGTATAAATTATTTTAGGGACCATCCATAAATGACGTATCATAATTTATCCATTTTCAATACTTCCCTCATCACGAGTTTTACCCATATAAATATTACGTAACCAACTTCTGCATACCTCCTTTTCTTAAAAAATTAATGTACATTGAATCAAAGGGCTCGTCTACTATACTCATGTGCTCAGTGATTAGAAAAAGATTTAAACATAAAATATGACGGTGAGCTTAACCAAATATAAAAAAACAAGAACTTATCTATAAACATCCACATTCTTCACAAATCTATGACCTCCTATGCGATCAAATATTTATTGGTTTTATTTATTTTAAAATAAACTGATTTACGTTTTAGGAATATTTTATTTTAGCATTCCTTTTGACAAATTTTATTGTTTTTAATAGATGTATTTATTAGGTATTTTTATTTTCATAATTCAATAGGAATTATATATTCTATGAGAAAAACCTCTAAAATTTCATAATTATGATTGAATTTTTTACAAGACGGAAATTTAGGGAATCAATTTTTTTCGTTAAAATGACATTTTTTTTACCTAAAGTGGTCTTGAAAGTTTTATTTCAATAATTTCATGCCCTTTATAAATAATATTTTTTAGATATTTATAATTCCTTAATACAATAAAACCTCAATAATTCGAATTTTATTGGACGCTTAAATTCATTTCGAAATATTGAGCTTTTGTACTCCGGTAATTAATTATAGAATGAACATTTTAAAACGCTTATAGTATAATAATTACCCTTCCATGCTATTGTCGCTTAAATAATATGGCCGACATCAACATACAAAGATATAACAAGCCAAAGAATGTGCACGGCTTAAAAATTTTGACTCATTAATAATTTTATTTTATAGTTAATTTTAAATGGTTTAATTTGAGCAATAACAAAAATAAAAATCCTAGAAATTATTTTATCAACAACGAACTACTCAAATCTTTTTAAATTTTCGTAGTTTTTATCTTAAAACAAAATTTATTGCCTTCATCAATTCTTCGACAACATCATTTCTCCTTAACAGATATAAATGTAATTTGCATGAAATATCCTTTGCCTCCGTAAGAGTCATATTATCTTCAAAAGCAACATCATTTTCCAAATTCTGATCGGAAATTTCTTCAATCATTAGATCATCTTGATTTTTATGATTATCAATGTCATCATATACACCAATATATTTATCAAATTGCATGTTTAAATATACCCAAAGTCGAAATTCGGGCCATGTATTTTCCATAAATGGCTCAATATTATTTGTACTAACACTCGTGTATAATTCATCCTGTCTTATGCCATAAAGTACTTTTATTTTATTCTTCAGTATAGTCGAAAGTGCTCTGGTGGATTCCGTATTTTTCGGCAATAGTCTTGTTCGTGACACCCTTTTCCATCTCTTGAAGGATTTTTATTTTTGTCTTGATGTCGAGTGAGTTGTTTTTCATTGGGGTGAGATTAGAATAAAAAATAACTTGGAATTATTGAAATTTGATTTATCGGGTTATTCTAATTAAATAATTATAACTGCAACAAATTTTTTTGCAAAAAACTTCGAATTATCGAGGTTTTACAGTATATATACATTTGAAGTTATCGAATTCACAATGTTATTTCATTAGGCTCTATTTTTTTGCTAATTAATTTTTAGTTAAATTATAACTAAATTACAAATTAGTCTTTTGAATGGAAGTTTAGCCAGTTGTGATACATGATCCTATTTTTGATATTTTTGCCAAACTATTTTCATCCCTTAATCATTTCTTGAACAATTATGCCAGATGGATTTTTTTGACTTAGAATTATGTATGGAGTCTGGTGTCATTTCACTAAGTATAGCGGACAAAACGGTACCTTTTCCGGTCTTTTTAACTAATATCGTTTTTCAATTAAAGGTGTATCCAGTAAAAAGTTCCAGGGATTTAAAAACTGTATAACCTTTTGTTCTTTTTATATATTCTAATAATTTTTGTTTTAAAATAATAATTAAAGTTTCTAGTTGCCATTTAAGATTAAGGAAATTTAACATTTGTCGCCAGAGTATTAAAATAAAATGTTGTGTATAGAGAGAGAATAGAGGCTACTAAAGTAAAATCTGGTAAAAAATCCGTCAGTCTTAGTGAATTAAAATTTTTAAAAATTTCTGCATTGAAACTGAAGAGTTTGTATTGGATGATGAAGCATACTTCACTTAATAAAGGCTACTACGTTTTTGTCCTAAATTATTGGTGTGAGTTGCAGTGCCAAAGTGTGGGTTGATCTTCATTGTTGGTCTGAAAATCAAATTATGAGGACCTCGAGGCCTCATTTACATTAAATAATTTCTGCAATGGCACTCTACTACTTTCGTAAATATATGGAGATACTGAACTTATACCATACTATATATGTATATGTGCATTTTATAGCTTTCTTAACTTCACATCCAAATAATGCTCGCAGCAAAGGGTTAATGTTATGTAATTTGTTGATAGAGTAAACTGACGTTTGATTGACTCACAGGTAGGGTTGCCAACCGTCCTTTTTTCAGGACTTGAAATTACATATTAAAAGGACATGTCCTTTGGAATTAACTTAGAATTAAGGATATTTGCGGTGATTTTTCGCAAACATTCTAAAAGTAGGAAATGTCCTCTTTAAAAAATTGGATTTATGGATAAAAGTTGGCAACCCTACTCACAAGATAGATGATAGCTGTCGACTTATTTTTAAAATCTCTAAGTTTTCGAGTGCATCTTAAAACTAAACCAAATCGTTTACTGACACAAGCTACAAGCTTTAATACAAATTAATTCACGCATTCCATTCAGTATTTTGGTTTCCTAGGGTTCCACATTGACCTTTAAGAACTTATGAAAACTTTTCAAATCTAAATATTTGAGTTTCTGCTTATTTATTGTTAAACGTTAAATGGGTCAATAAATTAAAACTTCCAAATATTTAATTGGGTTAAATTTAATTAAATTCGCTCAACAACTAATTAATAGCTAAACATAACTTGAAACGCTTGCACTAGTATAAATGAAGTTATGATAATATTCCTTGGAAAATAATCCTCATCATTTCAAACTGAGGATTACATTACATTGCAAGGCTTACAAGCATATGTAAAAAGCGAATTTACAACGGATAGTTTGTTATTTATGAAAATTAGTCTAATATCAGAAATTTTGAAAAATAATTTTGATTTTGAAAATACATTTTGTTTAAATAAAAATTATGAATGAAATGTTTTATTCAGCACTCGATCAAGATTCCTCTCTGAAGGAGACGTGTTTGTCAAGCGTAGGATGGATTGTGATTTTTAACCACCATTGTTAATTACGTCATTCTTAATTATTATTCATTTTGTAAATATTACCTGCAAATCCATTATTCTAGTAAAAATGCCAACGTTTATTTTGTAAATTAAATTGAAAATACGTACAAAATTTCTAAATTATTGTGCTGTAAAAATATTTGATTGGTTTTAGAGGTTTTTGTTTTCAGTGGTTTAATGAGCATTGGTAAATTAACATTTTTCAAATTTTTCCACTTTTGTGAAATCCCGGAATTGGTTATTGTTTGGTAGGAAATTTACCGATTCAGAAAATAATTATACGAATGATAAATAGTTTAGATGTTCAATTAAAGATGATTTTGTTATACTACTATTTTTTTATGTTAAAGAAAATCAAATTATCTGTACTTTAATCAGCAATTATTTGGATTTGGTTTTGATAAATGTCATATAAATAAAAATTTTGTTTTAATGATTTCTACAATTTGCTTGTCACATGGTGCAGTAATCAGACGATTTTTAAAATATTTTGATTGGATAATAAAACAATGAATATATTGCTAATTGTTGTTAATAATTAAATATCAATAATGAGTTATTATTTATTTCTAAATTAAATTATGATTAAATTAAATATATAATGATATTTTATTATGTATTTAAATAAAGATGAATAATTAATGTAATGACTAAAAGCGTGTTGATTACTGCAATGTTGATTAGCACTAAAAAATTAATTATAAATCGGTAACAATTTAAAATTTTCATAGTAAATGTTTGATTAATTTTTATCTGTGTTGCGTATTTGCTTGTTTTGGCTATTTGTTGCTATTGACAACTGCAGGTTATTTGATAGCGCCTTTGTGTAATTCGCGCGATTTTTTATTTGTAAATACATTGGCTAGCAAAGGATTATGTCAACACTTAAAAACAGAAAACGTCATTACAACTGAGGTTTCAATTGTTTTAAAGTGTATTGGAGATAAGAAAATATTGAAAGGGATTAATTAATTAAAAAGTACTAAAGATTATTTTAACAATAATTGTGGAATTCAGAATCTTTTTATTTTAGCCTTTATGCAGCCGGTTGTTATAATATTAAAAAATTTTAATGTACGAAAAGACATGATCGTTAAAATTAATGCAGCTTATGATTTGGGGTCGTGTAAATATAATAATAGAAATCATCCTAAAACAAAATTTTTTAAGTCTGGCATGTTGAATTATTTCTCGCAGAATTTAGCAAAACGATATGCTTATATTATATAGATTAAACAAAAAATAAACACTATAAAACACAAATAAAATCAAGGCAAGAAACGTCAAAATTAATTTAATGCATTTAATATTGCCAGGCCTATTGAGTGGTGATCAAAGACACTGGGTTTTCGTTCGTGTCCTCAAGAGTCGCATTGCACCTAAGCATCATAACACAAATTATGCATACCTTGACGTGGTAGGCAACTACCATACATAATAACATTACATAATACTTCGACACAGTGGGAATGCACGAACACGACAAAGCATCATTGAAACTAACCAGATTAATCAATATTTTTTCTCGCTAAAAATAAATATTTGCAGAGGTCGTCGACTAGCTCGATTACAGTCGCACATGGACATTTTAAAACTACTTACAGTATGAATTTCTTGCAAAGGTTAGTTTAATGACCAATGCAGACCCAGTAAACACATTTTTGACCATTATTTCATATTTTTAGATTTCGACTGTAGAATTGTTTTTTAGTAAAATACACCTAAAACCGATGTTCTTTAACATGAAACCTTTATTTTTATTCACATAAATTGAGATTTTGGTCACATTTTAATGAAGAAATTTGCTTTTTACACTTTTAATATCAACACTTCTTGTTTTCCTGCAACTTAAACATTAATTTTGAACCTTAAATGTTGAAAACTGAAATTTTGACCGTAAAATTGGTATTCTAATAGGATTTTTATAAACTACTATAAAGGTAAAGTACATTTTTATGCACATTGCATCCAAAATTTTTCAAAAATGTGGAGATGTTTTTCACCAATTTATTATAAATTTTATAATAAGCGGTAGCAAAATGATTTTCTGTCTGTCAACGAATGGCTCATGGATGATGTTAACTGTGATGACAATCATGTTTTCGTTTGGCGACCGAACATATTTTACTTAATGGTATCTTCTCAAAGTAGTGGGATGTGTGACATCCAGCACATGTCACATCCAGCACAGTACCCCCTCCCCCCCCGGCTGAGAGAAAATTTTTCTAAGTCCAAAAGACAAAGACCATGACTCATTCAAGGTCATTTAAACAAAGACCATGACTCATTCATTGGATGACTCATCATATTTTTTCAAGGTCATTTAAACAAAGACCATGACTCATTCAAGTTCATTGGATGACTCATCAAATTTTATAATATATTTAATTTTAAACAAAGACCATGACTCATTCAAGGTCATTGGATGACTCATCATATTTTTTCAAGGTCATTTAAACAAAGACCATGACTCATTCAAGGTCATTGGATGACTCATCAATTTTTTCAAGGTAATTTAAACAAAGACCATGACTCATTCAAGGTCATTGGATGACTCATCATATTTTTTCAAGGTCATTCAAAAGTAGGTCAAGGTCACTGGATGACTCATCGATTTTTTCAAGGTCATTAAAAAGTAGGTCAAGGTCATTAAAAAGTAGGTCAAGGTCATTGGATGACTCTTCATATTTTTTCAAGGTCATTTAAACAAAGACCATGACTCATTCAAGGTCATTGGATGACTCATCATATTTTTCCAAGGTCATTTGAACAAAGAACATGACTCATCCAAGGTCATCGGATGACTCATCATATTTTTCAAGGTCATTTAAACAAAGACCATGATTCATCCAAGGTCATTGGATGACTCATCATATTTTTCAAGGTCATTTAAACAAAGACCATGACTCATCCAAGGTCATTGAATGACTCATCATATTTTTTCAAGGTCATTTAAACAAAGACCACTACTCATTCAATGTCATTGGATGACTCATCATATTTTTTCAAGGTCATTCAAAAGTAGGTCAAGGTCACTCAAAAGTAGGTCATGGTCATTGGATGACTCATCATATTTTTTCAAGGTCATTTAAACAAAGACCATGACTCATTCAAGGTCACGGATTTTTTAATCATTTTTTAATTATAATATATCTACTTACTTTTATAAGTAGTATATATTTTGTAAATTTAATTTTATTATTATTTTTTATAAATATTATTATTTTTATTATTATTTTTTATAAATATTATTATTATTACTATTTTTATTATTATTATTACTATTATTATTATTATTATTATTATTATTATTATTACTATTATTATTATTATTATTACTATTTTTATTACTATTATTATTATTATTACTATTATTATTTTATTATTATTATTAATATTATTACTATAATTAATAAAAACTATATACAAATAATTATTTTTATTATTCTTATTATTATTATTATTGTTATTATTATTATTATTATCATGATTTTTATTATTTATTATTATAAGTATTATTATTATTATTGTTATTATTATTATTATTACTATTATTAATATTATTATTATTATTATTATAATTATTTTTATTATTATTATTATTATTATTAATAGTATTAGTTTTATTATTATTATTATAAATATTATTATTTTTATTATTATTATTATTTTTAATAGTATTATTTTATTATTATTATTATTATTATTATTATTATATTATTATTATTATTATTATTATTATTATTATTATTATTATTATTATTATTGTTATTATTATTATTATCATGATTTTTATTATTTATTATTATTATTATTATTATTATTATTATTGTCAAGGTCATTGGATGACTCATCATAACTTTTCAAGGTCATTCAAAAGTAGGTCAAGGTCACTCAAAAGTAGGTCAAGGTCATTGGATGACTCATCATATTTTTCCAAGGTCATTTGAACAAAGAACATGACTCATCCAAGGTCATCGGATGACTCATCATATTTTTCAAGGTCATTTAAACAAAGACCATGATTCATCCAAGGTCATTGGATGACTCATCATATTTTTCAAGGTCATTTAAACAAAGACCATGACTCATCCAAGGTCATTGAATGACTCATCATATTTTTTCAAGGTCATTTAAACAAAGACCACGACTCATTCAATGTCATTGGATGACTCATCATATTTTTTCAAGGTCATTCAAAAGTAGGTCAAGGTCACTCAAAAGTAGGTCATGGTCATTGGATGACTCATCATATTTTTTCAAGGTCATTTAAACAAAGACCATGACTCATTCAAGGTCACGGATTTTTTAATCATTTTTTAATTATAATATATCTACTTACTTTTATAAGTAGTATATATTTTGTAAATTTAATTTTATTATTATTTTTTATAAATATTATTATTTTTATTATTATTTTTTATAAATATTATTATTATTACTATTTTTATTATTATTATTACTATTATTATTATTATTATTATTATTATTATTATTACTATTATTATTATTATTATTACTATTTTTATTACTATTATTATTATTATTACTATTATTATTTTTATTATTATTATTAATATTATTACTATAATTAATAAAAACTATATACAAATAATTATTTTTATTATTCTTATTATTATTATTATTATTGTTATTATTATTATTATTATCATGATTTTTATTATTTATTATTATAAGTATTATTATTATTATTGTTATTATTATTATTATTACTATTATTAATATTATTATTATTATTATTATAATTATTTTTATTATTCTTATTATTATTATTAATAGTATTAGTTTTATTATTATTATTATAAATATTATTATTTTTATTATTATTATTATTTTTAATAGTATTATTTTATTATTATTATTATTATTATTATTATTATTAATATTATTATTATTATTATTATTATTATTATTATTATTATTATTATTATTATTGTTATTATTATTATTATCATGATTTTTATTATTTATTATTATTATTATTATTATTATTATTATTGTCAAGGTCATTGGATGACTCATCATAATTTTTCAAGGTCATTCAAAAGTAGGTCAAGGTCACTCAAAAGTAGGTCAAGGTCATTGGATGACTCATCATATTTTTTCAAGGTCACGGAATTTTTAATCATTTTTCAATTATAATATGTCTACTTACTTTTATAAGTAGTATATATTTTGTAAATTTTATTCTATTTTATTATTATTTTTTATAAATATTATTATTTTTATTATTATCTTTATTATTATTTTTTATAAATATTATTATTTTTATTATTATCTTTATTATTATTTTTTATAAATATTATTATTTTTTGAAATATTATTTTTTTTTTCAAGGTCACTCAAAAGTAGGTCAAGGTCATTCAAAAAATTTTCAAGGTCACGGAATTTTTAATCATTGTTTAAATATAATCTATCTACTTACTTTTATAAGTAGTATATATTTTGTAATTTTTATTCTATTATTATTTTTATTGATATTAATATTATTATTATTACAAGATTTTATTAATAATTTCCTATGTTTCATGTGCTTGTTACTCACGCTCTTATATTGATAATGTCCTTATTATTCATGCGCTCCTATTGACCATATCTTTATAAGTCATGTGCGTGCAATGTTTAATAATATTATTAATGTGTAACAAAGACATTGAAAACACACACACACATATATATATATATATATAGTGTTAAATAATATTTACTCTCATAAAATGACATTAGATATTTCAGAATCACTTTTAAATCATACAGAGGTTTTATTTTATTTTTATTAATTGTATTAATCTTCTAAATTAAGATACCAGAATTCAGTATTGAATGGAATCAGACATTTTTAATAATCGATAGACTGTTCACAGAAACCTATGATTATTTATTACTATCAAAAATAAATAAGTCTTTTAAACATCACAACATTCAAATTCTCGTAGAATTATTCGGTTTCAAAAAGTCACTAATGAAATTATCTAGTTGTATATTATTTCTAAATAATATAAATCCTACAGAAATTAATATGCTTAATATATTCTGGGTATGCATGGATTTCAGGTTTGGCAAATATCGAGATGTTATTCAATCCTACATTGATAATGCAGATAAAATCGAAATAAAAATCAAGGATAAACTGGATGAAGTACAAAAACAATATCTTACATGTTCAAGTTGTTTAATTAATAAAGTCAATATTTTATATTTACCATGTGGGCATATCATTATTTGTTCATCATGTTTTAAAAACTCTAATAGGTGTGAAAGTTGTGGTATAATTATTGATGAGTACCATTCTGTGTATATGTAATAAATGTTATTTTGTTTCTAAAGAAATATTATTCAAGTTACTTTTAACTATTGTGAACATGATCTCAAACCCTAATTTATAAAAGCAACTAATAATAAAATAATCAAAACATAATAAAATAAGTAAATGAAAATGTACAAGTTTAGTTTTCTATAATATACAAGTTTTATTACATAATTGTTCGAAATCGTCTGATAAATCCTTTTATTGATGATGATCATTCAGAAGCCAAAATTTCATTGAAAATATCTTGAAATGGCTGAGATCTAATATAGTTAAAAACACAATAAAAATTTACGATAAGAGAGGACAATATGAAGTTTATGCTTAATTATTGACAGACCAAGTGAGGTCAAAAAGTACCTCGGCTTCATTGCACAAATTAGGCTTAGCTTGTCGAGTAATTGCACATTACACAACTTTCATGCGCGGACACTACAAAGTGTCATAGGCACTAAATTAATTAATTAATGTTTATTACTACCAAAATAATTATTTGCAGACTAGGGAGATTATAGCCGCCTACGACCAGCTTGTAAATAAAATATAATAAAGTGTAAAGATATTATTATATTTAAAAATACAAACAAATAATTCATCCATTTAAACTCATCGAAATCGAATGATGGGAGTCAAAATAATGTTATTATTTAGTCAAAACGTGATATATTAAAGGCGCGCGGGTATACTTTTAATCAATATAATTTGTAAAGTTTTTTTTTTATAACTATATTCCTAAAATCAATTAATAAAACCATAGTTTTTAATATATATTCATTAGTCAAGTCTTTGTTAAACATTCACTTGTATTGCATCTACATTGTGAACTAACATAATCCACGTATATTGAAAATTTGATATATTCATATTTGCTATAAAGAGTTTTAAAATATGTTGAAATTAAAAGTGTGAAAACTGAAAATACTCAGAAAGCAGAAAAAATGATAATTGATATTAGTAATTCTGTGTTTATCCAATCTATTTGTATTAAGATATATTTTATAAGTAATATAACAACTGTAAAATAAAATATCTGTAATATTCAACAGATCTCTATTAATATTATTAATTAATACTATTATTATTATTATTATTATACTTTAACTTTTTATTATTATTACCATTTCATTAACATTATTTTCGTCTATTATAATTTTATTATCAAGCATTTCGTCATCATGTGTGTTATCAACATTTATATTTAAAGATCTAAAATTTATAATTGAAGAATATTAAAATGTTTACTATTAAATTATCAAAAGTGGATAACATAACTAATTAATGATAATATTAAGTTAATTTATAAAGTTTTTACTTAAATTTTGAACTCAAATATATTTTATAAGCTAATTTTAACTTAAAGTATATATTTTATGTGTAAATATCTAATTGTGATTTGAGTGAGTAAATTGATGCACTATGTGTATATTAGTAACAGATGGCTATCAGGTAGGTACAATATGAGTAAAGAGGGAGTTAACACATAATAAATCAATAAAAAGAAAACTAATTTACCCAATGAATCAATAAAAACAAAAGCATATGGAAACCAATCTACACAATAAAACCCCAGTTATTTTATGAAAATATTTATTAAAATGACATTCTAGCACTATTGACTTTCCAAATTGGAGTCATGACATCATCTGAATTGATCCTCTATCCTTGTATAATGATAATTGTATACCAATGAAAGTTTTCAATAAAATTTACTTCTTTATTAGCAATATAAAACTTTGCATTCTCGTGGCCAAGATATATGTTGTTATCGCTTCTTAACTTGATATTCATTGTATTTAGAATTTCGTTTACTAATTACAATCTGCATCCGATATTATTGGGTATTGATTAATGTGATTGGCATTGAAAATTTGATATATTCATATTTGCTATAAAGATTCTAAAAATATTTTGAAATTAAAAATGTCAAAACTGAAGATACTCAGAAAGCTGAAAAATTAGCTATGATGTATATAACCTTAATGTCTGCATAACCTCTTCATAATCTCGAAGTTTGAGTAATAAATTGCATCGATATTGCATTTTAAATGAATGGATATTGCAATAAAATATTATAAAAAATCATACGGAAACAAGTGATCAAAACTTATCTATATATATATATATATATATATTTTTTTTATGATGGAATAATACCAGTTGAGGTTCTAAGGATCTATATAGAAATGTTTTGTAATCAAGTAATTCTAAAACAAATTGAATAGTTATACATGTTTTTGTTACAAATTAATAAATTTTATCATAATTCATTAAAATATTTAAGTAAAACAATATAAAAAAGTTTTATGTAAATTGTTACATTGTTGTATTAACTTAATATTGAATCGAAGTAATGAACCAGAAAAATTTATTTAAATATTACCATCAAATTATTTATGATAATTATAGTAAAGATAATAACGTTTTAAGTAAATTATTACAAAATCATAAAATAACACAACTTGCAAATACTGCGATAAATTATTTTAATAAAATAGTTAACAAATAATAAAAATAATAATAATAATAATAATAATAAAAATAATAATAATCATAAATTTTAATAATTTGACAGATAAAAAATTAGTTCTGATACTAGATGCTAACTAAATATTAACAAAATATTTTAATGGGGATACATAACTTGAGTACTTAATGTAATGTTCAGATGGATGAATAAGGTTTTGTTAATCATATACGATTCACGGCTTTTTATGTAAAAATAATTGAAAATGAGTCAATTATCATCAAATTAATACTGTCCAATAAAGATATCATAGCTTGTTTTAAATATCTGATTTAATCGAATTTCCATTGATTTGTCGTAGATTTTGAATCTAAAAAACATACATTCAAAGATTTACTCACTGTTCGATGAAGGGGTTACATATCATTGTGGTATTAAATAAATCGGGAACAAAATTACTTTAAAGGGTTGATAAATGTATCGATACAAAGTTGACATATATGCACATACAAGGTTGACACAACTGCATTCACATGATATAACATTCACACATCTATCAATCAAAATCATGCATTTGGGTCGCAGATGAGTAATAAAATCAATCAAATAACAAAAATGAGCAAATCACATATAAAACACGATAATTATACATTGAGGTTATCAATTTTAATCAATGTGAGGTATTTATCACATATAAAATCTAACCTATTTCATACAATTTAACAGTCTTAATATGTTTGTTATGAAAACATGGGTATATTTGGGGTACTTCATTGAAATATATCACTCACTGTTGAGAATTATTTTACGTTAGACATAAACCATCAAAACATTTATTTTAGAATTATTGGAAGTTGAACTTTGTTTTATAAAACTGTCGTAACTTTTATCAAATTCAATTGGTAAAACAGAAAAAATATTTTTACTACATTACATATATACAAAATGATATTCTTCAATAATTATACCACAACTTTCACATTTACGAGTAGTGGTTTTGAAACAAGAAAAACAAATAATTATATGTCCACAAGGTAAATATATGATGAATGCTTTGTTAATCTGAGAAATTGATCATGTCAGAAAATCTTTTCTTGCATCGGACAGTTTTTCGAATTTTTATATTTCTATTTTATCGACATTATCATCAATAATTTCATCAGTGATTTGTTGAATCCAAACAAGTCTACAAAACATTCAACTAATTCATGTTTAAAGGATTTATTTCAATTTTGCTAGAAATATATCATCAAATTTTGATGCCAAAAGCCTATCAATTATTAAAAAGGTCTGACCCCCATATAACACCTAATTTAAATGGTTAGTTTATTCAATAAATATCAAACAAAACTTCTGTATCCTTTATCACCATTTATGAAAATAAAATCTAAGGTAATTTATTAATGAATGTTTAATAAATGTTTAGTAAAATATAAAATTTTGTTATTCATTGATTTTCACGATAAAATATCCATGGCAATGTTGATATTTAACATACAACATGGTCATACAATTTGATCATACAACATTGAGCGAATCATATATATGTATATTAGTTAATACATAGCCATTTCGTAAGTTCTTAATAATTTTACTAATATTAATTATATAATTGAGTATTTGTTACCAAATTGGAAGTCATACAGGCTTAGTCAACTTCTATATATATATATGTTTAGAAATTATTTTTATTTTTATACATATTTATTGGATATTTTGGTAAGAAAACATATAAATTATGTAAAAGTATGGGCCATTCTCAAATATTTTCCTTTGCAAATATTTTTCCGTCAAAACATTTAAAAATCTATTAAACCAGTTTCATAGACGAAATTTATAACCCAAAGAAAAATTTTCCAGTTAAACTGTTATATTATTGTTTTTAAAGCGACTTTGTCCAATCAGATTAATGTATGCTCGTTGCACCTAAATTGCAATGTCTTTGTTTGGGAATCGAACATAATATTGTTTTACTAAGTTTTACTATGTATTTTACAGTATTTATTAATGTCATTATGGTTCTTTTTATGTGTGTATTTATAATGTGCAATTAAACACTCTTTGTGTTACTTTCATCCAAATATTTTATATATTTTCCTATGATACTTTCGAATTCATTTACGAAATGGTAAATTAAATATTTTATGTAGATTATTTAATTTAATTTTTTATTTTTAATTTTAATTTTAAATATTTAGATATATATTTGAGTATTAATTCATCATTTTTATTTGAAAAATAATTAACATTTATTTTCTACAAAATTTTGAGTGTACATTTGATTGATGATATCGAAAGTACGATCATCTTTTACGAAAATTTAAAAATAATCATTATTATTATTATTAATTCATATGATTTTGAATGTATTCCTAACATAACTAAATTTTGATTTTCTATGAAGGAGTTTTCATCCAATAAATTATTTACAAACACAAATAAATACAAATAAAAGTAAAAATAATCAAAAAGTTATAAATTCTATTTTAAAAACATTCGTCTTCTTCTTTATTCAATAGTTCTTTTAAATTTTCGTTTTCTCTTCTGAGTTTTTCTAACTTTATACACATTTTTCGATATTTATTAATAAGAACATCTTTTTCTGTGATATATTTTTCAAAGATTTTCATATACTCTTCTCTCTGCACTTTCAGATGTTCCTTTAAGAATGTTTCTTCAATCTTCTGTTTTTTAACTTTATCAATAGAGTCTCCTAATAATAATATATAACTTTATGAAAATTAAAATTTTATACTTATTGAGTTTTCCAGTTTCATTGAAGATATCAACTCCTTGTTTTCAGTGGTTTTATTTTCTTTATTCATAATGTAACAATGAATTATAATTAAATTATTGGAAGATATATTCTATCAGTCATTACGTTGTGGTATTTTATGATTATTTTACGTTGCAGTATTTTAAAATAACTTTAAAAATATTTATTTTACTTTATAAATCTAATATGATAATTTTGTATGATCAAATTGTATGACCATATTTTCATTAACAAAATATCAACATTGCCATGGATATTTTATCGTGAATATCAATGAATAACAAAATTTTATATTTTACTAAACATTTATTAAACATTCATTAATAAATTACCTTAGATTTTATTTTCATAAATGATGATAAAGGATACAGAAGTTTGGTTTGATATTTATTGAATAAACTAACCATTTAAATTAGGTGTTATATGGGGGTCAGACCTTTTTAATAATTGATAGGCTTTTGGCATCAAAATTTGATGATATATTTCTAGCAAAATTGAAATAAATCCTTTAAACATGAATTAGTTGAATGTTTTGTAGACTTGTTTGGATTCAACAAATCACTGATGAAATTATTGATGATAATGTCGATAAAATAGAAATATAAAAATTCGAAAAACTGTCCGATGCAAGAAAAGATTTTCTGACATGATCAATTTCTCAGATTAACAAAGCATTCATCATATATTTACCTTGTGGACATATAATTATTTGTTTTTCTTGTTTCAAAACCACTACTCGTAAATGTGAAAGTTGTGGTATAATTATTGAAGAATATCATTTTGTATATATGTAATGTAGTAAAAATATTTTTTCTGTTTTACCAATTGAATTTGATAAAAGTTACGACAGTTTTATAAAACAAAGTTCAACTTCCAATAATTCTAAAATAAATGTTTTGATGGTTTATGTCTAACGTAAAATAATTCTCAACAGTGAGTGATATATTTCAATGAAGTACCCCAAATATACCCATGTTTTCATAACAAACATATTAAGACTGTTAAATTGTATGAAATAGGTTAGATTTTATATGTGATAAATACCTCACATTGATTAAAATTGATAACCTCAATGTATAATTATCGTGTTTTATATGTGATTTGCTCATTTTTGTTATTTGATTGATTTTATTACTCATCTGCGACCCAAATGCATGATTTTGATTGATAGATGTGTGAATGTTATATCATGTGAATGCAGTTGTGTCAACCTTGTATGTGCATATATGTCAACTTTGTATCGATACATTTATCAACCCTTTAAAGTAATTTTGTTCCCGATTTATTTAATACCACAATGATATGTAACCCCTTCATCGAACAGTGAGTAAATCTTTGAATGTATGTTTTTTAGATTCAAAATCTACGACAAATCAATGGAAATTCGATTAAATCAGATATTTAAAACAAGCTATGATATCTTTATTGGACAGTATTAATTTGATGATAATTGACTCATTTTCAATTATTTTTACATAAAAAGCCGTGAATCGTATATGATTAACAAAACCTTATTCATCCATCTGAACATTACATTAAGTACTCAAGTTATGTATCCCCATTAAAATATTTTGTTAATATTTAGTTAGCATCTAGTATCAGAACTAATTTTTTATCTGTCAAATTATTAAAATTTATGATTATTATTATTTTTATTATTATTATTATTATTATTTTTATTATTTGTTAACTATTTTATTAAAATAATTTATCGCAGTATTTGCAAGTTGTGTTATTTTATGATTTTGTAATAATTTACTTAAAACGTTATTATCTTTACTATAATTATCATAAATAATTTGATGGTAATATTTAAATAAATTTTTCTGGTTCATTACTTCGATTCAATATTAAGTTAATACAACAATGTAACAATTTACATAAAACTTTTTTATATTGTTTTACTTAAATATTTTAATGAATTATGATAAAATTTATTAATTTGTAACAAAAACATGTATAACTATTCAATTTGTTTTAGAATTACTTGATTACAAAACATTTCTATATAGATCCTTAGAACCTCAACTGGTATTATTCCATCATAAAAAAAATATATATATATATATATATAGATAAGTTTTGATCACTTGTTTCCGTATGATTTTTTATAATATTTTATTGCAATATCCATTCATTTAAAATGCAATATCGATGCAATTTATTACTCAAACTTCGAGATTATGAAGAGGTTATGCAGACATTAAGGTTATATACATCATAGCTAATTTTTCAGCTTTCTGAGTATCTTCAGTTTTGACATTTTTAATTTCAAAATATTTTTAGAATCTTTATAGCAAATATGAATATATCAAATTTTCAATGCCAATCACATTAATCAATACCCAATAATATCGGATGCAGATTGTAATTAGTAAACGAAATTCTAAATACAATGAATATCAAGTTAAGAAGCGATAACAACATATATCTTGGCCACGAGAATGCAAAGTTTTATATTGCTAATAAAGAAGTAAATTTTATTGAAAACTTTCATTGGTATACAATTATCATTATACAAGGATAGAGGATCAATTCAGATGATGTCATGACTCCAATTTGGAAAGTCAATAGTGCTAGAATGTCATTTTAATAAATATTTTCATAAAATAACTGGGGTTTTATTGTGTAGATTGGTTTCCATATGCTTTTGTTTTTATTGATTCATTGGGTAAATTAGTTTTCTTTTTATTGATTTATTATGTGTTAACTCCCTCTTTACTCATATTGTACCTACCTGATAGCCATCTGTTACTAATATACACATAGTGCATCAATTTACTCACTCAAATCACAATTAGATATTTACACATAAAATATATACTTTAAGTTAAAATTAGCTTATAAAATATATTTGAGTTCAAAATTTAAGTAAAAACTTTATAAATTAACTTAATATTATCATTAATTAGTTATGTTATCCACTTTTGATAATTTAATAGTAAACATTTTAATATTCTTCAATTATAAATTTTAGATCTTTAAATATAAATGTTGATAACACACATGATGACGAAATGCTTGATAATAAAATTATAATAGACGAAAATAATGTTAATGAAATGGTAATAATAATAAAAAGTTAAAGTATAATAATAATAATAATAGTATTAATTAATAATATTAATAGAGATCTGTTGAATATTACAGATATTTTATTTTACAGTTGTTATATTACTTATAAAATATATCTTAATACAAATAGATTGGATAAACACAGAATTACTAATATCAATTATCATTTTTTCTGCTTTCTGAGTATTTTCAGTTTTCACACTTTTAATTTCAACATATTTTAAAACTCTTTATAGCAAATATGAATATATCAAATTTTCAATATACGTGGATTATGTTAGTTCACAATGTAGATGCAATACAAGTGAATGTTTAACAAAGACTTGACTAATGAATATATATTAAAAACTATGGTTTTATTAATTGATTTTAGGAATATAGTTATAAAAAAAAAACTTTACAAATTATATTGATTAAAAGTATACCCGCGCGCCTTTAATATATCACGTTTTGACTAAATAATAACATTATTTTGACTCCCATCATTCGATTTCGATGAGTTTAAATGGATGAATTATTTGTTTGTATTTTTAAATATAATAATATCTTTACACTTTATTATATTTTATTTACAAGCTGGTCGTAGGCGGCTATAATCTCCCTAGTCTGCAAATAATTATTTTGGTAGTAATAAACATTAATTAATTAATTTAGTGCCTATGACACTTTGTAGTGTCCGCGCATGAAAGTTGTGTAATGTGCAATTACTCGACAAGCTAAGCCTAATTTGTGCAATGAAGCCGAGGTACTTTTTGACCTCACTTGGTCTGTCAATAATTAAGCATAAACTTCATATTGTCCTCTCTTATCGTAAATTTTTATTGTGTTTTTAACTATATTAGATCTCAGCCATTTCAAGATATTTTCAATGAAATTTTGGCTTCTGAATGATCATCATCAATAAAAGGATTTATCAGACGATTTCGAACAATTATGTAATAAAACTTGTATATTATAGAAAACTAAACTTGTACATTTTCATTTACTTATTTTATTATGTTTTGATTATTTTATTATTAGTTGCTTTTATAAATTAGGGTTTGAGATCATGTTCACAATAGTTAAAAGTAACTTGAATAATATTTCTTTAGAAACAAAATAACATTTATTACATATACACAGAATGGTACTCATCAATAATTATACCACAACTTTCACACCTATTAGAGTTTTTAAAACATGATGAACAAATAATGATATGCCCACATGGTAAATATAAAATATTGACTTTATTAATTAAACAACTTGAACATGTAAGATATTGTTTTTGTACTTCATCCAGTTTATCCTTGATTTTTATTTCGATTTTATCTGCATTATCAATGTAGGATTGAATAACATCTCGATATTTGCCAAACCTGAAATCCATGCATACCCAGAATATATTAAGCATATTAATTTCTGTAGGATTTATATTATTTAGAAATAATATACAACTAGATAATTTCATTAGTGACTTTTTGAAACCGAATAATTCTACGAGAATTTGAATGTTGTGATGTTTAAAAGACTTATTTATTTTTGATAGTAATAAATAATCATAGGTTTCTGTGAACAGTCTATCGATTATTAAAAATGTCTGATTCCATTCAATACTGAATTCTGGTATCTTAATTTAGAAGATTAATACAATTAATAAAAATAAAATAAAACCTCTGTATGATTTAAAAGTGATTCTGAAATATCTAATGTCATTTTATGAGAGTAAATATTATTTAACACTATATATATATATATATATGTGTGTGTGTTTTCAATGTCTTTGTTACACATTAATAATATTATTAAACATTGCACGCACATGACTTATAAAGATATGGTCAATAGGAGCGCATGAATAATAAGGACATTATCAATATAAGAGCGTGAGTAACAAGCACATGAAACATAGGAAATTATTAATAAAATCTTGTAATAATAATAATATTAATATCAATAAAAATAATAATAGAATAAAAATTACAAAATATATACTACTTATAAAAGTAAGTAGATAGATTATATTTAAACAATGATTAAAAATTCCGTGACCTTGAAAATTTTTTGAATGACCTTGACCTACTTTTGAGTGACCTTGAAAAAAAAAATAATATTTCAAAAAATAATAATATTTATAAAAAATAATAATAAAGATAATAATAAAAATAATAATATTTATAAAAAATAATAATAAAGATAATAATAAAAATAATAATATTTATAAAAAATAATAATAAAGATAATAATAAAAATAATAATATTTATAAAAAATAATAATAAAATAGAATAAAATTTACAAAATATATACTACTTATAAAAGTAAGTAGACATATTATAATTGAAAAATGATTAAAAATTCCGTGACCTTGAAAAAATATGATGAGTCATCCAATGACCTTGACCTACTTTTGAGTGACCTTGACCTACTTTTGAATGACCTTGAAAAATTATGATGAGTCATCCAATGACCTTGACAATAATAATAATAATAATAATAATAATAATAATAAATAATAAAAATCATGATAATAATAATAATAACAATAATAATAATAATAATAATAATAATAATAATAATAATAATAATAATAATATTAATAATAATAATAATAATAATAATAAAATAATACTATTAAAAATAATAATAATAATAAAAATAATAATATTTATAATAATAATAATAAAACTAATACTATTAATAATAATAATAAGAATAATAAAAATAATTATAATAATAATAATAATAATATTAATAATAGTAATAATAATAATAATAACAATAATAATAATAATACTTATAATAATAAATAATAAAAATCATGATAATAATAATAATAATAACAATAATAATAATAATAAGAATAATAAAAATAATTATTTGTATATAGTTTTTATTAATTATAGTAATAATATTAATAATAATAATAAAAATAATAATAGTAATAATAATAATAATAGTAATAAAAATAGTAATAATAATAATAATAATAGTAATAATAATAATAATAATAATAATAATAATAATAGTAATAATAATAATAAAAATAGTAATAATAATAATATTTATAAAAAATAATAATAAAAATAATAATATTTATAAAAAATAATAATAAAATTAAATTTACAAAATATATACTACTTATAAAAGTAAGTAGATATATTATAATTAAAAAATGATTAAAAAATCCGTGACCTTGAATGAGTCATGGTCTTTGTTTAAATGACCTTGAAAAAATATGATGAGTCATCCAATGACCATGACCTACTTTTGAGTGACCTTGACCTACTTTTGAATGACCTTGAAAAAATATGATGAGTCATCCAATGACATTGAATGAGTCGTGGTCTTTGTTTAAATGACCTAGAAAAATATGATGAGTCATCCGATGACCTTGGATGAGTCATGTTCTTTGTTTAAATGACCTTGGAAAAATATGATGAGTCATCCAATGACCTTGAGTGAGTCATGTTCTTTGTTTAAATGACCTTGAAAAAATATGATGAGTCATCCAATGACCTTGAATGAGTCATGGTCTTTGTTTAAATGACCTTGAAAAAATATGATGAGTCATCCAATGACCTTGACCTACTTTTGAATGACCTTGACCTACTTTTGAATGACCTTGAAAAAATATGATGAGTCATCCAATGACCTTGAATGAGTCATGGTCTTTGTTTAAAATTAAAAATATATATTATAAAATATGATGAGTCATCCTATGACCTTGAATGAGTCATGGTCTTTGTTTAAAATTAAAAATATATATTATAAAATATGATGAGTCATCCTATGACCTTGAATGAGTCATGGTCTTTGTTTAAAATTAAAAATATTATAAAATATGATGAGTCATCCAATGACCTTGAATGAGTCATGGTCTTTGTTTAAAATAAAAATATTATAAAATATGATGAGTCATCCAATGACCTTGAATGAGTCATGGTCTTTGTTTAAATGACCTTGAAAAATATGATGAGTCATCCAATGACCTTGAATGAGTCATGGTCTTTGTTTCAATGACCTTGAAAAAATATGATGAGTCATCCAATGACCTTGAATGAGTCATGGTCTTTGTTTAAATGACATTGAAAAAATATGATGAGTCATCCAATGACCTTGAATGAGTCATGGTCTTTGTTTCAATGACCTTGAATGAGTCATGGTCTTTGTCTTTTGGACTTAGAAAAATTTTCTCTCAGCCGGGGGGGGGAGGGGGTACTGTGCTGGATGTGACATGTGCTGGATGTGACACATCCCACTACTTCTCAAAGCATCCCACATACAATAAAGTAAATACTGGAAATTGATTTCTTCACTGTATTGCATTAGCCGCCTTGCTGATTCTAAATTAGGACACTCAATCGTGGCTTTCTTAAATCAATTATATACCCTAACGTCCACCAAACAAAAATGACACGTCAAACCTCAAACATTTTCTCTTCCAGGTTGCTCACTGTCGTATGCATTCTACTGTATGCATCGTTAAGTGAATAAATAAGCGGTTTGGCATTTAAGCACAAAAAAGGATAAGATTTTTGAAGGTAGTTATTGTAACAAAGTTCATGGAGTCAAATAATCATAGCTGGACTCAATATGTGGTCATAAACTATACACCTGATTCAGTTCATTAAAAACTTCTATAATAGAAGTTTTAATGAATATCCAATTACGATTATGATTAATTTTATGAATTAGCCATTTTTAAAATGGCTGATAGGTAAGTTTTTTAATAAAGTATATTTTAAAGCTTGGATTGTGACCTCGTATATTTATGAGATCACTATTCTCTTAAAGAATACTTTTCATCAACGTGTATTTTAAATTTACTTTTATTAATTTTCTTTGGGTTTTTAAGAATTTATGCCAATTTATGTAAATTAATGGAATTATTTTCGAATAAATGTAAGTCCGATTAATTGAAAACTAAAATTTATTATTATAAAGTTTCTATATTCGAATAAACTATTTCTCTTTTCCTTAGAAATTCGTTTTAGCTGCCATCTTTTTTACCTTTGGTTCTGGTTCCACTGCTCCTGGTAAATTGCAAATGAGGTAAAAACTCAATGTATTTTAAGTACAAGTTAAATGTTACATTGTTATTTCTTCATCTCTTCAAAACCTAGAGTTTCGATGGATATTTTTGAAATATCTGAAATGTTGTAAAAATATTAAATTGATGGAATTTCATGAAAAATTTTACGAAATTATTTCTTAATTTTCTCTACAACTCAAAGTAGAGTTTTTGGTATCTTTTTCAAAAATTTTCGGCTTTAATTTTAAAAAAATTGTCTAAAATGTTACTAAAAATAGTTTTATATAAAGTTTATATTGAACTGAACATTTCTACATTTTGAAAGTTTGCATACATTATTTACTATGTATTGTGTTTATGTTTAAAAATTTTTTTCTTCAATTTCATTCCTTTTTTTTATTCAGTTGAACAAATTACATGCAGACACGGGTAAGTATGTGTGTCCCTATATTATAACATTATTGATTTTTTCATTTTATTATAGGAGTTTTTAATGAACTGAAATAGGTGTATTATTTCTTGCTGTGATAAATTGGGTGTGCAATTTTGTGTATGCAACTATGATTACAAATATATGTTCGGAGCATTGTGTTTCAGCACGTTTGGTCAGAACTGCCAATTGGTATTATTTATTTAATTTATTAAAACCAAATAATATTCTTGTTCCGTGAATAATGGACGAAAAGAAATTTGAGGAAATTTGATAAATTCGGAAATTCTTTAGAGATTTTTACAATTTCCACCAATTTGGGGGCTGTGCTAGTTAATGGGAGTATATTATAGCTTAGCGAATATGAGAAGTAACTAACTTTATTTCATTTTTGGATTTATCCTAAATTATGCAAAACCTTGTTTGTACATTATTTCCACATCAAGATTTCATAACAGATTGGAACTCTTACAATTTTATGCAGTTTTGAAAGGTTTAGAATTTCTGCTCTGGTGACTTTAGAAAATCCTATTGAGTTACTCTAAGACATGGAAATTATGATATTTTAGGGATGGTATATGAAGATAAGTAACTTTTGTTAATAAACATTATGACAAATCAGATGAAAATTAGGAGTTGTATATAAATAACAACAACATTTATGGGTAACGGATAATATCCAATTAAAGTTTAATGGAATAAGTGAATTTTAAATAAGATCTACTCAATTTCGGTTACACCATCGAGGTAGATATAGAAATACTTACATCTGTTCACGACAAATTTGATTGCTCTAAAGTACGATCAAGTATGGACATAAAAACATTGACTACGGCAAAGTTCATAAGCTAGCAAATTTACTTAGGGTGAGAATTTCAAAAATTAAGGACATTCTGATTACGTGAATGATGCCGAAAAGAAATTTGAAATGTTTTTAAAATTGATAACAATTAATTTCGTAATAATTAAAAATACTACGAGAAATGCAAATTAGGAATTTAAAAAAAATTATAGAAAAATTATAGAAAAAGTAAAAACGTTAAAATTGAGTTAATTAATTTATAATAATATTTATGCATCGAAATTTTATTAAATTTTGTTTCTTTATACTAAGTGTTTTGTACCAAAATGGCAATCTGACTAATCATTATATTTTGACTTAAATACTTTATTCAAAATAAAAACAGAATGTAATAAAATAATTTCACTACGAACCGGTTAATAACACAATTTCATTTTACATAACGAAGAAAGAACAGCAGATCTCATCTAAAATCTGTCGAAAAATGGCTTTCAAATAATTTATATATAAATATTTAAAAAATAATTTAATTTTCAATAGAACCTTTGCTAATTAATTAATGACGCTATCTCTTGAATTAAAACAAATAAAAAGAAAACAGTGCAAAATTAATAACAATTGATAACAAATGTTGAAGCAATAATTTTCTGCAAAAGGTATCAGTAAGTAGCAAATCACAAAATAAGGATCATGCCAATAATTTTACATTAATGCGGAATTATGAAACTACAAACTAAATAATTAATTAAACTTTGTAGAGGACATAAATAAATTATTAAAGGACAACAAATGCGTCGAATTTGACATGGGAGTTTGTGATTTATGAATCTGAGGTAGCAGTAAAAATTTGTTTATTATATAGAAATTTTATAAAAAATGAAGAAAAAATTTTAAACTCACTCGTGTTATTGAAATAGAAAAAAGCAAAATAAAATTAATAAAATTGGTCAATTGTGGGAAACAGAGAATTTCAAAAGTAACTGTCAAAATTGAGAAAATTAAAAGAAATATCAAACCTATCAAATTTATTCATAAATTGTGTATTTGCTCGTGAAAATTTATTTGTTATTTGTTGAGTATTTTGCTATAAAATTTAAGAAAGCCTCACAATTAATCCTATCGAATTGTACCGAAACTCAAAAGTCAGCGTTTATATATTTTAAATATTACTCAATAGAAATTAATAAATGATAAAATATTATTTAGATTTTATTGTTTTATCAAAATCTTTTTATAAATCGAGGATTCCTGCTTGATAGATTCTCGCGTCATGTATTCAATGTTCACGATCTTTTCAATGTTCTTTTCAATTTTCTTTTCAATTTTCTTTTCAATTTTCATGATTTTTCTTTCTGATTCAATCGATAACTTTCTTTCTTTTTTCATTTGATTATTCGACAGTTTCACATTGGCATTCGGCGCACGAGTTGCGATTGGTTGATTTCTTTTAATTTGCGATTGATTGTTTTTTTCTTTCACAATTTTAGAACTTGATTTGGTGCTGGCTGTGATTATTAATTTATTCTTCGATGGATTTTTGGAATTATTAATTATTTCTGATCCGCTTTTCCCACTTTTCTTTTTTGTTTCTTTTATTTTGATTTTTCGTTTATTGATGATATTTTTATTATCGACTCTATTAGACATTTTTGCTTTTACCGGATTGATTTTTGGTGTATTTTCAATTGAATGATGTTTCAGTTTCGGTTGCTTTTTTGTGTTTTGCTTCCTTTTCTGTTGAACAGCAAGATTTGTAATGGAACTGATTTTCATTTGTTTTTTCTCAGACTTCTGTCTTTTGATTTAGAGGTTTTCAAAGCTTTATTGATTCTTTTTATTTTCCCTTTATCAACCTGATTTGATGCCGATAATTTGATAATTCTTTTCAAATAAATTCCTCTTTTCAATCTCTCATTGACGAGAATATTTAATGATTTGGCATAATTCTGTAATTTGATGATACTTTTGTCAATAGAAATAAGTTGTTCTTTCCACAGATTTGTAGGTTTGTGATTATTGTGAGATTTCAATTGTTCTTTGATAGCTTTGAGTTTTATCTCAAAGAATTTCCGAGTGTTTGAAGACATTTTCAAGGAGTTCTTGTGCAAATCAATAATGAACTTATTTCGTTGACGTTTATATAGACTTTTTTGATGACTTTTGATCATGGATTTCTTTAGAGATTTTAGAGTTTTCAATTTAGATTTTATGGAGTTTCGTAATGATTTAACGGAGAGAATTTTGTTTTTCATTTCAACTTTCTTTCGATTCAACTTTTTTATAGTCTGAGTTGTTTTGAGGCTTTTCCGGCTTTTCCGGCTTTTCCGGCTGTGATGAAGTTTATGTTGTGAATTATTGATAACTTGAGTGAATCGCTTTTTCGCTATGATTTCCGTTTTCGGTTTCAATGTTTTCTCGTGTTTTCTTGTTTTCTTGTTTATTTTAATCAATATTTTATTGTTTTGGACTTTTAATTTATGTTTATTTTGATGATTTTTGTTGCTGATTGAAAGTTTCGATTGAACATGATTGTTTTTAATTTTCCTTAATCTCTTTTGATTTCTATTGAGTTGTCTATGAATATTTTCACGGTTCAATTTGTGCTGTGGTCTCATTTTGTCATTGTGCGGTTTCAGCTGAATTTTATGATGTCGATTATTTTTATGGTGGCCATTTTGACTGTGTTTTCGTTCTGATTTTCTCATGCTACCAAATTTAGCATGTTTATATTTATTATCTCTCTTCTTGTGACGAGTATATTTATGATTTTGTTTATTTATTCTTGCTTTTGTACGTTTGCCATTATCTTGCCGAACTAAATGTCTATTTGAATACTTCGGAACAATTCTTTTACGACTGGCAATGCTTTTATGATGATCTCGAAAATGGTTGGATTTTGTAATCTTTATCTTGTTTTGTGTTTTTCGGCTCTTGATTAATCTATGAGACTTTTGTTTGCCGTGCATTAATATCCGGTTTTGTTTTGAATTTCTTTGAGAATCTGATAATTTACTATGATATTTGCCTTTATTTTTCATTCTTCTTAATGATTTTGTAATATGCTTTTTATTGTGATTTTTACTGATTCTTTGATAGTTTCTTTTTTGGTGTGTTCCACTGTGTTTATTTGTGCCAATATGTGATTTCTTGGAGATTTGTCTTCTATGCTTCCATTTAATTTGTCGCCTTTCATGTTCATGTTGTTTACCATGTTTTCTTATATGTCTTGATTTTTTATTGTCTATTTCAATTCGATTGATTCTTTTGGTTGAATTTTTGGTTTGTTTTTTACTTTTTTTATGTCGTCGATTGTTTATTCTCGCTTTCCGGCGTAACAATTGATATCTGTGATTCCATAGAAATTTCACTAATGTTTTAAAATGCTTTTCATTGGTCAAACTTTGTTTGGGTTTTAATTTCTCTTTTTTAACCCTTAATAAACTTTTATTTGCTATTTTCTTTACAGTTTTATGATTTCTATTCCTACTAGATTGTTTTTTAAATTTTTTACTGCGAATGAACTGAAGTCCTGAAAGCTTTGAATTCATAGACAATTTTCTGGTTTCAGATGTTTTGTATTTCGAAATATGTCTTTTTATGTTTTGTATTTCTTTATCGTTGCTCGTGATTTTCTCGATGTACTTTTTCAATCGATTTCTTTTCATATTTTTATGTTTTTGTAATTGTTTTAAATAATATTTATTTAATTGTTTTAACTTTTGTAGAATTCGAAAATGTTTTGCAAAGTATTTTTTATTTACTCGTCTCTTTTTGTTTTTATTTAAAAATTGTGCACGATATTTTCTTGATTTGTTTTTCTTTTGATGCGTAAGTTTGTATCTAAGTTTATACAATTTATAATCTCTTTTTCTCCCTTTGTTTAATCTTTTACTTTTATTTTTTTTACCAACTCGACTTTTATTGTTTCTATTTAATGATTGGTAATTATTTCCTTCTCTTCGACTCGAGTAAAATTTATTCAATCTCTTCAAACTTTCCAATAAATCTTCTAAATCTTTATTTTTTGTCATAAATTTTAATGAATTTTGATTTTTATTATTTTTGTTGATATTTCGAGAAAAAAATCGATTTTTGTAACTATTTTTGTGTATTTTCATTTGTTTAGAACCGGAATATCGATATTGTCTGTCACTATCGAATCTCTTCCTCGTTCTTTCTACACGGAATCTTTGTCGACTCAAACTTTTCCCTATCCAATTTTTATATTTATTATATTCGAAGGATCTTGATTGCTTGGACTTGCTCCTAGTTACTAAAATATGTCTGATATAGTTTTCCAATCTTTTTCTATGGCCAATTTTCCCGTCTTTAAGAAAATGTTCCATTTTCAATGATTTCAATCCATTTGTTCTCTTTATTTTTGTAAGGAAAATTTTCAAATTTCTAATTTGCTTCAATATTATTCTAGAATTTCTGATTTTTGCGTGACGAATAATTCGTCTCATAAAATTAATTCGTTTCTTTATCAATTTATAGTGATATTCATTGATGATTTTTCTTTTAATTATTTGATAAATTTCTTTGAGATTATTTCTCAAACACTTTTTAATCAGCTGATTTTCATTTTTAAATTTTCGAACTCGCAAATGCTTTCGTTTGTTTATTGAATGTCGTTTCCCAAACAATCGGTTTATTTTGTTTTCGAGGAAATTTCTCATTTTCAAATACCTCTTCCTGGATTCCAGTCCAATTAACCGACCGAGAGCCCCAGTGAATCGTGCTTGACATTGAAGGTATTTTCGTAATGTCCAATTCAATTTCATGTTGATGTTGTCTAAATATTAATATATCAAATTTGTTGACAAAAATGTGCAGAAAATTCTCACTAACCAATTCCTTGAACATTTCTGTCGGCTTTTCCCGTTTCCAAATCATAAATTTCAGCCTTTCCATTAGAACTCAGCGAAAATAAAATTATCAAACAGAATAAAAGTTTAATTTTACTCATTTTGTGTGAAACAAGCAAAATTATGGAATTCATTTCGATGGTAATTCTAAACAATATATATTCAGTTGTCAAATTAAGACAGATGTTCAAATGTGCAACTTGACAATATTCTAACTAGGAACATTTGTTGAAGAACCTCTTCAATATAAAACCATTAATAATAATAATAATAATAATAATAATAATAATAATAATAATAATAATAATAATAATAATAATAATAATAATAATAATAATAATAATAATAATAATAATAATAATAATAATAATAATAAAAAGCATAATAAAAAATAAAAAAGCACAATAAAAAGCATATTACAAAATCATTAAGAAGAATGAAAAATAAAGGCAAATATCATAGTAAATTATCAGATTCTCAAAGAAATTCAAAACAAAACCGGATATTAATGCACGGCAAACAAAAGTCTCATAGATTAATCAAGAGCCGAAAAACACAAAACAAGATAAAGATTACAAAATCCAACCATTTTCGAGATCATCATAAAAGCATTGCCAGTCGTAAAAGAATTGTTCCGAAGTATTCAAATAGACATTTAGTTCGGCAAGATAATGGCAAACGTACAAAAGCAAGAATAAATAAACAAAATCATAAATATACTCGTCACAAGAAGAGAGATAATAAATATAAACATGCTAAATTTGGTAGCATGAGAAAATCAGAACGAAAACACAGTCAAAATGGCCACCATAAAAATAATCGACATCATAAAATTCAGCTGAAACCGCACAATGACAAAATGAGACCACAGCACAAATTGAACCGTGAAAATATTCATAGACAACTCAATAGAAATCAAAAGAGATTAAGGAAAATTAAAAACAATCATGTTCAATCGAAACTTTCAATCAGCAACAAAAATCATCAAAATAAACATAAATTAAAAGTCCAAAACAATAAAATATTGATTAAAATAAACAAGAAAACAAGAAAACACGAGAAAACATTGAAACCGAAAACGGAAATCATAGCGAAAAAGCGATTCACTCAAGTTATCAATAATTCACAACATAAACTTCATCACAGCCGGAAAAGCCGGAAAAGCCGGAAAAGCCTCAAAACAACTCAGACTATAAAAAAGTTGAATCGAAAGAAAGTTGAAATGAAAAACAAAATTCTCTCCGTTAAATCATTACGAAACTCCATAAAATCTAAATTGAAAACTCTAAAATCTCTAAAGAAATCCATGATCAAAAGTCATCAAAAAAGTCTATATAAACGTCAACGAAATAAGTTCATTATTGATTTGCACAAGAACTCCTTGAAAATGTCTTCAAACACTCGGAAATTCTTTGAGATAAAACTCAAAGCTATCAAAGAACAATTGAAATCTCACAATAATCACAAACCTACAAATCTGTGGAAAGAACAACTTATTTCTATTGACAAAAGTATCATCAAATTACAGAATTATGCCAAATCATTAAATATTCTCGTCAATGAGAGATTGAAAAGAGGAATTTATTTGAAAAGAATTATCAAATTATCGGCATCAAATCAGGTTGATAAAGGGAAAATAAAAAGAATCAATAAAGCTTTGAAAACCTCTAAATCAAAAGACAGAAGTCTGAGAAAACAAATGAAAATCAGTTCCATTACAAATCTTGCTGTTCAACAGAAAAGGAAGCAAAACACAAAAAAGCAACCGAAACTGAAACATCATTCAATTGAAAATACACCAAAAATCAATCCGGTAAAAGCAAAAATGTCTAATAGAGTCGATAATAAAAATATCATCAATAAACGAAAAATCAAAATAAAAGAAACAAAAAAGAAAAGTGGGAAAAGCGGATCAGAAATAATTAATAATTCCAAAAATCCATCGAAGAATAAATTAATAATCACAGCCAGCACCAAATCAAGTTCTAAAATTGTGAAAGAAAAAAACAATCAATCGCAAATTAAAAGAAATCAACCAATCGCAACTCGTGCGCCGAATGCCAATGTGAAACTGTCGAATAATCAAATGAAAAAAGAAAGAAAGTTATCGATTGAATCAGAAAGAAAAATCATGAAAATTGAAAAGAAAATTGAAAAGAAAATTGAAAAGAACATTGAAAAGATCGTGAACATTGAATACATGACGCGAGAATCTATCAAGCAGGAATCCTCGATTTATAAAAAGATTTTGATAAAACAATAAAATCTAAATAATATTTTATCATTTATTAATTTCTATTGAGTAATATTTAAAATATATAAACGCTGACTTTTGAGTTTCGGTACAATTCGATAGGATTAATTGTGAGGCTTTCTTAAATTTTATAGCAAAATACTCAACAAATAACAAATAAATTTTCACGAGCAAATACACAATTTATGAATAAATTTGATAGGTTTGATATTTCTTTTAATTTTCTCAATTTTGACAGTTACTTTTGAAATTCTCTGTTTCCCACAATTGACCAATTTTATTAATTTTATTTTGCTTTTTTCTATTTCAATAACACGAGTGAGTTTAAAATTTTTTCTTCATTTTTTATAAAATTTCTATATAATAAACAAATTTTTACTGCTACCTCAGATTCATAAATCACAAACTCCCATGTCAAATTCGACGCATTTGTTGTCCTTTAATAATTTATTTATGTCCTCTACAAAGTTTAATTAATTATTTAGTTTGTAGTTTCATAATTCCGCATTAATGTAAAATTATTGGCATGATCCTTATTTTGTGATTTGCTACTTACTGATACCTTTTGCAGAAAATTATTGCTTCAACATTTGTTATCAATTGTTATTAATTTTGCACTGTTTTCTTTTTATTTGTTTTAATTCAAGAGATAGCGTCATTAATTAATTAGCAAAGGTTCTATTGAAAATTAAATTATTTTTTAAATATTTATATATAAATTATTTGAAAGCCATTTTTCGACAGATTTTAGATGAGATCTGCTGTTCTTTCTTCGTTATGTAAAATGAAATTGTGTTATTAACCGGTTCGTAGTGAAATTATTTTATTACATTCTGTTTTTATTTTGAATAAAGTATTTAAGTCAAAATATAATGATTAGTCAGATTGCCATTTTGGTACAAAACACTTAGTATAAAGAAACAAAATTTAATAAAATTTCGATGCATAAATATTATTATAAATTAATTAACTCATTTTTAACGTTTCCAAAAAAGTTTCTTGATTTTCACTTCATTCTTTTTGCTTATTCTAGAATCTTTTCTCCATAGTATCACCGACCGAATTACGGTTCCTCAAACCCGTTATTGTCTAGAGATTCGTTTCCAGAGAGAAACCAATTAAGGTCGAAGTCATTAAATTTGACACGGTTAATCTGGCTCATGTCAGTTATTATGATTTTCATCAATGAAATTCGTCGCTCGGCTGCAGTACTGCTAATCCAACCATATTACGATATTTTTTCTCTTGAATGTTTTTTTTTTTTTAAATTCCTAATTGCCATTTTTCATAGTATGTCTTAAAGCAGTGTTGTTTAATATGTGTGCCGCTAAAAAAATCTGCAAACCTTTAAAATTATTAAGGTCTTAGTAGCTTCGAGTTGTATAGAAAAATAAATCTATAACTTGGTTTTCTTTCATTTCAATAGTAGTTACAAATGATATTCAAATCGAATTTTTAAGTATGAATTGTACTGATTCATCTATGGACCATAGATTCTATAGTTGTTTAAGTTCCTCGAACTAATGATTCGATTTTTCTATCTTCTTTCTACAATTTCACTATTTCGCTACTTTTTTTCTTTTAAAATGTTTTAAGTTTTTTTGAAAGTGCCGCGTTAATTTTTTGTTTATATACTGTGCCGTGCGCAATTTAGAGTAGCTCAGTTAGAGTTTTTAAAGTTATCAGAGCAGAAATCCTAAAAATTCCAGAAATCCTAAAGTTCTAAGGGTTCCAATCTGTTCTGAGATATTGATTAGGAAATAATGCACAAGTAAAAATTTGCATTATTTAGGAAGCATCATTATGTAATCCAAAAGTGAATTCAAATAATTACTTCTCATATACGATAAGCCATAATATACTCTAATTAAATAGCACATTCGTCAAATTTGTGGAAATTGTAGAGTTATCTGAAGCATTTCAAGACAAATTGTAAATTTTATTGTTTATCCGTCGATTCTAGCAAATAAACTAATATTTCACTAGTAATTGGAATGAAATTAATATGACAAGATTTATACAGGTCAAATCTCAATATAACGAAGCTCACGGGACCGAACTAAATATTTTGTTATACTAAAAATTCGTTATACCGAATTCAGAGAATTATGACACCCAAGCATACACAAGTGTACTCCTGAGTCAAAATAATGGTAACAGGAAGTCCGATATTCCAGCTACTAATATATATCTATATTATCGTTTAATGCTTTTCGCATCTTTTTTCTTTGCACATTCTCTTATTTGCTGTTCGATTTTCTTCCTATCTTTAATAAATGACGACATAGTTGAAGGAGCGATGTCATATTTTTTGGCAAGCTCACTCTTCTTTTTTCCAGCATCTATCTCCTCCATAATTAAGACCAAATTTGAGAATATGATCAAGACCATATCCTTTTAAGTTACGAAAGATAACTGATAACTGGAATATTTCGGATTAAATTGCCAGTCAAACAATCCACACCTAAAGATTTACTATAAAAATGAACATGGTTGGTTACTGAGTTTATTAATGTTTTTTTATACAAATCTTTTTGATCATCGCAATTAAATATAAATTTATTTTTATGATTTTTATCAAAATATAGTATAATTATTTGTTTGAAAGTTTCTTCAAGTTAATGAATAAACTTATCAACACAATCCAAAGCTGTGAAACCTTTATAAAACCTTTCCTTTTTAAAATTATTTATGAATAAAAAACTAGATGAGATTGAAAAATGTTTTTGAAAATATTTAACATCTTTAGGTAAGATTGTCTCCAAGTCAGCTTAAATAAAAAATTGAGGAAAAACAGTTTTTATTTGATCTTTAAAACGTTACGTAAAAAGAGCAGTCCTTATCATAAAACCCTGTCTTTCAATAAAATCAAAAGTTCTAAAACCATTTGAACATCTCGAAAACTCAGTACTAAAATCCTAAATTATTAATTTTTCCAAATGGTATCCACTATCTCTAACTCGCCTTAATTGTCTCTTAATCCGTTTCCACTTCTCTAAAATGCTTCATCGTCAACTTTGGGATTCACTGGTATAAATAATATTTTGAAAAGTTGGCGTCCTTAAAATTTTATTGGACTATTAACAAAAAACCTTTTTCTATAAACAAATCGTTTCAAATATAACAAAAAATAAATTATTTTTTTAATTTTTTGAAAAATTTTTTTAACACCTAAGCAGTATGGAAGCACATTAACCAATAAATGGACAAAAACTGTAGGCAAATAATTGCAGAAACAAACATGAAAGGTTAGTAATATGCCGTGTTCATTCACGCAACCTAGAGAATTAGTCAGCATTTGTTTTATCGCACTGTTTTTATCAGTTACCTTATCTCATGAAATCGTGATTTTGCGGTAAACAATCTGAGTAGTATATTTTAGTACAAATTACTAATTTTTAGTGCGTTTTTAGTGTTTGTTTGCTTTCTACGAATGTTCTTGTATTTAGCATGATAATAATAATTATTATTTAAAATCTATGCTTTTATAGGGATGGATGAATGAAACTTTACAGTACAGATCTTTTAATACGGAATAGTTCAACAGTTCAATTCGTAAAAAAGAATGTAGTAAAAAAAGATAAAAGATTTTACGAAATCGTTAATAATGACAATTGCTATTGTATATTGAGCTCAATCTTTCAACAAATTACGGAAAGAATTTGTTCTATAATAGAGAAATCAATAGAAGAAATCATTGGGAAAGGAATATTGAATAATTAATCACTTTTTTAACATATAAACAAACAAACGTTTGATTCAAAGAGCATTGTCAAATAAAGCATTCACATTATTAGATCGAATTAAAACACCCATTGATTAAAAATATTTATTACAATCGTAAATTTCTAAGATTTGAGAATCTGCTGATATAAGGATATTCAAACAACTTTATTTTGAGAATTCTGCATTATTTACATTATTTAAAATAAATTATTTATAAATTAAACTTTTAATATTTACATTTACTCACACAAAAAGTTGTAAGTAATAATGATAATAATAATAATTTTATTATTATTATTATCAATATTGTTTATTTTTGTTTGTTTGTATTCGAGAAAAAAAAGAACACAACTAGCATCACTTGAAACAACAAACATACAAGCTTCCCATTTGTCTCAGTACATTTTTAATAATATTAATAATAATAATAATAATAATAATAATAATAACAATAATAATAATAATAATAATAATAATAATAATAATAATAATAATAATAATAATAATAATAATAATAATAATAATAATAATAATAATAATAAATAATAATAATAATAATAATAATAATAATAATAATAATAATAATAATAATAATAATAATAATAATAATAATAATAATAATAATAACCTGATTTCATTCGATGGTTGATAGCAGCCAATCAAAATTTATTGTAACAAAGTACATGTAATTGTTTACAAAAAAAATTAATAATTTTGGAATTAATTTTAGTATAATAAATTTTAACATTTATTTTCTGTGCTTTTTTCGAAATAAATTTGAATTCGTACTATTGTAAAATGGAAACCTTTATTTTTTATAATTATTATTAAAAACAAATTATATCAAAAAGGCAACTTTTTTTAAATTGAAGTTTATTAATATAATATTTTCTGCCAAAAATTTAAGTTATGTCATTAGATAAATATAATCAGATGCAATGTGAAATCCTCGACTCAGACTGCAAAGAATTTTTCAAGACCACTCATAACACTGATGCCCGCATAATTTTTTTAAAATCGATAATTACGGAATTTTGAAAATGTTTTAATCAAGGTCATCAATTTTAATATTGTTTTAGGAATTGTAAATTGTGAAATATAATCCTTGTTTCACTGAACTGATTATGTAATCGACATTTTGAAATTTTATTTTTTAATGTAATGTTCGAATTTTTATATCATTTTTTTCAAAGGGCAATCATGAAAACGGCAATTTACATTTTTTAATCAACACTTTATTTACTGAAACATCTCCTATTGTTATTTATATGAGCAATGAAACTTGTTTATTGTGACTTGATCAATTTGAAGGAATTTGAGAATTGATATTGGATCTCATCGACCAAGAAACATATCTTATAGTTATGATAAATTTGTACTATTTTGAAATCTTACTTGCATCTTTGCTTAATAATTTATCAATTTTTAAAAAAATGAATAACATGACATTCACCTCTCTTAAGCAGTTGGCGATTCATGTGCTTAAATTTGTATTGCAAATTACATGTACCTTTTGTGTATAAGATATTTGTATGTGAGCCTTTTACTCATATTGTACATGTCTTGCAAGTAATATCAGAACTTTAGAAAGCAACCTACTACTCAAGCTCTATCTACTTTCAAAATTGTAGTAATCATTTATATCAACTTTATATCTTTGAATGATAATTTCCGCATACGAAAGTCTTCATTAAATTTGATTTCTTTGTAAGCAGAAAAAAATTTTCATTCTTACCGCCAAGATATTCAAGGTTATCGGTTCTTAAGTCTGGATTCTTTTTATTGAGAATTTTGTTTACTAAATTACAATTTGCATCTGATATTATTGCATGAAGGCAGGAAGAAATGAAAATTTAGTATAATTCAATTTAACTGACGTTATAAATCCAACTTTTTCTAAAAAATGGTTAGGATGACGAAAGTTCGTTTTCAAATCAGTTTTCATGTTGATATGAGACTGTGTACATACTATTTATACTTGCATTCACATGTTTCGAACTAACCAAATTCGTGCATTTGTATCGTAAATTACATACATGACCTTTGTATGAGTCATTCATTTATATTGCATATTTTTGGAACCCGTCTTGCAAATTGTTACAATGAAAAACAAAATGCGTACCATCACAAGTAACAATGAAAAATAATATTTACATAAAAAGAAAGACAAATCAAAACAAAGGTTTATTATATACTGATCACGTGACTCCCCCACCCCTTACCTAATTACGTCTATCATCAGCATAAGTTAAAGTCATCTTATTATTTTTTATACTGAAAAGTTAGTGATTTTTACTAGTTATACGAAATTGTGCTGCCGTATATATTCTGTTATTATTATAACAAAGAAATAGGCACAATCAATGAAGAGGTTAAATCAGTGACGCGGAAGGACATAGGTGGACAGTGCAGTTTGATGCATAAACATATATGAAGACAACAGACAAGCAGGAATGATACCCGACAGTCAGACTGGTTGATAGGCGTGTGCAAATGAAGATCCCAAATGCAAACAATCCAACAACTAATTCCGCAAATAGTGACACCGGCAAAGATAAACATCAATGCGCGAGTGTGCAGCATATATGTAAAAAGCGAAAGATGATTTTATGATGAAATGAAATATTAGGTTATTAGGAAACGGAATAAAAGTATGTAAAAAGAGAAATCATTTTCTAACAAAGGGGAACATAAATAAGAGGATCAGTAGAAAACACTGAAATTAATATCATTAGTAAATACAAATAACGGATACCATTAAATCCAAAAACAAGGTACAACCGTAAAGAGTGAAAGGAACCAAAGCAAAAACGACGAATGATATAAAAACTAAAGTGATAGTGTGAAAAATTAGAACGGAACACAAGATCAACAAAAACAAGTCAAATGGAGAAACGAAACAAAAATTACCTTTTACAAAAGCTGAAAATGGAATAGGGAAAATAAAGAAGAGTAAAGAATAGAGATACAAAAGTAGAACGATATAAACGTAAACAAAAAGAACAATGGGATAAAAAATGTCAAGGACCACATTTTGCGATAATAATAATAAAAAGGCAGATTTAAAATCAAGTTAAAATGCGGTGAATCAGAAAACGAAATAGAAATTTCAAATAACGAAAAACGAACAGAGTGATTATATAAACGGGATAATTTTAAAAAGCAATGTAAAAAACAAATGAATGATGAAAACAGCAAATTAAACTTAAAAACCGCACCAATTCAGAAGAAAATCTCTAATTAGGAAGAAAGGTAACGAATAAAATGTTAAAATTAAAATCAATGATGAGCGTTGAGAATAAATTTTCTACGTGAACAAGTAGGCAATATATTAAGGCGAGAGTAAATTAAATAAAAATATGTACTTTAGCAACATGGTAATTAATTGTGGTACATAGATGGAATAGCATAATAAACCTGAAAGCGTTTAAGTAAGAGTCTGTAAAAGTTAGTGATAAACTCTGTCTTGTCCGTAGCTTCAACAGTATTTGCAATTTTGGCGATTTTTGCAACTTCATTAACATCTTTAACTTCGTTCATTGTTATAAATTTTGGATGTGATTCTTTAATATCAATCTTCTTATCAACTTCACTTTCTTCAGAGAGATCCTCAAAATCTTTAAAATAAATTTTAATTCAATCAAAAGTTGGATTTTATTTATCATCATTAATCCATTCAATTTCAGAAAATTAGTTATTAGACTTTGTCATTTATATCTTTTGAAGATTTATCTTTAGTTCTCCATAAATGAATCATATTAAGCCATTGCTTTGTAGAAACACTTTCAACATCAGTAATTTGAAAATATTTCAATAAATTTGATATAAGTTAACCTGTTAGGTAATAAGTTAAAGTTTATCAAATTAGTATTATCGGTGTAGTTATTAGTTACTCTAGTTTTGGTTTTTATAACATCCACAAGTAAAATACATTCCAAAATAATTTATTTCAAAAAAATTCAAAAAAACGTTTTTTTCACAATATCCAAACCCGCAATGTTTTTGAGGAGTTTTTTTAAAGCTGTAAAATATTGATATTTGCAAAGGGACAGATTTAATTCTTCATATACTCCATTTAAATTAACATACTAAATTTTAAAATTTAAAATTTATAAAAAATTTATCTTTTAACATTTTACATTTAATGTGTTACTTTGAAAATTCTATTTTAACAATATTTTACATGGTTTTTCTTTACAATTATAATTTAATTTTTAAGTATATACTTATTTATCTCCTCGTTTAAATCCTGCAACTAAAAAAATAATTTATTAATACGATTTATTCAACCGAATAAATATTGTTTAGCAACCCTTGCTTTATTCATAATTTGTACTACCGGAAAATTTATGATTGAATATTTTTTATTTATTCTGCAAATTTTTGGAAAATTTTTATTTGTTTTTGAAAATGGACTTCAATATTTTTTTGTTTATTCGGCAATAATGAACAATTAACTTATTAATCGGTGTTTTTGGTAATAGGTGAATATTTTGATATATTTGGTAAAAACAGTAAGGAATACAGATTAATGCACATATATGCGCATCCTTATTTTATAACAACATATCCACCAAAACGGAATCTAAAAAACATAGACTGAAAAAAGTCTTGGAGAATTCGCTTTCAATAGAAACTTGTTTTTGAGAAGGTGCATAATAGTGAAAAAAATTAATAAGGAAAATAGTTATAAGATATTATCCTTTTTCGTCATAAAATAAAACTTATAATACAACAACGCGTATAAAAAATATGATAATTTTATATTAATGCATATACAAAATTCATAAAGCCATTGTTCCAAATATTTCAAAAAATGAAAATTTAATTTTTATTACTAAAATATTATCTTGAAAAAATCCAGTCTTAAATTGTTTATATAATTAAAATTTTATTAATTATTTATATTTATGGAATTTGAAAATTTAAATTTCATCGAAACTAAAACAACAATAATTATAAAAAGGTTATTTATATTACAATAATATGTTGAAATGCATTGTTTTCGTTTTCATAATTCTCCTTCACTTGGTAACTGATATAATAGTTACAACACTGATTTTTTTCCTCAAAAGCTTTCTGGTAATCAAATGGTTGTGCACCATTCAGAAGTGACCCTCATACGATCCTCAATTGACACTGTAGTCACATATCTTTTTATACAAAAAATGATTTTCATTTCAACGCTTGCAATTTAACTAGCAAATAAAATGTTAGATGGCATCCAAAATAAATTATGAGAGGAAGTCGGAGCGGTGGACGGTTTTGGTTTTGGTACCTAAATCTCTCACTATGATAGTTAAGACCTATCAAATGCCAGTGGCAGTATATTCGAATACATCATAATAAGAACAGTTACAAACTCTTCAAAAGGCATAATTTACGCTAAAGTTTATTTAAATTAAAAGTGTCTAATCTCTCTTAATTTTAATATTCATTATTGGACATCACTCTCCTTCTCTTGATTTTCTTTGTACTTCTTCAGCCATTCGATTCTTCTTGATTTGATTGAGTGTGGAAATTGTAATTCAACTTGTCTTGGATATAAGAATTTTAAAATTTTCTAAGGTCCATCGTATTGAATTCCCTCCTTTTGTCTATGCAGTTCCAACCTTACTATTACTTTTTCTCCCACCATAAAAACTCGAGTACCCCAGTTGTCTCAATCTCTATTTTGCATAGTTGTAGCTGTTTTTTCTCCACTTTCTGTCATCATTCTTCTTAAACATATCATCCTTCTTTTCAAGATTTCGTTTTTTAAACTCATCTACTGTCTCGACCCTACTGACGAAATGTAAGCAACAGGGTCTTCTTGGGTTTTTTATTTCAACATAATGAATAAGTTTTTCTATCAATTCATCTGATCTATCAACGTTTTCTTCACGTATACAATAAACTCTTCGTTCTAGTCTTTGTGTATTACTTCGCGATTTCACTAACAAATTACAACTTCTAAATGCATTCTTACCTTTCTTACCGCATGTTAAGCACTTGTCCTTCAATGGACATTCAAATTGCATATGCTCATTTTGTCCACAACAAAAGCTTTGACTAGGTTTTAATCTTTCTTTTACTGGTTCTGGTAAACCGCAACATCAATTATAAATATTCCGCACAATATGTTTCATTTGACGATGTTTCTGTTTGAAGATTTATTCTGTTATTAAAAGATTTTTGAATCCATTGCTTCTGTTTATCTTGAGTAACGTTTGCATAAGTCGATTTAACACCTGTTTGAACTTCTACAAAACGTTCTTTTGAATCGTAGCCTTTTCGTGCTTCAAATACCTTTGCTAAATTTCTAAAATATTCTCTTGTAATATTGGCCTTCGTCGATATATTTTGTTTCAAAAAAATTAAGTTTTTGTTATAACAATCTAAGGATGACTTATGTTTTAAGTCAGTACCCTTCAATGTTATACCCTTAGCTTTGATACTTTCAACTTCAGACAAAAGGCTTTAACATTTTGGACGAAGGAACACCCACTCCTTGTATTTAAGTCCTTTATTCTAGTCTTTGAACTTTCCAATAACAGAATCAAGGTTCCTACTATACAAGAGATGTTTTATGTCATAATTAGAAGTATCGAGGAGATTATCACGAACCATAGAAGATAAAAAAATGTCTAACTTACAATTCTTAATTTCTAGAAAAAAGGAATCGGTGTCCCCAGCAACTATATTAATTTCCCAAGTGAATTCTTTTCGATATTTTTCTAACTCTATATATTGTAATTGATACATCCTAAGTTTAGAAAAATCGAGTCGATCTAAACACACCGATTCCTTATTTAATAACACAGAAACCAAATCATTGTCGATTTTTAATGATTTCCGAAAAGTTGGTTTTGAGCAATAAATAATTAATTTGTTTGCAGAATTACATAATCTTAAATTAATTCGTTTTTAAAGATTTTCAACGGTTTTTCCGAAGAGGCTATTATTTAAAAGTTTATAATAGTTTTTATATAAGTCATTGGTTAATTGGGCTCTAAGTTGTGTGTTAGTGTCTATATACTTTTTAAATATTGAATTTTGATTATATTTAACGGCTCTATGTATATTTGTAATTTTAATTTATAAAGAAACAAAAAGCTGCAAAGTCTCCAATGAAAAACATAATTCTTCTTTGGATAATGCGTTAGTATTAACTTCTCAACCTTAGAACCCGGAGCACACATCCTTTTAGCAGCTACTGGAAAATCATTAAGTTTATCATGAAGAAAGGTTGGGATTTCTAAATCTACTTCAAATGTGACAGCAAATGACAGTGATTCAAGATCCTTATTCAAAAAACTAATTAAATTATTTAATTGATTAGTATCAGTAACCCATTCAAAATCTCCATATGGTAATGGTTGACTTAAAGCCCAACCGTAGAGATTATTGATGTCAATGTAAAGCAGTTCGGTGTTGTAATAAGATACTACGTGATGTTTATTAACAAAGGTTAATCCACCACGGATTCCCCTTTCAAATAAATTATACATCTTCATGTCAGTGAGAAGTTGAATTGGTTCTTCAAGAGTTATAAGAGTCTACTAAAAATCCAAATATGTATGTTTAATTGTTGTAAAATATTTGTTTTTGTAAAAATAAGACTTATCCTTAAATTATGATTATCATGTGATTAGAATTTGATTAAAGTTGTGAGAAAGTTGTTAAATTTGAAATACAACTGATTAATTTGTAAATAATGTTATTACTTTGAAGAAATTTTAAAATAAGACCTTCAGCAAATTGGTAAGAAAATATTAGTTAATGAGTAATACTTATTAAAATTACCAAAGTTTTATAATTTTGACAAGTCTTTATAGATCTTTAATAAAATTTGTTAGTATTTTGAAAAAAATTTTAAAAAAAGTTTCAACACAGTAGCAAATTGTAAAGAAAATAGTACTTATCAATTAATTAAATTAACTATGTTGTAAAATAATTGAAAAAATTTGTTAGATTTTTTAAAATTTTAAGATTGTTAGGTAATTGTTCTAGGTACTTCTTGAATAAAAATTAATGTATGTTATCGACTGCTCATAGTATTTAATCGTACAATTTCTCTTCATTCCTGAAAATAATCGTAAATATTTAAATTATTCAGAAAATTGTCAATAACAACATAAGTAATGGGTAACATAAATTTTTTAAATACTAATCAATTTTAGTTTTTAATTAAATTACAAATATAATAATAAAATCAAATAAATACTTGAATACATGAATCGAACAATTTCTTAGAAATAAACACGTATCATATATTTTATTCAGATTCCAATAATATCATTAAAATTAACCAAAATCTTATTGTTATATTCTGATAACCCTTAAGTCAATGAAAATGTATCGATTTCACTAAGTATCCATCTTTTGACATCGATATCCAACCGAATAAATCCCCCTAAAAATATCATAAATTCCCCCTCTTGACCTATCGTTTCCCCCCAAAATAATATAAAATTTACTCTAAACCAATCATTTCTCTTTAAATGACAATAATCCCAGTGTTGGGCTCAGAGCCACAATTTAAACAAAAATGATAATAAAAATTAAAACAAGACTAAAAGTAATGAAATAAGTCACTGTACATAAGCACGCACCACAAGAAGATACAAAAAATCAATAAAAAATATTAATTAAAACCAATTAAAAATATACCAAAAATTAAATAAAAACAAATAATTAAATAAAATCATAAAAGCATACAGCCGCATACAGAAACATACGAAAAATAAAATAAACTGCCAAAACCTTGCAAAATAAGGTTTAGAAAAAACACAGGCAGAAGCGGCGGACGGAAAACAAAATTTTGGGCTAAAAAATAATATTATAAGAAAATAATAATAAAAATAAAATTCAATTATACTATAAATTATATATCAAAAAATAGAGAAAAATGCACAAAAATGCACAAAATAATTTAAAATTAATAAAATAATTAAAAAGCCTTAAAAATGGCGAAAAATCGCTCATTGGCCGCACACACGCACAAAAATAGTATATATACAGTGACAAATTTCATTATTTTTAACTTATGCTTTTAAATTTCACTGTTTAAAAACCTACTGAATTTATTCGAATTAATTGAAGTGAGGATTTTATTTGTATTTTGAAATTTCTTTGAAAGTTAATGTAATGTTTTTCGTAAATTTTGATGTTCGTAATGTTGTTAATTATACTCTTCATATGCTTAACTTTTACATGTTTTAACTGTCATATTTATACATTCGAGTCCATTAACTTTATATATATACGTATTGTAATAGTCGTCAATGGGACAGATCTCGTGCCGGCTTGTGGGTTAAGTCCCCTAGTTGAGCTCGTGGGTCATGCCTCGTTGACACCTCGGTAGTCCGCAGTAGGGTCTGGCAATTGCACAGGACCTCCACGATGGGCATCGTTGTATAACTCGTAGCGACTGCTGAAAAGTGGCCGGGGCGAGTAGGATATAAAATCACGGGAAGAGCGTTTTCTTTTTTAATAAGGGGATATTAGGCAAGATCATAGGATGATCTAGGAAAAACATTTTTAAATCTCGAATGCAATGATAAACTGAAACTGGGCAGCAGGGGTAGGCATAAAGATAAAAGATTAAATAAACGAGCGAATACGTGGACGATTAAAAGTTATTAACAAAAGTGTCAGTAGAATTTTATTCACTCTGTAATAAAACACAATGCATATAAGTATAATATTTGAAGTCCTCGTGATTGGATATAGGTCCAGTGATTCCGGCATACATATTGAAGTTACTTCCTCGATTTGGTTAAGTTTTGTATTAGAATCTATCGCAAATAGACATAAATATGAAATTCCTAATATGATCGACAAGAACATAAAACCGTTGCATAGATCCTATAGTTGAATCGGTACGATTGGTTCGCCGGGAGTCATTATCGAAGCATCGGTAAATTTGAATTAATCTTCATTGTCGCATAGGAAAATATAATTCCAATAAGATAGGATCAACCATAGAACCATTTCCCACTACGTTTTCTAAATTCGCAGAAACATGGACAAGGAAATTGACCAAAATATAGAAACTCACCGTATTCGCGGATTCCCATTACTTCCCCCACGAGATTAATCCACTTCATAAATATGCGACATTACCTATTGGAATAACTGAATCGATAAATTTCTTCCCTACGAACATCATCCATCACGATAAGAAACTAGCGTTTTCTCTCCCTTACATCACAATTACCACGAAATTCTACGAGCCAATCAGTTAACCCGATGAGGCTGACAACATTATAGAAATCGATAATTCCGACTAACTGGTACACACGAATATTGTTAGAATTTTCCCCAACACTGCCGACGAACTTACTAATAACATTGTGTAGCAAATAGTCGTAGCTTTCCCCTTCATTAATGTTAGTAAATCTGGGCGTTACGCAATAGTGTGTCGTGGACAGAATTGAAAATCGTCCGAAATGGTGGATTATTAATTACGTAAACTAAACTCTCAAAATACGCTTAATATTATTGCCAAATTCACATCTATCAATATCCGAAAATACCATGGTTTTTAGTAAGTATAATAGTAATATAATTTTAATCTTGACGATAAGGAGTGGTTATAATGTTTATATATTTTTTATAATAAACGTATTTAGGTCCAATATTTTCATTAACAACGTTATCAACTAAGTAGTTAATATTAATAACGATAGTAATTTCGTAATTTAATCATTCGTAATAATTTTGGTTTTATAGATAAGTATTGGCAATGATATTAAATTCGTAATTAATTATTAATTAAAAATCTTAATCTCACAAGCAATCATTAATAATGTTAGAAATTTCACAGATACTCGTTAATAATAATTTTTACTTCACGAATGAGTGTTAATAATAATATGGATTACTTAAATAATCACTAGTAATAATATTGATTCTATAAATATCATTGATAATAATCTCTTCATGAATAATTATTAATATAATAGTAATTCTGTAAATTAACATAAATGATAATATAAATCTAATAAATACTTAATCATATAAATCCCATAAATACTATTAGTGTTACGCATCCCTTGTCAGAAAGGTATTGTCGCCCAAGGAATTATCATTAATCTAATCGTACCATTACCGCTACTAATACTACTGGTCACACTGGTTTGGTCTTTATTATCAACGACTTCCCAAATGATAAGATTATTGTCTCTACCCCAACCTCCCGAGCGGTCATATTGAAATCCACTACCACTGTCGTCACTAAATGACAATATTAGTTAACTACGGGCATCACTACTAACAGTAGTAACGTCTAGCTACCCGAGTCCCATAACTATTCAGTAGGAATATTAGGAATAACGCTAATCGCCCCTTGTTCTCTGATGTGATTCGGACCACCCTCGTTGATTCTTCCCCTACTCTTTCGTTAACTGGATATTTTTCCCCACACTACTCCTAACAACTTTCCCATTTCTAATCCTCCTCTGTACATTTTCTAGATATGAATTCCGACTCCAGTTCAACTCTAAATGATCTTCCCCGGATTCCCCGACTGTCTCCGTCGGTGGTCGAACTTCGACAAAGGTTCGAGGAGTTAGAAGGAAAGTATAATACCCTCAGATCCAAATACGAACGAGTGAAGGGTACTTGGACCTCTCCTGAAGCCGCCAAAGGCTTACACCAGAAAATAGTGAGATTATCTCGCGCTCGAGATGAGTTAGTCACGGAGTCGCGTAGCCAGCGGGTATTAATTAAAGAACAGGCTACGACACTCCGCCAAATATTCACGGATGCCGAGCTTTGAGCCCGCATCCCAGGAAGTGTCTGGGCCCGACACCTGGACATTATACCAGAACACCACCTGCCGATAGCCGAACTCAATCCAATTCCCTCAACCTCAGCTCCCCCAATAACTGACCCGCCACAAGTTCTAGTGGCAGAATCTAATACCAACTCGGCCCTTCGGCGGCCTAACCGTAATCAGCGCCGTCGTGATCGCCGTCGCAGGGAAGCAGACCTTCTTCGAGAAACGGAGCCACTCAGCGCCCCGTACCGGATCGACGATCTCCCACCCCCCTAGGAGGAATTCGAAATTCCGGGGCTCGATCCGGATGTGCTCTACCCACCTACTGCAGTTTTTCCTTCCCCGGCTCGCTCAATCCACATAAATTTGGTGGATAAAGATTCGGAATCTCCAAGAGTCGTCCAGGCTCTGGATCATCTGGGATTGGATTTCAATGAGGTCGCCATACTCACAGGCGATGTGTCCCAAATCCCTTCCCAATCAGAAGTCGCCGGACCCTCTACTCGTATTGAGGTCGTCTATAATACCAATCCCCCTCCATATCGGCCGGCAAAGCAGAGATGCTTCCCTACGGATATCGATGCCGACGAAGATTGATCCTAAGGTGAGAATGTTACAGTCTGCCCTCACCCAGAACTCTTGTAAACCATCATGTGTTCATCGTGTTGTCTATGTAGTCATCGTGATGTTATTGTAATTGTGTAGTATAGTAATATAGTTTTATCTTTACTTTTGGTTAGAATTAGGTATGCTTGGGTTAAAAGAGTGTGAAACGACGATAACGGTTGGCAGTAATTCATCAGATAATGTTTGATGAAAGAGTCAAATGGTGCGAATGATTCCCCACGGTTTCCTCGACACAGCTAAGATAAAATACAAAGGGGTTCATAAGTAGAACAGTATGCAAGATGCGTAAGTCCTTCCATCGGCAGCAAGTAACCGGGGAAGCGAAGGTCCTTCGAGGAGTAGCACTAGTAATGGCGCTCACCTGCTCGAATGGCATTCGGCTATTGCGTACAGTACCAACATGATTTCGGTCATGGGTACGCAATGGTTATTCCAAATCGTGCGACGTGTTGGGAAGGTGTCCCTAGAAATTAAATGTGACGGCCACACCAGCAGCGCAAGAGCTAAAGTTATAAATAAAATTCCCATACGTCCAACTCCAGCTATATTCATTATTTTCATAAAAATCACTGACTTATATCGATATTCAACCGAATAAATTTCTTGAAATCTCTTTAAAATAAAATTCATCTTTTGACCAATCATTTTTCATCAAATAACAATATTTCCAGCCATATTCAATATTTTTCATAAAAATACCCATTTAGATAATATTTACCCTTTAAATAACAATATTTAATCAACTCACGGGATTATTTTATAAAGCAATGTATAAAACAAATCAAACTTAAAAAACGCACCAATTCAGAAGAAAATCTCTAATTAGGAAGAAAGGTAACGAATAAAATGTTAAAATTAAAATCAATGATGAGCGTTGAGAATAAATTTTCTACGTGGACAAGTAGGCAATATATTAAGGCGAGAGTAAATTAAATAAAAATATGTACTTTAGCAACATGGTAATTAATTGTGGTACATAGATGGAATAGCATAATAAACCTGAAAGCGTTTAAGTAAGAGTCTGTAAAAGTTAGTGATAAACTCTGTCTTGTCCGTAGCTTCAACAGTATTTGCAATTTTGGCGATTTTTGCAACTTCATTAACATCTTTAACTTCGTTCATTGTTATAAATTTTGGATGTGATTCATTAATATCAATCTTCTTATCAACTTCACTTTCTTCAGAGAGATCCTCAAAATCTTTAAAATAAATTTTAATTCAATCAAAAGTTGGATTTTATTTATCATCATTAATCCATTCAATTTCAGAAAATTAGTTATTAGACTTTGTCATTTATATCTTTTGAAGACTTATCTTTAGTTCTCCACAAATGAATCATATTAAGCCATTGCTTTGTAGAAACACTTTCAACATCAGTAATTTGAAAATATTTCAATAAACTATCCATGAATACTTTAGTTAGCGGACAATTGAGATCATATCCACATACTTTGGAGATAAAGGTTGTTTCCATTTTTGATAAATTAAACTTTATTAAATTCATAAAATTCAAAAACTACTAGAAAACCATTTATTCGTTCATAATAAACATAATTCCTTTAAACATCTTTTAAACTTTTCACATTTACCAAAATCACATAAAACTCATTTGATTTACATAGACAACATTAAATTTCTTAAGAATTTTTTATTCTAATAAATTTTTTATAAAAACAAAACTTAATTTGAAATTAACCAGTTAGTAAAATTTTCGATTATAAAATATTATTTTTTTCAAAAATAATATCATTATCATATTAATAAACTAAAAATAATGTTATATTTATAAGGACTTTTTTTTGTTTTTCACCTCTGATTTCTTTATAAGTGACAATATTTATAAATTAATAATATCATTAAATTTGATATAAGTTAACCTGTTAGGTAATAAGTTAAAGTTTATCAAATTAGTATTATCGGTGTAGTTATTAGTTACTCTAGTTTTGGTTTTTATAACATCCACAAGTAAAATACATTCCAAAATAATTTATTTCAAAAAAATTCAAAAAAACGTTTTTACACAATATTCAAACACGCAATGTTTTTGAGAAGGTTTTTAAAGCTTTCATCTTTAAAAAAAACTTTAATAATTGTTCATTATTTGATGCAATTAAAAATATTACAAATGTGGGGTTAGAGGTGGTTATGGTGACCTTGACCCTAATCATATAACGCTACCTGTCTGCCATTGGTTACTCGTTGCTAGGCAACGTTGGTACTGTAACCAATGGTTCTGAGACCGACAAAGGTGAGCTTTGTTTCCAAAACTGCTAAGACCCGGTCTACAGCTGGTTCAGCGAGCTACCGATGGAAGGTCTATGCTCGTCTTATCTCCTTTAGGTCACTTACTCACTTTACCTGGAATCGTACTATGTTGATCCTCAGAGAGATTTATTTCCGGTGTCAGTATATTTATCTTGAGAAAACAAACAAAGACAAAGAAGATTTTTATTCGTCAATGCATTATACTATCTAGATGATCCTTGTCCTAGTGCAGTTTTTGCTGCTTCTGCCGCTTCCTTTCTGCCCTTCCTGGTCTTGCGCGGGACTTTGGTTTGAATGGTTGATCCACAGGACTCGTAGCATTTTTGTAGGCCACTTAGGCTGGGGCGAAGACCAGGGGATAAGTGACGGTCTGCCCCTCCTGGCTTGCCACTACGGCCACTTCCAACCCACGAATCTGGACCTTCTGGGCTTGGTACAGGGCTCTCTCCTCCTGCCAGCCTTTATTCGCCGCGTCGATTTTTTGATAGAGTCGCTTCACCCTTGCCAGCTTGGACTAAGGGGCTCTAATCCGCTGCAGCTCGAGTCTTAATAGAAGACATTGTTGATGCAGATTTGTATTCTCTTTGCGAAGATCCTTTAACTCACTACTAATCTTCTGCATGGCATCCATTATCGATTTTCCTTAATGAAATAGATATCAGATAAATCATGGGGTAAATTTCAGAAAATTAGTAGGGAATCACAGTCCCAACACTATTATCATTTTTCATTCACCGCTATCCCCGAGTGAGCATATTCATATTTGCTTTAATAACTTTTGGGTGAAACATCGTTATTCAAAATAACCAGAATAAATTTTAAAAAAAATGTATTGACACCAATTCATTTATGTAAATAAAGGACACAACGAAATTTCAAGGCAAATATAGTCTCTTGTTCATTAAATGCCTCCGCGAGTAGGCGTGTTCCTCAGTGCCCCGATCCTCCAGTATATCCCGAATGTCCGGTCGCAATAGACTCTTCGGGACTACCAGATGAACGGGTGCGTCACTCTCCAGTAGTGCCGGATCCCGAGGATCATGGGCCACGCCATAGGTGGATAGGTGCCCATCCGAACTAGGGATACGCCCGCTGGCGATATCCCGATTTATCCTGGCAAGTTGCTCTCTTTTTTGGTTCGCTAAATACCTATAGCGCCATTCCGATTGTTCTAGGCGATGGAGTTCGACTTTTGCCGGATTTCTCGTGCCGGGTTTCTACCCGGGTTCCTTTTGATGAGGATGCTGTGGAGCTCGATGTCTACTTCTTTTCCATTGGCGTTCCTGTTTGGCCATTCAGGGGTACCATAGGTCGATATGGTATAGCCTCGATCCCATAACGCTTATCGGTATCTCCCGGCAAATCTAGTTGGCACTGTTAAAGTAGTTCGATCCACGTCATCACAGCTGCTACTATGGGTACCTGTAAATGTTAATAATAATGAGTTATCGTAATATCGTTTCATGTGTTCCATGATTATTTGCAATAGGATCAGCCCGCTTCCAATTTAGTGGTGGGGTCGATAGCGAGTTTATGACATGCCAGATGAATTTTGAGCCCTCTCTTGTTGATTTGCCTTCATTCATCTACTCACACCAATTCAATTAGTTCATGGTTTAGCGCGTTTCTATGTCAAGTGATTTACTTATTTTATTTTAGTGGATTTAGTTAGTTGGGCGTAATAGCAACCCGATTTTATTTATTTCATCAAGGTTTCGTTAATGTAGCTTGTTTAATCTCTGGGGAAGGTAGACGTACGTTATAATTGCTAGCTTTTTCCGATAGATTCACCTAAAATCGAATTTTTTCATAAGATAGACATAGATTATTTTTCTTTTCTAGAAGGAAAATGCAATAAAAGGGATAATGAATTTTAGTTAACGCAAGCCAGATTGGTAATTCATAAAATAAAAAAAATTTATATATATAAATTAATTACAAAAATTATCTAATTAATTAGAACTAATTACGAGGTTTGTTTAACTGAATCGCATTATCTCTAGGGCAACAATGAGAAAAGAGAAATGATCAAAAATGGTTTAAATATCATAATTATGAAAGTGTTAAAATTACAGCGAATGGAGATTAATTTGGATAGTTAAAATGAAACAAACCATTTACCAAATTGACTAAAATGTCGGATTACATATATGGGAAATCGATGATGATATGACTAGCCGCGTTTATCTACAACGGAAAACTCTCAGGGTACTGCTAAACCATTGCTTTCATAATTTATTTTGCTAGTTTATGTGAGAATGAATAGTGAGATCCGACGAAAAATGGACAACTCAATCGGGTGAGGTTATTATGGCTAAATGGGAGGACTTGCTACGGGAGCAGGTAAGGATAGGTTGTTCGTAGATATAAATGACAATTGCCTGATCTCAATTTAGGGGAGAATTATTTTTCACAGAATTAAAATGCACTGCTGGATAATTATTAAAGGAATGAACGAGCATAAATAGTAAATTTAAATTCCTTTACTACATATCAAAAGTTGGCCAGAGTAGCCGTACCTGTGAAATGATTTCCAGTTCGAACATTTATTTGGGCACGCATTGAAGTTGCCTTGGCTTGGAGACCTTGTGTCTCGGTGGTTTTTCGGTTAGGATCCCCGATCGCCGTCATTTCGTTAGTCTCTTCAGAATCAGATCTACACATAGAAGTTATTGGCGTTGAAAAATTTGGCATGGTAACTCTGGATCAATATGGATCTGATTAACCATATATACCTCGCCGCTATGTGTGCTGCCACGTGGCCACAGAGAGATTTCGGTGGCCGCTGATGATTGGTTATTCTTTCTATTTTCTCTCATCGATCGGGAAATTCTCTGTCCCCTTTAATTTCTTTGTCTTTTCTTCCGTCCACCGATTTAGTTATTTATTTCTTCTTTGTGTGTCTTGCTCGATCATGTGGATTTTCCTGCCACAAATGTGAATGGTGTGGAAAAAAACTTTCAATCACAACGACTCCAGGTTTCAATTTTAACACGTCCGCAAGTCGTCTTATCAGGTTTGACTTAATGATTTTCTGTCATATTAACTAATCTATTTAGATAACCATCCCCTTCTATCGGAGATTCCTCAGGTGGCCGGCTTCGATTTCAGTTATTCCATTGGGTCATGAATTAATATTCGTCGTACTCTATCGGCTTGAATGGCTTCCTCAAATCGTGGTGTATTAGTCTAATGTTTGCGTATTTTCGAGTTCTCCTCAATTTTCCGGACAAATCGGTAAATGAGGGACATGATGCATCAGTACAAATTTTTTCCTTTATGAATAAATCTTGTGGTTTCGTGTCGATTAATATTTAGGTTTAATGTGTCTGCACTTGGTGCATAGCTTATGTTGCATGGTTTGTATGATAGTATTAATACGGGAGACTTCGATATGTGGAGTAAAATGAAATCAGATGCAAATTTATCTCACATTATTCTATGCTATAAAAACACATGCTTATACGATCTCAGATACAGAACGTAAGATGTCACGAGAGCTGTGGACGACAGGGCCTTATAGTAATCTTTAATTTCCGACAAAAACTACCCTATGAGATAAACGGGAAAAAATAGTAATAGGTTGTATTATAGAGCGGTATAACTTGGTTCTTTTCCTACTAGTATGAGTGTGGACACGTTTTTTAATTATCACTGGTCGTGATTTAACTAGTTTGGGGTAGTGGTCGTAAATTATTAATCGTATTTTTTTGTTTCTTGTTTTTCGTCATATTTTACTAAACTATTAATAATTTATAAGGTTTTTTAGAAGCCCGATTCATCGATTTCCACAAGCTCCTTTCCCGTTAACCTCAAGTTGATCCTATGGATTTTTTATGTTGATGTTAGAGTTTAAGAATGCCCACTGGATTACTCTGTGTTAATATTTTAGCCGTTGAGTAATGATATTTTAGGTCGATTTTTCGGGAGTAGGTAGAAAGGTAGTCAACCAAAAGATTGTCTCCCGATATCCCTTCTGCCCCTATGATAATGAATGAATTGACGTTCGAGTCGTTACCCACTGCGACATCTCTCACGGGCACGAGCTATTGGCGGACTTACACCGCACTTACACTGCTCGATCTTTATGTAATATTTTACTTGTTGGTGTGTGGCTGTGGGCCGGAAAAATTTCGACGTAGTAAGTTAATAAGTTCGTTTTATATATATATATATATATATATATATATATATTTAACCAATATCGATTTCGTTTCCATTCATCATTGACACGCAGTTCATACAAAATTAGCAAGTGATTCTTGCTCAGCTTCGATAAATAAATTTTTAGCTTTGAGTAACGTTCGATTTAGTAATAACGAATGATTCGAGGTTTAGTAATTACACTGATTGTTTTACCAACAGTAGTTGTTGTATTACAACTGGTTAAAACTAGTTAAAACTGGTTAAAATTCTGTGGAAATGAATCGGTATGTATACTTATTTTGCAACCCTAACCTTGCGTGTTAAATTTGATGTAGTAAAACAAAATTTAACCTTGGAAATTTCTTTGTATTTTCTAACTCTAATTTTCTTATTTTTGATTTACTTTGACAATTTATTCTTTTAACAAATAATTCAATTGTTTCCAATTCAAATCATTTAATTTTAGTTCTAACTTGCATGAACTCTTGTTTCTTTAAGTAAATTGTCAATTTTCTGTCAAATTTTAGTGTTTTCGTGTTATTTCTGTGTTTGTTTCGTGCGGATCTTGTTGCGTTCTGTTATTATTTTATTTATTTTTATGTCGTTAATTTTATATTTTAATTATTTCTTTCTCATATTTTAGCATGGTTAATTGATGTTTTATGGGTCTGATTTTAAATCTGCGTGTTGTGTTTGCGTGCTGTTACCGATTCAATTAAACAAAATTGTGTGTTGGCCCAACACAAAAATAGTAGAAAAATTTTTAAGTTTTTAAACAAATCTATTAAGATTTACAAAATAATTTCAATAAATCAAATACAAAACTGTAAACCAATAAATTTTTATTCAGAGAAAATATAACAGTTGATTGGTATTCAATTATTAATAATTTCTTGATAGCAACCAGGTAACTAAGCAACCAAGCAATTTGGAGACATCAAGGATCGATAAAACAGTGAAGAAGTTAATTAAATTTGTAATTGAAATTGTATTTCTTTTGATTATTCAAATTTTTATGTGCTTTTATTTAAAGATTTCTTGGTCAGTAAACAATTTTTGATATTGATTTGTTCATTAACTAGTTATTGATAACATACTGTGAGTGTGTGAATAACCAAGTATTTTAAGGGGAAATGATTGAGAGAAAATTTTATTTTTTAAGTGGATTAAGTTGATTGAATATCGGTGTTCAAAGGGTAAATATAATTTAAATAGGGAATTTTAATGAATAAGTAAATTATTCAATGTCTAGTATGTATATAGTAAGTTGTACAGTACTCAGTCATCTGTATACAGTACCTAGTGATTGTTTTTCAGTTGATAATGAATTGTTCAGTGTGTATGGGTTATCAGGGTTCAGAAGTTGATACCAAGTAAGTTAACTTTTATGTTTTCTGAATTTATTATTATTATTATTATTATTTATTATTATTATTATTATTTTTTTATTAAGGATGGGTTGCTCTTGCGAAGGACTACTACCTACCTTAGGCATTAGTATGTAACACTGAAACTCAAAAATTTTATTTCATAAAATTCTTTGAAAATTTGATGGTTATCAACATGTATAAAAAAGTCATTGTAAAAATTATACTAAAATATTTGATTGTAAGATTACATTAAAAATTTTTTCAATTAAAAACATGTATAAAAATTTCATTGTAAAATTATCCTAAAAATTTCATCTTTAAAAAATATATATAAAAAATTCATCGATAATATTATACTAAAAATTCTATTTAAAAATCATGTATAAAAAATTTCATTGTAAAATTATGATAAAAATTTTATTATTTAAAAATATGTATAAAAATTTCATTGTAAAATTATCCAAAAAATTTCATCTTTTTAAATCACATATAAAAAATTTAATGATAAAATTATACTAAAAATTTCATCTTTAAAAATCATATATAAAAAATTCATCGATAAAATTATAGTAAAAATTCTATTTAAAAAAATTTAATTGACTTTCGACTCTTTAATTTACTTTAATTTACCTTAATGTACTCTAATGTATCTTAATTTACTTGAGGAACCTTAATTTACTCTAATATACTTTAATGCATTCTAACGTACTTTAATTTATCTTAATTTACTTTAGGTATTTTAACTTATATTTATCTAGAGCCTAAATTTGTCTATCAAAATTGTGTGAACAAATATTTCAAGTGTTTTTTTAACAAGCCTATAAAATACCCCTGACAATTTTTTATCGGTAAGCGATTCAAGATATTTTTATTTTATGCCTATATTTACCTATAGAAAGTGTTGAGACCAAATATTACATTGTTTTTTATTACGAGTTAAAAATATCCCTGACTATAGTGTAACCATCTTTGGCGATTTGAGCCAATTTTAATTTTATGCTTTTTTATCGTTAGGCGATTCAAGCCAATTTTATTTTAGTCTTTTTTTATCGAGAGTCAAAAATACCCCCTGGCTATAATGTGATTGAAAAAATTTTGTGGATGAAAAAAATTATTCAAAAAAATGTACTAAAAATTTGAATTTCAAAAAGAATACACAAAAAATCGCGCCAAAAATTTCAAAAAAAAATTGCGCCAAAAAATTTATCAGAAAAATGTGCACACAAAAAATTAATTATCTTGATTACATAACTATGTAATCAAGATAATCGAGATTCATTATGTCATTACGTAATTAATTCAGTGGTACCCCCACCCTATTTTATTATGCAATGGTGCGTGGGCGCAAAGTGCCACTAATTACCTACTTAAAACCGACATAATTTTTTTCTAATAAATTGAGTACCACAAAACAAAAATACTCAACGTTCGATTGAGAGCTACTGATGATATATCTCTCAATCAAAAACTTCAAAAATAATTTAGATGGAAATATATCTGAACTATTCACTAATTGGCGATGGATATGGATAGAATACATCAATCAATTCAACGGCAAAATCCGATATATACGTGGTAAGGAAAACCAAACTGCAGACTACTTATCTCGATAGATGGAATCAGACAATGCTGAAAAAGAAAACTGATTTTGAACTGGTATGCGTTAAAAGAACCAAATTCAAATATAAACCGAAAGAAGAACTCACCAAAATCTGCGACAACACGGGAACTGAAAAGCTTACTCAGTACCTTTGCAAGTTGTGTAATTCTTATACTCATTATAGCCCACAACAATAATCTGTCAAACTTCGTGACAATTAGCATAAACCTAACAACGTCCGAAGATATTAAAATGATAATAGCCAGATTGGGAACACCAGTCTCTGGATTGGATAAAACAACCTTTGGTGACTAGAGGATTATATGTCCAGACCAAAAATTTATCACATCCATGTGCAATATTATCCTAAGACAACTTCAATGCCCTGACAGCTGGAGAACCTTAAAAACCAAACTCATTTTAAAAATCGGAATATCATAAATGTCCCACTTAGCTGGTTCTTGGAGGCCTCTAGCCATTATGAACACATTGTATAGGGTATTTGCAACTCTGATAAAGGAAAAGCTAGTGCAATGGATTAAAGATGGAAAGCTCATTTGTTCTAATCAAAAATTCATTGGAGAATCAGATGTCTGTGCCGAGCACCATTCAACCATCCACATGAAAATGGATTAACCACTAAGGATGAAAAAACCTATTCATATCATGTGGCTTGACATTGCTGACGCATTTTGATCTATCTCTCACGATCTGATCTGCCATACCCTAAAAGTAATGGGACTGAGCACTAAAACGAGCACACTAATTGTTATATTTAAATAGTATTAATTAAATTAAGTTCAATATTTAAACAATCTCACAATTAAAAAAAAATTTAATTCATATATATCACATTCCCCTTGTAAGAATCATCGGTATGCAATCTTTGCGTTTCTTGTGGATCATATAGGATATTTTGTCAAAAGCATTCTAGTCCTTATACTTGTTTCATGTGATCTAACACTCCGCGAATCATTTGGTATTTTATTTACTTGGTTATAATTTTTCTGAAGAATTCTTACATCTTCACTTTGGTGTAAATATGCCCATATATTCCCTTGAAAAGATAATTCCCTTAATACTCCGTCCCATATATTTTATTAATTTCTTCCAAGCACTCTATAAATTGTATCCTGTGGTTTTTATTTGGGAGGATTATTATTCATTACTTAGGATATACAATTAAAGTCCTAATTATTTAGTCCCTCTCTTATATGGAAACTAAACAATATTTTATCTGATCTAGTACCACTCATCAAAGGGATGAAACAAGAGTGTCCATTTCGTATGAGATTCTTCTGCTTATCTATTGATTTCATCATACGTACAGTACTAGATCACTATACACTGCCATTTAATGAATATAACATCGGCATCCTATCATGTGCCGATGATAGTTCACTCACATTAAGACATGATGTTGGCGCTTACAAGGACTATCGACTACGCAAAATTAGTCAACCGCCATACCTTTATGGAGAGAGAATTCCAATCGTGAATAATTCTAACCTTTACAAATACCTGGGAATAGACTGCTCATTTAAAAAGAAACACAATATCAATGAGAGACTGTATGCCGCATACCAGGACACCAAGAAGATCTTTGTCTCACATCTACACCGGTCCCATAAATAAACTGAGCGGATTTTCAACATTTCACAACCAATCCACACAATATACTATTAATTAGTTTATTTTATAATTTAAAATATTATCTCACAATACCTTTAAACGGTTTATTGTTCATGAGTAATTTCAAATTACTATAATGCAAAATCATATTTTATTAATGGTTTTGGGTTATAATATCCTTTGAATGTACACAACTCCTGAAGATCAAATGATGTATAAATCTTTTGAAATGAAAAACAATCTAGTGCTGTCAGCCGTGCTAAAACTGCTGGAAAAGTTGTCAATCGTTATAACTATATTGAACTAGTCAGAAATTTTGGATCGAGAATTTAGCAATTGACACGAATAACTGGTTTTATTCTAGTCAGATTAATGTTATGTGCTATAAATTGCTTATTTGGATATTAATTGTAATAATATTTAAATTTAATGTCAAAATATATTTACAATAACACAAAGAATTTTTTATTGTTTGACTATGAATCAGAAATGATATCGATGTTTTATTGATATTCACAAATTTTCGACAGTATTTTTCAAATGATTTAGATCTTAATACAATTAATATCGAAATAAGCAATTTATAACATTTTTTTTCTAAAAAAGCGATTATGCAAATCACTTGCAATCTATACTTTACATATATCTGAATCCCAGCTTCCGTAAGTACAAAATAATTCCATAATTTATTCATCCCAATTTAAGTATCATATTATAATAGTATTTCTGTTTGAAGTAATCTGGATTTCCTGTTATTTATCATTCTAATTTATAAATTCATTTTCGTTTTGTACAACGCAATAATTGATTTCGCGTATTTATATTTCTTTTATTTAATTTCTTTTAAAATTCATTGCTTTTGATATGTTCTTGATGCATTATTTTCAAATGACAATATATTTATTATAAAATATTTGACTATGAACCAGTAAATATAAAGTTCTTATAATACTAGTATGGCCTACGCCAATCACCGAACTTGTTATTCTGTCTGAAATTCCAAAACTGAAATTCTAAACTGAAATTCCACTAATTTTAATTAAAAACTTAATATTAATTAAAATTTAACCAAAAAATCAATAAAAAGTATAAAATTAATGGATAATGATCATAATTACTTGAAAAATGTTCTGCCGAAAATTCGTGAATATCAAAATATTTACCGATTCATGGTCAAATATTTATTAATAAATGTCATTTGAAAATGGAAAAAAAATCAGTTGTGAAAATTAAAAATTATTATAAAAAATTATAATTAATAAATTACGAATATGTTTCCTTTGTTATTTTCTATTTGTAATATTTATAATTTATTAATTTCGTACTGATCTTAATACTCGTGTAATTGTTTTAATTCTAGTTTCATGTTTATTTACTTTGTTTATTTCTAGATTAATTGTTCGATTCAATTATATCTTGAGTTTTAGTTATCTTGTACTTTGTTTATATATAGTATGTTATTACTGAATCCAAACAAATCGAATTATTACTAATAAGTTGTGGAATTTTCTATAAAAACATTATTCAAATAAATACGTAACCCATTCTGAAATGTCCATTAATTGAAAATTTTCGACCTTAAATAGATTCTGTTATTTCGCCTATAATAAATTAAACTGACATTTCCTCTCTAATCTCAACACTTTCTTTTACACTTTGTCAAAAAACGTAACAATTAAAATTCTTTAAAAATAAATAACTAAAAAAATTAATTTTTAAATATTCTAATTTTAAATTTTCATATTTTTAAATTATTGCAATAGATAATAATAATAATAATAATAAATAATGATGTAATAATAAGTATAAATAAAATTTAAATAAATAACAATGGTAGCCAATTTCCGCAATGCTTATTCATAAAATCTGAAATATTTCCGATAAACGGCCCTGATCACTCATAACCAAAATTTAAATATACTTTCGCTTTATCCTCTTCTCTGATATTTTCTTTCACTATAATAATAATAACCAAATCCAAAGAAAAATAATTTAGACAAAAACAATTTATTAATCAAAAAAATGGAAAAATATTCTATTTTAAAATATTTTGTTCAGTAATTTAAGAGCCATTTCATATCCTAAAAAGCAAGCCTAAATTTAATGGAAATAATATTAAATAATCTTGCAGAATATGTTACCGCATTGGCAGGGAAAGCTCGTATCAATACAGGGGATACTCCTCTATAAAGACCAATTAGACCCTCATTAGCCATCATTTCACGGAAAACTGATCGTAAACCATTTGGATATTTACCTTCTGGAGCTAAAGAAAGGAAAGATTGGTATTTCTAATTCAAAAATCGATAAAAATTACCAGTTTGTAAACGGGACTTCAAAGTATCAGGAGGAATGCAGACAAGCCAATTGCACATGCCAGCAAAACCACCAGCAATCAGTGTCCGGCCTGCGCTAAGATGTGCTTTGCTAAAAAGAGAGATTTAAAAAATGCCGATATGATATGTTCACTGTGAGATTTTTATTTACATATTTGAATGAATTTTCATTTACTAGTTAACTTAAAGGTTATAATTAACATAGGCTGGTTCAAGCGAAAAGATAATGTTTCATTGAAAAATGAAGAATTTTGAGCTTATTTAACTTATTTTTCAACTGAAATTGTTTTTTTCTAAAAAATTAACAAAAATAATATGCATAACAATGATGTCCGTCGCTGTTTATTCCTATAGGTGTTGTTAGGAATTGATTAAGATAGCTTTCAATACAAAAAAGGAAAAAATACATTTCATCACATAACATTTCCAAGCAAATTTTAGAAAATTTAATTTCGATGATGCGCTTAAATTTCTTAATTCATTTCAGACATTCATACTATAAAATTCATTACACCAATAAACTTAATAAAATTTATAAATTATTGAAATTATAATTTCATGCCAACAACTCTTAACTTAAATTTACATAAAACATATGTAATTTGAAGTCATTTATGCTAAAGGACTACTTTATCTATAATTTTCTATATTTAAAATGTTATTATGTCTTAAGGCCAACTATTCATATAAAAGTACATTACTGAGGTTATAGAATAAGAAGAGAATAAATTATATAACTATGGTGCTTCTGAAGAATGGAGTTTTTTACTGGAGAAGGATGTTAAAGAGTGTACCTTGTAACTACCTCCTTTTGATACTCTGAATATGTGAATAAGACAAATATCATCCGCAAATCGTTTTAAACAGTGGGTTCCTCTAATTGGAAAGAAACATATTATAAAAATTAAATTAACATGGCAATGATTTAATTCAAACTCTTGTTTTTAGATATAATTCGACAGATTAAGTGCCATCAGTCAAACAACAAATCAAACAATAATATAAATTTAAATTTATATATTCAAACAAATTATTAATTTTTGATTAATTAAAATGAACTTTTAAAATTATATTTTATTTGTTAAATAAATTTTATATAATATTTTTAAAATTTTAATTTTAAAAATATATTTAAAACATTCGTACTCATAACATTTTGCACATTAATCTTTGAATTCAATGATCTTATCAACAACGCTTCACATATAACACGTTCCCAATAATTATTAAAAATTTAGGTTAAACTGTCAAGGTTTCAATCAACTCGGTCAAAATTCCTCAGAAACCGTCTGGCAATGAGTTATTTATGGAGTTTACCATAAGTAAAATGACATCAGCTGAAGAAGTATAGATGTAATTATAGTAAGCTATAGTAAGTTCTTAACAATAAAAACTCAACTTCTTTTTCGGATCAAAATGATATAAAAGTTATTAATACCGGAAGACGGAGTATCGTAAAGAAAGGAATAGTGTGCTACGAAAGTTAATCAATTTATTTCACGATACAATGAATGTTCGTTTATCAAATTTTCTGTCAGTCAACTGGTAATAACAGTCCTATCATTTATAAAATCTTAGACATTCTCAGGAGTATTCGATTAACTTCAATGAAAGCTTTAATGAGTTTTCATTTTGACTGGAAATATGATTACAATCATGAGGCCAATCATAAGAATCTAAAGCAGTAGTTCTTAACCTTGGGTGCAAGTTTACAATTTTAAAAATTCACTGTAACTAGTAGGTACTTATGCACTTTAGTACCTCCCGGGTTCGAATCCATAAACGAACATAAACCTATTTTATTTCCCAATTTTTTAGCACTTTTATCTTAGGATTAGGTTTTCAAAAAAAAATTCATCCCCCTGAATTCGAACTCGGGGTACTAAAGTATAGTAGTGCGCTTGTAAAATAAAAAATTCATTTTGGAGTAATTTTTTTAAATTTAAACATTTTTAAATTCTTTTGTATTTAATTTAAGTAAAAAACAAATAATAAAGTACGCATAGAAATTAAAGAATAAATATTCTTTCTACAATTCCAAAAATTCAAATTCGTTACTATAGTGATTTTTATATCTTCTTTATTTTAATCAATTGTTGTAAAGATTTTGAAAAAATTGTGCATTGTTTTTTTAAAATTTATATAATTCCTTATTTTTGATAAGGGGTGCGAGAATTTTGTTTGAACACTTTAGGGGTGCCGGTAGCTAAAAAGGTTAAGAACCACTGCTCTAAAGCATAAATGTCATTTGCTTCCAATAAGGCTTTTTTGAAAAATAAAAATGAATAACTGAGATGGATTTTATCGTGTAATTTAATTATATAATTTTCGAATATGTAGTGCACTCATACATCTGTCACACATTAATTTCTTTTAATTTCAAAGATGTTTTATCATTAAAATAAATACTCCAATTGTAAAATTACAATTCTCATTACAAAATTTTGATTAGATCAATATTGTTGTTCGAAATTCTTATTTTAGTTCGTAAACATTGCTTCAACAGATGTGACGAAGATTGTATTAGTGATAACCAGGGGTTCTTCTTTACATTGTCTACAGAGTAGAGATCATCGAGAATTGCTAATGGTTGTATTTATGAACCTAAAGGACGTATATCTATCAAAGTTCAAGATATCACTAGTATTTCTATGTCAAAAAGGGTAATTAAAAAATTCAAAAACATAAAGAAAAAATGTTTTGTATTGAATTAAAATTTGCCTTTGTAACCAGAGTAAAATCTTTTGATTTTTCTTTATTGAAAGCAAAATAAATTTCATTTAATTCCGAAATTTGAATATTTTTTTCAAAATATCCAGAAAAAAGTAAATACTCAAGCTGTTCGAGCATTTGCAAACATTTCAGAATTTGTACGTTTAGTTTGGAATAAATGTTTGAAAAGAATATAAATGCTTACTCGCCACCTTCTGGAGTTAATGACTCTTTCAACCACTCGTAAGACATGAAATAAGTTCCAGTAGCAGGAATATCTGAAATAAGAACCGTTGTATGATATTTAAAAATCTGCGGCATCAGAGTGCAGCAAAAAAACTTTTTGTCTAATTTTTTGAAGCATTTTATGTTTTGTCTTCCTGTGACTTCAAAACAGCACATAAAAAATTCATGAATATATGATTTCATTTAGTACTGCCTCATCGACATTGAAATTTTAAATCAATTTGAATGTGAGTATGTATATATTAAGCACGCGTAAAATGCTAGAAGGTTCTGGAAAGTTCTAGTAAAAATCTATACAATTCTAGAAGGTTCTGTAAAATCACTAGAAGGTTCTAGAAACTTCTAAAAAACTCTAGGAGTTTTGATTTTCATATAAATAGTTAACTTCACCAGTGCATTTCAATTTAGTTACAAAAATCAAGTGTTATAAGTTCAAGTGTTGCGGCTTTATAAATATCATTCCTTTAGTTATGACTACTAGGTCGAAAACTGCTGTTCATTTAATTGATGGTTATCTGAAGATTTTTCTAAACGAGTTCTTCCAACAGCGAAAAATGTTTTGAGTGTCTACTTTAATTTACACAAAATTAATAAAGTGCCAAGAAAGATGCTATTTCTGATGTCTTGCAAATACTGTTGAGCATCTGGGATAAAGCGCGTATCCTTACGGCTGAAAAACCGGCTACCATTAAAAAGTTGGAAGTACTTACTGACAAGTACCGATAGGTTGAGAAGAAAGCTAAAAGAAGAGGAGAGGTTCAACGTGCAAAGGAAGCTGACGTTGTTAGCTTCACATCATCCATCTTTGACATCGCAAATATCACACTATGATCAGAATTGAAGAAGACATGCTTTTCTTGCATAACCAGCAACCTGAACGCAAAATGGTGCTGAGAACTGAAGACAAAATATTGGCAAAGGTACAACAAGCTCAAAAAAGAAAGAATAGGTTGCTTGAAAGACTTGCACAGGAAAAGCAATATATTTTAAAGATATTTTAAAGGATTAGTGATTGACAGAAAAGATCTCAGTCATGTCGTTCGACACAACTGTAGCAAGCACAAGCCACATCAATGGAGCATGTGCTATTATTTAAAAGAAATCGAGTAAGAAGCTGCTTTGGTTAGCATACAGACATTATATACTTGAGGTGATATGTGCAGAAGTCTTCAAAAAGACATTTGCGGGTAGTAAAACTGGACGTTTTGGCCAAAATTAAGACAGCCAGAATTTAGTATGTCAGGATGTTCGACTGGATCAAATCTCAAGCCATTAAAAGAAGTCATCACATTTTGTTCAAATATCCTACAAATGAAAGACAACTCAAGATATTTGCCACGTCAAGATTACAAAGAACATTTTACTCTCAATCTTATCTTCCAGGGAAGAATTCCACACCCATTGTGGTGCGTTTTCGTGTTCCTGGAGCTTATCACCATACAGGGTATATGTCTAAAATAATCTACATCATAAAGATCTATCTCTTCCGTCATGAATTCAAGATGACTAATCATGAAGACATATCAATTGCAGAATTTTCTGTTTGCATCCTTGGTTTATATTCCAGCAGACGCACTTCTGAATGATCAGGAGTTCATTAAGCTTCTTATTAATTATAAGGATGTTTCTTCCTTCATTTCTCAGACTGCATTTAAAACTATTGACTAACATCTCTAACAATACTCATTCTTCTGGCTCTCTTTTTTCAACGTGTCTCAGTGGATGAGAAAAAGAACCTTGCAGCTTGCTTGAGGCAACTCATGGAGAAATCTTCTAATGATCCAAGGTGATTCCGCAGCACAGAGGATTCTTTAGCACTCCTTTATGTGACATTAAAGGATTTTGTGACCTCGTCATCGCTACTCTTCTGCTCTCCCCAAATTTTTTCATGACTGATGCTTCCACCTGGCAACAAACTCAATCATTTCGGAAGGCAACAGCAGTGGTCTTATCCTTGAAAGTTGTCAATGACTGCGCCGATGGAAATTCCACTGGTGTCATCATTCAATTCATCTCTCACCAAATAATAGGAGGAAAAGCAATACTTGCTCCAAACTGTTGAACAGTATCGCAGAGTTTCCAGGTGCAAAAAAATCAGATGTGCTGAAGAGATCGCAACTTGAAGACCTTCAGAAATCAGAAAGTTCAGCTAAAAAACTTTAAAAGTGTATTTTTGAATGGCGTGTAACTAGTATTATTTTATTGTTAAATTCCTACTGTGTAATATAATTGTTCTTTGTATCTAAAAATTTTCATTTTATGCAACTGCCGAATACAATAAAACACGAGATAACAAGTGTACTGAGACAGTATTTATAGGAGCCCAAATTGTGTGAAATATGATATATACACTTTTTAAATTCCAATGAACCAGAAAACTAAAATTCTCATGATAAAAATCCAACTTTATTTTATACATCTCATAATTTTGGGAAAAAATATTACTATGAAAGTTCAAATTTGTAATGTTTAACACCCATACCTCACTATATGGCCGCTCTTTATACTCTTTTGGCTATAACGGTCTTATTTAATTATAACACTGTTTCGATTTACAGGTAAAATGTTTCATTATACGACAACAAAAAAATCGATAAAAAGTAAAATCCCTCTAATATAATAAATTTTTCTGTCTGAATGTTTAGCTTCAGGTTTTTTTTGCTAATTTGCAATACAAAGATGTCATAAAATAAAAACTACAAAAATTCATAAGTGATAACTAAAATTGATTTAACATAAAATAAAACAAGCGTTGAAACAATAGTAATAAAATAGTTCTTGTTTGTATGTATGAATTAGAAAAATTGAAAACATTTCGAAAGCTTGGAAGAGTATGATTATCTTCAAAGACTGGTTCAAAAATTACTTTTGTCCAGAAGTTAAAAAAATATTTGCAAGACAATAGCTTGAGCAAAAGGCTTTGCTAATTTTGGATAATGTCCCAGGACATTCAGGGAATCTATCGGAATCACATGAAGATGTGGAGATTGAGTATCTTCCCAAAAATACGACAACGCTTCTCCAGCCAATGGACCAGGGTGCAATAGCCACTTTTAAGAAATATTATTTATCATAGATGCTGTATAAAACATTAGCGAATCTTGGAAAGAATTAAAATCAACTACAATGAACCATGTTTGGAAAAAAATTGGCCAGAATGCATAAAACTAATGTTCTTGGAGTTCATTCTATTTCCACAATCCTACAAACCATATGCACCCAGCAAATGACTTTGGTTTTAAAGATTTGGAAGGTGATAGAGAATTCCTCTCACACGAAGAACTGATCCAATTGGAAGCAGAACGAGCAAATGATGTAGAGCCAAAGCAGGAGTTACGCCAACAGTTAACATACAAGAACTTGACGAATGTGCTTTCTTATTTCGAAAAGCCATAAATACCATTCTTCAAAATGATCCCAACGTAGAACGCAGCGCTAAAGTTTTTCAAAGAATTAACTCAACCAATATCTGTTATAAAGAACTACAAAAAGAAGAAGGAACACAAAATACAAGCAACGTTGGACCAATTTTTAAACCAAGTAAATCCACTACAGTGGAAAGTGATAATGAAATCACACCTCAATGATTCTCCATGTTTGTAATATTAGAACTTGTTTTAAACATTTAAATTTATGTTTTTATGTATTAAATACGTTTTCTCTGTTTCGGAATTTCAACTTCTGCTTATTATTATGTACTTGTTATGCAATTTAAAGTGATTGGTTATACGGCATTTCGCTTTACTGCTAACTTTACCTGAACGGATATATAGGCCGTAAAGCGAGGTATGGATGTATTTTGAAATCAAGTTTTGATAAATATGAATGTGAGATCAATGACGTTTTGAGAATATTTAATATCAAACCAAATATTTTTTCACAATATCTAATTTAAAATTTCTTTAAGAAAAAAATTAATTAAAAAATATAAAAATTAAAATAACAGACAAGTTATTTAATTTAAAATTGAATTTTTAAAACAATTTAAAGCAATTTTTAATATTTCCCAGGTTTTATAATTGTGGGTAAATAAAAAACTCGTTTCTTTAAAAAAGGTGATTTGATTATTTTACGTGTACTCAAAACCAGAAAGATCTAATGATTTTAGAAGTAATCTGAGAAAAATGTAAAATGAATGAAATATGAAAATGTGAATGAAATATTATCATCCAATAAGTATGTGTTACAAATCCCACATCAAACTATTTAAATATATTTTAACACTGTAAAATCAAAGACAAAATAGATCATAAATTGATAATTTGTGATTTTTATAATTGTACTTTAAACATTGACCAGTCATCAGCATTGTAAATAATGATATTTTATAAAACAAAGTTCATGCAAATTAATTGTGATTTTACCTCTCAAAAGAGTGGCTGCAGTTCCTTTATAAATACTCCGTATACCACCTTCTTTGTATAGCTGTTTGACAACATCGGCAGGTCCCTTGTATTTTGGGGGACCACTTGAAGCTCCTTGAACCTTAATATTGTCAAAATTATAATGCTATTTTCTTTGCAAGTAAACCGTTGAAAATGTAATATTTTTAGAAAAAATCTTTATTGAATTAAATTTCTTAGCCATTTTTGATAAATATTATCACTTCAAATAAATAAATGAATCATTGTCTCTATCAAATCCTATAATCAACCGTCTTTCAAATAGACGCTGATTCACTGGCACCGCAACTGCCGGTTTTCAATTAATAGTGTTCAAAAGTACAGATTAATAAAATGGTAAAAAGGTTTTTCAAATCAAATATCAATATCAGAGTCAATTTTATCCTTGAAATAAAGAGTATAGCAATGGCGGTGCGTACTTTATAAACTAAGTCAGATAATTCGAGAAAAATATTCCATAAATAACAACCATTTTAAATTTGTCGGAATCTGAGTATCAAGAAATCTTTATTAATCTTGCACAAAAATCGGCATTGAGAATTTCAATTCTATCTTTATAGATTAATTGCTTACGAGAACACGGTGCAGCTAGTTTCATAATATTTGTGGAACATTTCTGAACGTAGGGGACGCATCATAAAATAAAATCTTATCTCCAGAAAATTAAATGATCATTTGAAAATTAGTGACTTATTGTTGTAATGACCGAATAACGAAGAATCATAGTTTAATATATAGTTATGAATTATCGTTTAAATAAAAAATAAAATTAATGATGGATATGCCTTCGTTTACCATCAATGTCTAATATCAATCAGGGTATTTTGATTGACCTTAGATAACAAAACCTTCGTCTAACAAACTACCGAGCCTTAAAAGTTTTGCTCTCACACTACCTCACTCACATTACCGTCATAACTAGTAAAATGCGTTATCCGAAGGTAATAAGCACGATTGTACACAAGGAATAGTATTTTTTGATTAAATTCAGATTCACGATTACTGGGATACCGATTTTAATTTAGATATCTTTAACTAGAATCTGAAGTTCTTACTCATTAATTCACGATAAATTCACATAACGTCAATAACATTAATTTCAATTCCTCTCCGAATCTTTTCCTTTTTAAATTGTTAAAATTTCTCGAAAATTTTCACTAAATTTTCATCTACAAGAGTATCTCAATTATCTTCTTGCCTGGCACAACACTTGGTTCCATACCATAATACCATTGCTATTGCAAAATATACATTTGCTAATGCGACACTGCTAATATAGTTATGCTAAGTTTTTGTAGTTATTTTTTATTCTGTTCTCACTGAATTCCATTTAGTTTCACACGATGGCAGTCGAATAGCTATTTTTAAGTCTTCTCGCTGATCCTTTTAATGTATAATCTAATGGAGAGGTGTTTCTATATTAGTTTTGGTTCAATCACGTATAGCTGCGTTGACTTCCAAACATTTCAAGTTCACCAATTTTGTATAACATAGCCATTCGACATCTTCTCTTTTCAAATCACTACTGTGAATTTCCATGCTATTCCACTTTCAATTCTGAATATAACAACTGCTGATTAAACCTTTACCTGTTTCTTGTTTGTTGCTGAAAGTTTGAATTAAATATGTTGCTTATTTCTTGCCAGGGCGCACCACATGGCCATGTAAATGATAATACCGTAAAGGTTTATGGAATCAGAAAATCCATGATATGTCTCGCTTCAAATCACTGACACAATCAAAGCATTTTCCTTGCAAACCTTCTTTAGTTATCGAGAGTGAAAATCGCTAGGGGTTAGGCACCAGTGACTATCCGCATGAGTCAATTATTGCTGTTGTCAGGCGTGACGTGTGAATTAGGGCTTTGCCATGCAATAGCCAAAGTAGATTATTTTCACCTTATTACGCTTCGATATTCAACATTATCTAACATGAAATGGCGCTCATTTTCTTAACAAAGATATCATAGATAGACAAAAAACACTTTTCATTACCCATACATATTTAAGGATAATCTCCTGAAATATCTTTTTTATAAAGTTATTATTTCTTGTTGAGTCTAAGTATTTATTGGGTGCACCACGTAAATCTAAAAACGGATTTCTCCTAATTTTAAATATTTTTATTGCATTCGATACATAACTTAGTTATACAACTTTTTTCATTACACGTTTATAAAATCATAATTTGTGACCAAGATGGTTTCGTGATAACAGTATCGATAAACAATAAAAAACTTATATAATAAGCGTTTACTGAAAGTTTCATGTTTTATTAAAAATGAAAGTTTCAAATTTTAAATTTATAATAAAACATGAAATTTTTAGTAAAGGCTTATTATATCAGTTATTAATTATTTTAAAAATATACGCATCTACCGCATAAAAACAGAATCAACTGTATTAAATCAATATTAAATTAAATCGTTGAATTGAGATAAGCAATTGAACATAAATGCGACCAAATACCAAGGGAAATGTTTCATGATGTATGCGATTCCATTGCTTGATGTTGTGAGCAATGTCTGGATCAAAATGGACGTCAGTTTGAAAACAGACAGTGAACCAAAACAATAAATAATACTTGTAAATATTTGTACTTTTTTAAATCAATAAAATTCTAATAAACTTCGTTATTGTAATTATTTTTAATAAAATATACACTTTTTTGGGCACCCTGTATAAAATTTGAAATTCCTTTAAATTTAATTATTTCGGCTTACATTAATTTAGGTGGATATCTAGGGTCGTATTTTCTCTTAGCCAGAATAGTCAACGAAAACATAGAATACAATAAAAATACAAAAAAAGGCTTTACTGAAATTGAAATAATTTAATATTTATTGTGCAAAAAATCAATTTATTAAAATAAATCTTTTAGTAGTACAAAATTATGGGAAAATTCAAAAGTAAAAGTGCCTAGGGCTTACGAAGAGTTTAACTCTGGCTTGTATTCGAAACCTGATATATGGTAATTTGAACACTAACACACAGTTAATCAAATTAAAATTTTAAAAACAATCTGAAAATAGATCCCAACAAAGATATAAAGTAAAAATTCAACCATGACTCGAAAAAAAGGCACACACAAAACTGATCAGGTCAGCTAAGTGGTAATCGGCCTTACTAAATTAACATTCACATATAATTGAGATTAGTTATACAATAATTCAAATATACAAACTTGCAATAAACACTTCACCCGTTCACCCGGGGTCATAATCGCCGTTGTAAAAACACCCGAAAGCATTCCTGCGGCGAATATCTGAGGTTTCCTGGAAATTTTATTGCATCAATCGTAGGCATTCAATATTCGAGTATAATAAATAACAATTTATAATAATAAGAATACATACATAATTTATAATTTCAATGACTTGTACTTTATACACGGACTTCCGGTATTTTGACACAAGCAGTTTTGAAATTTATCTAAATTGAATTATCCTTTTACTAATTTCATAAACACAATGAGATATTTATTATCCGAAAGTTTTCAAAGCCGAGATTTTACCCTAAGAACTTATAAACATTTATAACTTATGTCTTATGCAAAACCAGCTCTGATAGAAACCACAAAATAATTCCGATTGATGGAAATTAGTATAAGAGTTTAAGAAGTTCTATCGAAAAAAATGATAATAAATAACAAGCGCGTGCTACGGATGTGATTGGTGGTCGTGTGTTACTTACAAGACCCTAGACACTATGCGTAATAGTAAGTAGTGCAAAAGTTCTTTTTCAATTTGCATTATTCCTGGTTTCAACTTTCATTATTTTATAAAAGATATTTCATTATATCTGATCTAATGCTGGATTTTATGCGAATGGTTGATAGATTTAAATTAATTAAAGAGAACACGAATTCTATAATGACATTAAGTTCAAAAAATCATGTAGATTTAATATCAAAAACACTAATTTATTTGAATTTAATGGAAAATTAACTATTGCGAAATGAATCGAAGGAAAGAAGAAATTAAAGAAAATTATAGATATTAATAATAACTGAGGAAATTTTTTCATCGAAGCTGAAATCAATGTTTTCTACAAAAAGAAAACAATATTGTTTTTACCATATTCAAATTTGAATAACAGCGGCCCCAGTAACTTTTCAAACGCTTATGAATATTGTAATAGGTGAAATTAATTCTAAATTAGCAACTGTATTTTTAGATGATATTTTATTATATAAAAAGGAAAAAAGTAAACACTTTTACAACATTAAATGCGTTTTAGCAAAAAATAAACATGTCGGGTTAAAAGTCAACCCATCAATATGACCATTTTTAAAAGATGAAGAGAAATTCTTGGGCATGTTAAAAATAAAATTCTAGCCATGACTTCTAATGAATGCGAAAAGGCATTTATGAAACTCCAAGAAAAATTAAAATTTCTAGATTTCACAAATCAGATACTAACGTGATTCTTCGCAGTATATGTGCTGTATTATATCAAATAGACGATTCTGGAACAGAAAATGAATTCGTATATAGATTACATACTATGTCTAAATATTGCGGTTGCATAACAAGGATAGAACTTTAGAAATTATTATAATTTTATTTTTATTACTATTATTTATTATAATTATTATAATGAATTACAAAAGAATCTAAAGAGGATTATTTAATAATCGAAACTTTTTCAACAATATAATTATTAATTCGCAGCAAGGGCTTATTTTTTCATTCACTTATCTGATATAGTATTATTATTATTATAATTATTATTATTATTATTATTATTATTATTATTATTATTATTATTATTATTATTATTATTATTATTAATGGTTTTATATTGAAGAGGTTCTTCAACAAATGTTCCTAGTTAGAATATTGTCAAGTTGCACATTTGAACATCTGTCTTAATTTGACAACTGAATATATATTGTTTAGAATTACCATCGAAATTAATTCCATAATTTTGCTTGTTTCACACAAAATGAGTAAAATTAAACTTTTATTCTGTTTGATAATTTTATTTTCGCTGAGTTCTAATGGAAAGGCTGAAATTTATGATTTGGAAACGGGAAAAGCCGACAGAAATGTTCAAGGAATTGGTTAGTGAGAATTTTCTGCACATTTTTGTCAACAAATTTGATATATTAATATTTAGACAACATCAACATGAAATTGAATTGGACATTACGAAAATACCTTCAATGTCAAGCACGATTCACTGGGGCTCTCGGTCGGTTAATTGGACTGGAATCCAGGAAGAGGTATTTGAAAATGAGAAATTTCCTCGAAAACAAAATAAACCGATTGTTTGGGAAACGACATTCAATAAACAAACGAAAGCATTTGCGAGTTCGAAAATTTAAAAATGAAAATCAGCTGATTAAAAGTGTTTGAGAAATAATCTCAAAGAAATTTATCAAATAATTAAAAGAAAAATCATCAATGAATATCACTATAAATTGATAAAGAAACGAATTAATTTTATGAGACGAATTATTCGTCACGCAAAAATCAGAAATTCTAGAATAATATTGAAGCAAATTAGAAATTTGAAAATTTTCCTTACAAAAATAAAGAGAACAAATGGATTGAAATCATTGAAAATGGAGCATTTTCTTAAAGACGGGAAAATTGGCCATAGAAAAAGATTGGAAAACTATATCAGACATATTTTAGTAACTAGGAGCAAGTCCAAGCAATCAAGATCCTTCGAATATAATAAATATAAAAATTGGATAGGGAAAAGTTTGAGTCGACAAAGATTCCGTGTAGAAAGAACGAGGAATAGATTCGATAGTGACAGACAATATCGATATTCCGGTTCTAAACAAATGAAAATACACAAAAATAGTTACAAAAATCGATTTTTTTCTCGAAATATCAACAAAAATAATAAAAATCAAAATTCATTAAAATTTATGACAAAAAATAAAGATTTAGGAGATTTATTGGAAAGTTTGAAGAGATTGAATAAATTTTACTCGAGTCGAAGAGAAGGAAATAATTACCAATCATTAAAGAGAAACAATAAAAGTCGAGTTGGTAAAAAAAATAAAAGTAAAAGAGATTATAAATTGTATAAACTTAGATACAAACTTACGCATCAAAAGAAAAACAAATCAAGAAAATATCGTGCACAATTTTTAAATAAAAACAAAAAGAGACGAGTAAATAAAAAATACTTTGCAAAACATTTTCGAATTCTACAAAAGTTAAAACAATTAAATAAATATTATTTAAAACAATTACAAAAACATAAAAATATGAAAAGAAATCGATTGAAAAAGTACATCGAGAAAATCACGAGCAACGATAAAGAAATACAAAACATAAAAAGACATATTTCGAAATACAAAACATCTAAAACCAGAAAATTGTCTATGAATTCAAAGCTTTCAGGACTTCAGTTCATTCGCAGTAAAAAATTTAAAAAACAATCTAGTAGGAATAGAAATCATAAAATTGTAAAGAAAATAGCAAATAAAAGTTTATTAAGGGTTAAAAAAGAGAAATTAAAACCCAAACAAAGTTTGACCAATGAAAAGCATTTTAAAACATTAGTGAAATTTCTATGGAATCACAGATATCAATTGTTACGCCGGAAAGCGAGAATAAACAATCGACGACATAAAAAAAGTAAAAAACAAACCAAAAATTCAACCAAAAGAATCAATCGAATTGAAATAGACAATAAAAAATCAAGACATATAAGAAAAAATGGTAAACAACATGAACATGAAAGGCGACAAATTAAATGGAAGCATAGAAGACAAATCTCCAAGAAATCACATATTGGCACAAATAAACACAGTGGAACACACCAAAAAAGAAACTATCAAAGAATCAGTAAAAATCACAATAAAAAGCATATTACAAAATCATTAAGAAGAATGAAAAATAAAGGCAAATATCATAGTAAATTATCAGATTCTCAAAGAAATTCAAAACAAAACCGGATATTAATGCACGGCAAACAAAAGTCTCATAGATTAATCAAGAGCCGAAAAACACAAAACAAGATAAAGATTACAAAATCCAACCATTTTCGAGATCATCATAAAAGCATTGCCAGTCGTAAAAGAATTGTTCCGAAGTATTCAAATAGACATTTAGTTCGGCAAGATAATGGCAAACGTACAAAAGCAAGAATAAATAAACAAAATCATAAATATACTCGTCACAAGAAGAGAGATAATAAATATAAACATGCTAAATTTGGTAGCATGAGAAAATCAGAACGAAAACACAGTCAAAATGGCCACCATAAAAATAATCGACATCATAAAATTCAGCTGAAACCGCACAATGACAAAATGAGACCACATCACAAATTGAACCGTGAAAATATTCATAGACAACTCAATAGAAATCAGAAGAGATTAAGGAAAATTAAAAAAAATCATGTTCAATCGAAACTTTCAATCAGCAACAAAAATCATCAAAATAAACATAAATTAAAAGTCCAAAACAATAAAATATTGATTAAAATAAACAAGAAAACAAGAAAACACGAGAAAACATTGAAACCGAAAACGGAAATCATAGCGAAAAAGCGATTCACTCAAGTTATCAATAATTCACAACATAAACTTCATCACAGCCGGAAAAGCCGGAAAAGCCGGAAAAGCCTCAAAACAACTCAGACTATAAAAAAGTTGAATCGAAAGAAAGTTGAAATGAAAAACAAAATTCTCTCCGTTAAATCATTACGAAACTCCATAAAATCTAAATTGAAAACTCTAAAATCTCTAAAGAAATCCATGATCAAAAGTCATCAAAAAAGTCTATATAAACGTCAACGAAATAAGTTCATTATTGATTTGCACAAGAACTCCTTGAAAATGTCTTCAAACACTCGGAAATTCTTTGAGATAAAACTCAAAGCTATCAAAGAACAATTGAAATCTCACAATAATCACAAACCTACAAATCTGTGGAAAGAACAACTTATTTCTATTGACAAAAGTATCATCAAATTACAGAATTATGCCAAATCATTAAATATTCTCGTCAATGAGAGATTGAAAAGAGGGATTTATTTGAAAAGAATTATCAAATTATCGGCATCAAATCAGGTTGATAAAGGGAAAATAAAAAGAATCAATAAAGCTTTGAAAACCTCTAAATCAAAAGACAGAAGTCTGAGAAAACAAATGAAAATCAGTTCCATTACAAATCTTGCTGTTCAACAGAAAAGGAAGCAAAACACAAAAAAGCAACCGAAACTGAAACATCATTCAATTGAAAATACACCAAAAATCAATCCGGTAAAAGCAAAAATATCTAATAGAGTCGATAATAAAAATATCATCAATAAACGAAAAATCAAAATAAAAGAAACAAAAAAGAAAAGTGGGAAAAGCGGATCAGAAATAATTAATAATTCCAAAAATCCATCGAAGAATAAATTAATAATCACAGCCAGCACCAGATCAAGTTCTAAAATTGTGAAAGAAAAAAACAATCAATCGCAAATTAAAAGAAATCAACCAATCGCAACTCGTGCGCCGAATGCCAATGTGAAATTGTCGAATAATCAAATGAAAAAAGAAAGAAAGTTATCGATTGAATCAGAAAGAAAAATCATGAAAATTGAAAAGAAAATTGAAAAGAAAATTGAAAAGAACATTGAAAAGATCGTGGACATTGAATACATGACGCGAGAATCTATCAAGCAGGAATCCTCGATTTATAAAAAGATTTTGATAAAACAATAAAATCTAAATAATATTTTATCATTCATTAATTTCTATTGAGTAATATTTAAAATATATAAACGCTGACTTTTGAGTTTCTGTGCAATTCGGTAGGATTAATTGTGACGGTTTCTTAAATTTTATAGCAAAATACTCAACAAATAACAAATAAATTTTCACGAGCAAATACACAATTTATGAATAAATTTGTATCAACAGGATTTATAGATAAACTTACAAAATGGAAATTATACACAGATGATGGGTTTGATATTTCTCTTAATTTTCTCAATTTTGACAGTTACTTTTGAAATTCTCTGTTTCCCACAATTGACCAATTTTATTAATTTTATTTTGATTTTTATGCTGATCTCTCATTTTCTATTTCAGGGACGCGAAATTTCTATATAATAATCCAATTTTTACTAATACCTAAAATTCGAAGCATTTGATGTACTTTTAACAAATCATTTAAATTAAATTTGTTGACCTCTACCAAATTTAATTAATTAATAAGTTTGTGATTTCACAATTCCGCGTTAATTTAAAATTATTGGCTTGATCCATACTTTGTTATTTGCTACCAATTCATACCTCTTCGCAGAAAATGATTACTTTTAACATTTTTTATTATTAATTAATTTTCCACTCTTGTTTCTTTTTATTTGTATTAATTCTAGAGATTTTCATTAATTAATTAACAAAAGTTGTATTGAAAATTAAATTATTTTTTAAATATTTATATATCAAGACTTTGAATGCTATTTTTCGACAGATTTTAGATGAGATCTGCCATTATTTCTTCGTTATGAAGAATGAAGTTGTGTTTATTAACTGGTTCGCAGTGAAATTATTTTCTTACATTTTGTTTTTATTTTGAATATTAGTATTTACATCAAAATATTATAATCCGTCAGTGGCACAGCTCGAGAATATTAAAAATACCATAAAACAGTAGGTTGAATAAAAATTATATTGCACATTAAATAGAAAATCAAAAAACTAACCTATGGTAAATGTTGGTGGCAATATTAAATGCACTAATTTTATTTTTACGTCTCTTGGCTTGATTTTTCTTGTGTGAACTTTATTACTATCATTATTATTATTATATTATTATAATATTATTATTGTTATTATATTATTATTATTATTCTCATTATTATTATTAAAACTATGATTTAAATAAATAACAATGTACACAAATTTCCGAAGTGTTTATTCATAAAATAAAGAATGAAATATTTAGATCTAAAATAGGTCCCTAACAATCAAAATTTAGCATAAAAATATAAATTATTCAATTTATTCAAATTTAAATATCGGGAAGTTTATTTTAAAATATTTTGAAATGTTTAAATCTATATAAAAGTATATTTATTCGGTATTTTTTCATATATAAATGTTGAAAAATTAAATTTAAATGTTTAAAAATTGTTTTTAAAACTTGTCATTTATTAAAAACATTCATGGGAAAGAAAAAATTGTTGAATTTTGTTTTGAGTGATAAGGAGCTACTTTAGGCTGAAATATTTCATATTTCATTTTATAATAAACATTAAGGAAATTGGCTTACATTGTTATTTATTTAAATTATGTTAATATTTTTACACGGGGCAAAAAAGTAGTTGTATGGTATTTGAGATATCAAATGTGATTTTGTATAATTTTGATGCACTGAATTCGAAACTAACATCAGATTTTATACACCAGGTTCAGTTTTCTTGCTACGCTTACCATACATATGGAAGGATATATTCTGAAAGACAACAAAATAATACGACAAGCACAGCTTTTATCCAATTATATTATATTTCTAACAACAAATTGAAAACAAAATTGTTAATGGTTCGGTAAAAATTTACGCCTCTTGCTTTTTTCGGATAGTCACGTTTAATTGTCCAACAATAATCCTCCATTATTTTGGCGTCACATTTTCCTTGATATCTCATTATATGAGCAATATTGATATTTTAAAATAAATATTGTAAATAGTTTGTTCCTATTTATCTTCCTTGATTTTAAGCCTTGGTGTAAACGTTCACCTTGTTCTTCACTTAGAAGACCAAGGGTTTCAGGAAAGCGATCTAAAAGGCTGTAAAGAAAGTATAGCTTTATGCTCATGTTAACTTTAATATCTTTGAAACTCGATAGCATATTGTTAACTATATTTTCATAATTGTCGGATTTGTGGTTGGCCAAAATATTTTCAACGGATACAAAAGAGAGCCAGGCAGCCGATTCAAACATCAGTCATTGAATTGCCAAATTACCATCGAGAAAATTAGTAGAGGAAATTAGTTGTATATGTATTGAAAGCAAGCACTATCCTTATTTATTGCTTTGACAGATTGCTTCATAAAATGGCGGAATTTTTTTATCTTTATGACAATGTTATGAGACAGTGTGACTGCTTAATTCACTTCTTCCCGCAAAGGCTAATCTTTCTTTATCTAATGTTGATGATTAGCTCGACTATCCCATGGACAAATAAAACGTGAGTATTTTGTATATTCAGATTGTTGGCCAAATAACAAATGCACCATCTTGAGATCTACACAAATCACCCACTGATGTCGGTAATATTGTATCTTCTGCAATAGAAATTTATTATTTTCATGTTTCTAAATTTTATGTACAATGACCTATTGTAATCGAGCAATACGCATTGCCTATGTTCAGAAAAACGCACCAGTCTTTTGTCCTGTATTTTTCAATGCCCATTCTCGAAAGGCGTTCAACATCATTACAAAATACAGAGTTATCTTCATTACTGATAAAAAGGTATAAATACTGTCTCTTTCTCGATACTAAGTTATTCGTGCGTCTGACTGCAAAAGTTTTTCCCCTTTAGTCTAGAAGCTAACATTCCACGGATTCTTTGATAAATTCATTTCCCTGACTAGGTCATTCAACTTTTCTTGATTAAAAGGTTGAATGGTTAACAAAATCATCAGATGACACATTTTCGTCACTGTCACTCGAGGTTTTTTCGTTCTCATGCAGTTTAGCTGAAAGTGTTACAGGAACTTCATCACAATGTGCCATTGGAAGCCTCACAGACTATAGATCGACTAACACTTTATTGTTGATACGATTAATCCCTTTAACGTTAATGACCCATAAGTAAAAGTCATTGTAGTAGTTTTGGGGTTCTCTTCATATCATTGGTATGACAAAGTTCATCATTTTTCGGAGATATTCTGTGCACGTTTTGCATAATATGTGTGGCGCACATGGTTATCTTGATCACCAAGTTTTAGAGCAAAATATGTTAAGTAAGCACGCCTAATGAAATATTTTACATGATTTCTGTTAGGTTTTAAAGTATATTTTGTCCACGAATATAACAAACAACTTCTTGAGGAAGTCATAAAGCTGAAAATAACAAATGGTTTTAAATTATAATTTTGTAAATTTAAGTATCCCTATACCTTAAAAATAGCTTTAAAATTATAGATTTGCTCAACAAATTTAATAATCGTATCTTTTTCATTGTTAATAAAAAATATGTTATTTATAAATTAAATCAGTTTTAGTTGGTTTAGAAAAGATGATTTTATTCACATATATAATGAAGACAAAGAATCCAACAACTCCACAATTCCAGACGTGTATAAACTTTTTAAGCAGCTTAGAAATAGATTGGCAATATCGGAAGGGAAAATCATTCCAATGCAGCTGTATATTATCAAAAACCGAAAGTGCTAAATGCGTGCAATGCCAAACGATTAATGTCAATGCAAAAATATGGAAGTTATAACTAAGCTATTGGCACAATGGAGTGAAGTCCTGAATAAAAATGGCAAAGTTACTTAATGGAAATAAACCAATGACGGGGGAACAGATCAAAATCCAGGATCTGATCACAAAGTTACCGTGTGACCGAAATTTTTCCATGGTACCGATGCGATCCAGATAATTAGAAATCGCATTAGCTGTCACTTTGTTCTTAATTTTTTAAATTTATAATAAAATGTTTATTTACTCTAGTTTTCAAAGTGATTTATCCTGAAGCACATCTTGGTGAGAAAAAATCGTTATTGGCGTTATTTTATATGATTTCTTGAGCTTTATTAAAATATCAAATAAAACCTTTTGTTATTAGATGCTGTTGTTGGAAATAATTTATATAAATGGTAATCCTTAAGAGTTTTATTGATTTATTACCATCTAATGACAAAATTTTCATTCTCAATTAATTATGATAAGGATTGAAAATTTATATTGAGATGTAAAACTTACGTCAACGGTGTGTTTTCATCTTTAACTTGTAACTTTCTACCAAGATTATAGCCAAAAAAGCAAACGGCAAACATTGGCGTTACTCCTATCAACGGTGCGGCCATTCCTTTGTAAAATCCAAATGGTCCTTCATTTTTAAGAGTTTGTAAAAAGCAATCCGCCATACTCTTATATAATGGCAATTCACCAGGCTTTGGAATGGGCATTGCTTGCAATCGGACCTGAGCAATTGATTATTAATAGTATTTCACGCATATTTTAATTAAATTCGAATCATTTAAATAATCAATGTTTCCGAAAAACAGGCATAATCTCTTTAAATTACCCATTAAACTTAAAATTCAGTAAATTGAATATATATATATATATATATATATATATATATAAAATATTTTGTAAACTTTTATTTCAATCATTAAAATAGATGACTTTATTATTACAATAGACAAGTGTTAGTGATAGTTTAATAATTGCTTATTATCACTTTTTCGTTTCAATATAAACACTTAATATTAATATTTTACGATATATTTATTTTAGATTTATTGAATATTGAGTAATTAATTCTTACTTTTATTGTGTCAAGAGGTTGTCCGACCACTACAGTACATATACCACCAACCCCACCGGCGATAAAACTTTTAAGAGGATGAATTTCTTTATTTGACATATTATTTTATAATTTGATGAATAATTAAATAACTGTAAAATATTTTTTTATAATATAATTAAACAAGAAACATACAAGTAATTTGAAGGTTAAAATATACAAACAAATTGTTATTAAAATTATGAATAAATAACGAAATAATAATCTAGATTATGATTTTGAATTTATTATAATTTATCTAACATTAAAACTCAAAAAATCACTTAAAACTATTTTGAAAGTTTCTCAGTAATTAATCGTTTGAAATCCAAACAAAGAGGAGTTTAACCACAAATTAAGGTTTATTATATGATAAAATTGATGTAGAGAAAAAACACGTACACCTACTTTATAAATGACAAAAGTTATGAACATTTTTTAACTATAAAAATATGTAATTTGACGATATTTTAATTGTTTTATCACATTCCATCCTTCAATGAATAGGAAAAGAGCAATATGGAGCAATGTAAATTATAATTACAGTTTTTTAGAAATTTGACCAGTGATGATAAACAGCACTGTAACTAGCTTTTCCAGTTTCCTGTAGTATAGTAAAAAAATAAAAAATTTGCATCAATAGTTTTGTTAGATAACGATAGAAAAATTAACATGTTAGAAATATGAAAATACAATAAAATAAATAAAAACAAATTTCGTTTGAAAATTCACATCGAATAGAGCACAGCCTTAGAATACAATGACAATTCAATCAGAACTATAATTGTAAAGGAAAAATATAAATTGTTCAATTTGATATTTGATGTAACAATTGATTTTAAAATTCTTTACAACATTATTTATAATGATCTTTAATGTGAATAATAATTATTTACTTTTAATTTACTGATGTAAATCAAAAGATGTACACAAATTTTGAAAGGCATATTATCCAAGGCAGATAATCTTGATACTATTGTTGGGCCAGAACACAAACGGCCTTGAGAATCGTTTAAATGAATCGGTATTACAGACGCAAATACAACATGCAGATTTAAAATCAGACCCATAAAACACCAACTAACCATGCTAAAATATGAGAAAGAAAACAATTAAATATAAAATCAAGAAACACAAAAATAAATTAAAATAATAATAAAGTGCAACAAGATCCGCACGAAATAAACATAAAAATAACATGAGAACACGAAAATTTGACCGAAATTTGACAATTTACTAAAAAATGGAAAATCCATAAAAATGGAACAAAAAATCAAATAATTTGAATTGGAAACAATTCAATTAAGAAATTAAAAATTAAAATTGTCAAATTAAATTATAAAAATAAGAAAATTAAGAAAATCACAAGGTCAAATTTTGTTTTACTAAATCAAATTTAACACGCAAGGTTATGATCGTACAATAGGTATATATACCGATTCATTTTCACATAATTTTAAGCAGTTTTAAATCTGAAAACCAGTTTTTAACCAGTCTTGAACAGTAAATCGATACTATTCAGTCTTAATCAGTGAAAGATCGAATTCTAAATGTGAGTGGAGGAAAGCTCGAAAACTTTCTCCACGTCGCGACCATACAATCTCGTAAGAGCTCTGTTTGGGCGTCGGCGTGGGGAAAGTATGATAGTGACGTTGATGAATGATGAACATACAATATGAATTATCAAACGTGATTATATGCTAATAAAGTTTTCACTATACAATGTTTTTTGTCGAAATTTTTCCGGCCCACAGCCACTCACGCACCACAAGAAAGTAAAATCAACATACAATTCAGGCTGTGTGGGTACAGTTTATCTGCCAATAGCCTGTGTCCGTGAAGGTTCCGGCGTGAATAACGCAGGGCCTAAACGTCAATAATATCCGTCATATGGGAAATTGGGAGGAGGGGAAGTAGTCTTTTGGCTACTTCTCCACCGCTCAGTTTCCTATAATTTTGACCAAATTAAAATCATTGCACATAACGGCTAAAAATCATAAACATCGAGTAGCTCGGTGAGCACTCTTAAAATCGTAATATTAACATAACTATCCTAAGGTCAAATCAAAGGGAAGAAGTGGCGAAAGAATTCGGAAACAATTGTTATGTCTAAATACTCTAACTGAATCTTAAAATTATGCAAGAGAGCCCGAGAAGTTAACTACCCAAAATAACTAAATAGCATAAATTCAAACTGTAGCTAAGGATGATGATGAGAGGCTAACGCTACGAACATCGATGCCGACGGTATAAATTAACTTAACCCCGATAACAATACCACCCAAAAAATTGTTACCGTACAAAATTTAGTCAAAGTAAACGTATAGCCCAATTCAAAAAAATGGTGTTATTATCTGAGACAATCATACTTTCGTTATAACTAGTTTATCTGTTAATTTAAATAGTCTATGCGTAACTTGCAAAATTACCCCCAAAGATAAAGATCAATTATTAGCCAAAATTTCTACTCCAAAATATAATCAATCTCAGTCAAAGTAACAAAATGTAATAAAATAACACTACTCACATAAGCCAGAAACAGAAATTATCCGCATTAAAATCAACCCAAATTTTTTAACAAATTATAGTGCTCATCTTTGGGATATGATGAATTACGAACCTGAAAATAGCGTATAAAATCGAATTTACCACCGGAGAAGAAAATCGGTTTAGATAAAATAAGACATAAAATACAATAACGACCAGACGAAAGGCATATCACGTCTCAAATTAACGTTGTAGATGACCACCCATTTAGAGACATACAGGTAGTCCCCGACTTACGACCGAGATAGGTTCCTAGTCATCGGTCGTAAGTCGATTAAGTCGTAAGTCGAGTTTCGTCATGAATAACTAAAGAAAAATATTAGATACTGTACTACTAACTTTTAGGATCAGGAGAAATGAAACTACCGAAAATTCATATAATGAAAACTTTATTAAAATTTATAAAATGAAATAATAACCCAAAAATATATATTAAATGTGTACTAATAACACATATTATATATGTAAAAAATTGGTCGTAAGTGCGGATGGTCGTAAGTCGAGCGGTCGTAAGTCAACCACAAAAAGAAACAATCAAATAAAACTAATATAGCAATCAATGCACAATAATCGCACTAAGTATAATAGACGATAATCATAAATCAACAAAGAATGATGTCCAAACGAATAGGAGGAGATGTAGATTAGGAATCCTTGGACGCCGGTGAATTTTGAGGATCTACTAGGATCCCAAAGGAATTTCAATTCTGTGAAACTATAATCGGGAATAGTTCATTTAGTGTAAATAAACAAATTTATCTAACTTAAAGAATCTCGGACATAAAATAAGATCCAAATTCCGACGAATAAACAACCAAACATTGTCTTAGAAGTAATTAAGTAAACGGAAGCCCACAATACAGATCGATAAAAATTCCTTTTGAATAAATAGTAGACGTGGCAAGGCACGATCTACTCGACTTCAATCAGTAAGTGAATAAAAAAATTCCACGTCAGCAGAAGACATCTGGCATAAATCGAACGCAAAAATTATACACACTGGTCTGAAAACGAGGTGAGGAAATTCATAATATCACTGAATCACCAGAACGTGCGTAATTGAGAGAATTTCATAGTTCAGACACACCTGCGGGCAGAAGGTGCAGTATAAATAGACCAGTCAGTGGAGAGAATTCAGAAAGATCATAGTGAGATATTAAAATGAGTTCCAACAGACAAAATGATTCACGAGTTAGAGGCCACCCCTCTCACTTTATGGACAATGAAGAGATCACAATGGAGCGTCGAACCGACGCCAAAGAGAGTAAAGAATTCATTTAGTTATTGTACCTTTTTAATTACAAATAAAAAATTCATGCAATTCGGCCATCCGTTATAAGACTCTGGTACACGTCACTCGGAGACCCAAGTCGGGATAAGGACAAGATGCTTTTGCTAATGGAGAAAACGCTATGAAAACTGAGGAAGACCCTGATCATAATAATGAAATTTAAATAAATAAATGCTAGATTAGTATTTTTATCCAAATTCAAGTTTATTATGAATTTGCATGCATGAATAAAAGACAAAGGTTCGCCCAACGATCTGCTAATCTAGGATTTCAACTTACTAATCTCGACTTATAATAACAAACTATGAACTGTATCACGCAATCCCATTAGGACAAATTAGAAATCAGCTGAAAACCAAACTCACGGTATTGGGAGAATAATGTTACGTCAGTGTAACGTTTCGAACACCAGCTATGAGTTTTTGCCAAGAACAAACAGTTTGAGTTTCTTTGTCGACTTCACGACACCTCGATCTCCATTTAGATAAACTGACTTTCAAGAAAAAATGTAAATGAATTTCTCATACCTCCATGTCCAAACCAACGAAACATACTGATGAAAGGCTCCTCAGGACAGTGAAAATTGCACTGATCTTACACTTCGTAAATGAAACATAGAAACCCAACCACCAAGACCTATCTACTGATCGTCACAGTAAATGATTTCCATAAAAAAATGTACGACTCAGGAACAACTGAGACCTTAATGCCAAAAAATTCATAAAATCCTGGATATAAACCATTCGCGCAAGCATAAATCTATTGTTCTCATGATTACTATATAAAGCTAATTATGTTCATTTCAATAGATTCATGGGTGGACGAATCTCGAATCACGATAAGATTCCCATCCCACTCCACCGCTAGATGCAGACAGGCGATGTGGGATGAGGGATTTTCAATTTCCCCAGTAAGAGAGTCGAGATTCGGATGACAAGGAGGAACAGAACATGTCGAGATGCCGTACGTGGCAATAAAACGTGAGCCAGGACGGAATCCGGCTCGCGAACTCCGAGGTCGGGCGGAAGATATCTTGGCACGCCTTGAAGTACATCAAAGAAAAACCAACAAACAGGTAGAATGAGTTCGCCGTCAATTGGAGCAGATCAACGAGGACATCGCGGCTGGTCTGATTCCGAGCACGGATGGGTATGCCCCGTCCTATGGCATCTCGTTCAAGCTCTATGACCCGATAGTGAATCAGCCAACCCAGGCCATGACCGTGTCCATGCCGAAGAAAATACTTCCAAGAGGAATGAGGACAGAAGCGGGAGATCGTAGGTTGGAGTGGGATCACTCCTACGCGCGGAACAGCAAGGCCAAACCCGAAAAACTATTATCTAAATTCGCATCCCGACTGAATTTTGCGAAATAAATATTTCTGTTTTTATTGTTCATGCTTACATTTACCTTCTTATTGAACATTTTGCCCCACGAAAGAAAAACTATTACATAATTTTAGTCTAGACTTAACAGATTTTAAAATATCGTATCGATAACAATATTTATTGTATACTAGACAAAGTAAACTGTTAATGACCTATTTTATTGTAGAGATGGATCCCTGTACGATACTAAATACGGCTCTCAAAAGTGCACGCAAGGAGAATACTGATCTCCATAGACAATTACTACAATTAACAAAGGAAATTCATCAGATAAAATCAACATGGATAGAACCGGCCAAAGCAAAAACCCTATATCAGCGGGTGACGGCCGCCCAACGTGGGTGGGCCGAAGAGAAGCGGTTGGTGCAGGCCATGAAGACTCAAATTCGCGGGCTGGAGGTGGCGCTATCGGCCTGCCAGGAGGGCCAAGCGGTTACCTACCCCTTAGTCTTTGCACCGGAACAGTTGGCGTATCGAGCCTCAACATATGCAACCAGACCCGCGGTGAAACCACCTCAACGACGTCCGGGAAAGGTCGAGAGAGCGAAGCGACGGGCGATGAGACTTGCAGAATAAATACAATGAGAATGTCATGATAAATAAATATTATAGTGATTACCTTCGTGTTTGTTACAATTAATTGACCGAGACTTGGAATAATTCACGCAGGATAATAAGGATTTCGTAGAGTTGAAAAGGAGATAACTGATCGAATTAGAGAAAGGGACCGGGATAAAAATCGCACACAGAACTTCTATCGATAGTGCGTTGAACCCACCATGGGATCGGGCCTTAGCAGTTCCTTTATGGCGCTCACCTTTGGCGATCCTATGACCAGTGGTTGCATTACCAACGTTGCTTGACAACGGGTAACCATTGGGGGCAAGACAATAATTTTCAACTGGGGTCAAGGACACTGACACCATAAACCCAACACTATCGCAGAAAGTGATTCATCTTGTTTGTTTTTTTAATACTTTGTAATCGTCGTTTTTATTGGTATATTCTCTGGAGTTTCTTCTTGGAAGACATAGCGTTTTAAAACGTTAATACTATGTATTGTTCTTATGTGAGTGTGCTGAGGATTTGTCGACACACCATTGGTTTTTACTATCACATTACTCATCTTACATTTTGCTGTTAGATTTTTTATTCTTTCAAACAATGAAACCAAACAGAATTTTATTTTTACATTGCTTCATATACACAAAATAAATTTCGTTATCTACGTTTTTCGATGTAATATCGGGGTAAACTGTAAAAAATAATTTAAGTTATTGAACAAAAAATATCAAAAATAATGATTTTTATATAACGATAATAAATTAAAAATGTTCTAACTTACTTACAGTCTTCACTCGTAAAAAACGCCTAGGCGTACTATTCGGGAAGTTCATAAAAAAGGAAATCTTAAAATGATTTTTTTATCGAATAAAACGCCCACTCAAATAGAACGCATAGGCGTTGTAATAGAAATTCATGTTGATTTTTGTAAAGACTTAAATAATAAAGGCTCGTTAATTTTCGAAACATTAAGTCATCGATTATTTCAATAAATTAAAAAATAACAATTCTTTTAAATGTTGGAAATTGTAAATAGTTAATATATAAAATTGTAAAAGTTTTTAAATATATCTCCTAATAAAATTAAATTAAAAATTATGCTAAATTATCTGGACAATTGGAATTAGCATTGGAATACTTCATACCTTCTTGGTGTCTACCTGATAATAAAATATGCTATAAATGTAACTCAGAGATTGCTTTGAAATTTAAGCTAAAAATTTTAAATTCACACACATTGTTGATTTTGTTAAACCATATTTTTTAAATAATGCAGGAAAACCGTGTCCAGAAATGTTCGCTCTATATTATTTAATTACTTGCATTTTAAAATTGAGAGAATATGATTTTCTTTTACCATTCATATTTAAATTTGGTCTAAACATAATAATTAATATTAATTATTAGTTTCAATTACAGTTAACCTTCCTATAATGCGGAACTCTTACAGTGCGGTTTCCGTTCAACAGCATCCCATAAGTTCCTTCCACGCAGCCTATGAATGACTCTACTAACTAGATATTGTAAGAGGTTTTAATATAAGTTTTATTTTCGACGCAAAAGCACAGCCGAGATACATATGTTTATACAAACATGCCAGCTTATCTCATAGCCATTTACGACATCAGTTTCACTCGTCTCAGAGCTCTTTCACAGTACATATGTTTTGTTGGTGACCAAGTCTTTCTAAAAAATTTCTACACCGTCCGTTCATTCATCTTTTTGCTACTTCATTTGTGGCATATAATTGGACAACATTACACAATAATTTTTTTAATGTTTTCGAATATAATAATAATAAAGTAATAAATTTTACTAAAGTAATTAATTGCCATAGATTTGCATCATGTCAAACACAAAAGAAACAAAGAAAGGATTAAAAAGAAAGTTTATATCGCTTGATGATAAAATCCAAATTTTAAATCGTTTAGAAGGCGGGAGAAAAATATCGTCTGTCGCAAAATCAACAAATTTGAATGAATCTACAATTCAAACTTTAAAGAAAAATGCAGATAATATAATGAAAACTGTGGCAGATGGCTGTCCGTTAGGTGTGAAACGTGTTACTCGCACATGAAATTCTAATGTGGTTAAAATGGAACGGGCGTTAATGATCTGGTTGGAAGACTGTATTGACAAAAAGATTCCTATCAAGCAGAAAGCACTTAAAATCTACGAACATTTAAGGAACATTGGGCATTCTTATGCAGGACTAGAAAATCATTCGTTTGTCACGACTCGTTACTCATGAGTAAAGGATGGTTTGAAAAACTAAAAAAGGTACACATTGCACAATATTAAGTTTCAAGGAGAACAGGCTTCAGCAGATGCTGAGGCTGCCTTTGGACCAAGGAGTCATTCAAACTTTAAAAACGTACTACACACGCCAACTTTTCCAAATCATTTTCGACAGATTAGAAAATAGTGAAAATAAAACTCTTACTCAAGTGTGGATGGAATTTTATATTTTTGATTGTATTAGAAACGTGTCATCGGCTTGCTCGGAAATTAAACCATCAACGCTTAATGCGTGTTGGAAACCTCTTTTGCCTCAAATGGTTCAAGCAATACAAGATAATTCTACAATTTCACTCCCAATTACAGAAATAGTAAGCATTGGTTCTCGTTTAAGTGATGAAAGATTTGCAATAAACCAACAGGATGTAAGAGAACTGGTACTCGGGGAAGAAACTTTAGATGAGGAAGAATTGATCGAATTATTTGATGCACCCACCTCAAATGCATTGGTAAACGAAAATAAGGAAAACGAATGGATGCCAAATCTCGATTTACAAGATGTGAAAAATGGCTAAATTTGGCTAAAGAGTTAGAACTTCATTTCATTCAAACTGATCGTTCAACGGTGTGCAGCACAAAGTTTAAAAGAGAGTTAAGAAATTGATAGAGATGTTTACAGTGGAGTTAGAAAAAAAGCTATGGTCGAAAACCAATTTGAAGATGAACCAAATGAGGAAGACATTTTGCTCATTAAAAGAAGACGAGTTTGGCGACTCATATCTGACAGCGAGAATGAGTGCTGAAAGATTAAATAATTTTACCAAAGTCTTTCTTGTTTTGTTGGATTATTTATTGGTCTCCATATAAGAGTGAATGATGTGATTTTCACTAATTCCGAGTTTCTTATAGCGCGGATTCCATATAACGCTGTAGACGGTTTCCATAGAATTAGCCTTGAAATCATAAGTTTATTTGTTTTAAAAACCAATAACATTTTAATCACTTACTTTATAATAAAATTAATTCCAAATGTTCAAATTATTTATTATAGTTTTATTTCAATTACAATTATTTTTATTGCATTTCTAAAATGTGCTTATTTTCTATTTAAATTTTTTAAAAAATACTAGCGTAATGTTTAATGTTTATATTAACATTCCACACTAAAACAGCGTGCATTTAGAATTTCAAACAAAAATCTTCTTAGGAAACCATTTGCGACTAATTTGTTTAATATATTCGAAAAAAGCCCCCCGGGTGTTTTATTCGAATATAACGTTCAGTGAACGTACTCCTTAAACAAAGCGCCTATGCGTTTTGTACGAGGAAGACAGTAGTTCAAAAATAAAGATATTTGAACAAACAAGGTCATAAGATATGCACTACAATAATTAAATTAATAAAGAAACAAATTTAAACAGTGTTTCAAATCGTAAATACAGAACCAAAAGCAATACAATATAAAAAAAACTTTTGTCGAATTACATACTGCATTTATTACATCGTAATAACTTGCTGAGTAACTGTAACTTAACAAAGTATTATTTTTTTATAAATTATACTGTTTACAAGTAGACATAGAAATCAAAACATGTAACTGTAAACATGATATATATATAAAATTTAAGAGCGGAATAAATAAAATTTAATAATTCGGAATTCAGCCTGAATATTTCGGAATTCGGAGTTTTATTTGTGAAACGAATTCCGGAATTCTCGGATTCCGAATATGCAATCCCTACTCCAGTCATAGAATCCTTTGTGTCTATCTGAAATAGTATGCGACTTACGCCAAAAAAGCAAGCAAGAACACAAAAGATATCATTTTGGTTGATTGAATATAACATCCATTTTATTTAAACTGTTTCTCCGTTAATGTTTTTCACACACAGTCAGTCTTTTGTAAATTTACGCCCTAGATTGAAATTCACAAATTTTCGGCACAACCTTTTTATGTAAATATTTGTGAATATTAATATGATTCATAGTCAATCAATAAAAAAATTCTTTATGTCCTTGCAAAATGAAAAGCACTTAGAAGTGTAAACTAAAAAACGTTCTTTCAATATTACTATTATTATTATATATATATTGAGGCGTTAAACTTTGGGTGCTTTACCACAGTCGTTGACATGTCTGAAATAATTCAAATAAGTTTTAACTATAAAAAAATTTAGAAAAAAATGAATAGAATATACAACTAGATTCATATACAGTGGATACTTCAAGATCCAGAGAAATCATGTGGGTCAATCAAAAATCATGATGCAGAATATCTTCAAATACAAAATTGGTTCAGAATGGATAATAGCAAGATGAGCATTTACATTTTTTGATTAATTCGAAGATCCAGAGTTAAGATAGATGAAGAAATCGCTGAGAGGAAAGACGAAGAGTTAAAGGTAAATTAGAAATTTTGGACGCTTGCGAAAATATATGAAAGGAAGTTGCCAAATTAACATCATGGAAAAAAGAAAAGGAAATGATGAGTGAAGGATTAAGAGCAGCCAATGAGGTGCACTAATTGCTGTTGAAGCAAGAAGATTGAATGCAGAAGGAGAAGTTCCAAGCGCATATTCATCGGAAAATTTAGATCCAAGATTACTTCTAATTTCAAAAGAGATGATAAAAAATGTCTTTTATCCAAAGACGGCTAAACATCGAATAGATCCGGTAAAAAATATTGTTTGTAGACTCAGAATATGGTGTCTCTAAAACACATGAGAAGATATCATTGTCCATAACAAAAATGAATTTTAGTGGAAAACTAATTAATGATGTCTATATCACACCCAGAAGACATTACAATTTTTCAACACAAGCATTCACTGCATCATTGAACTCAAAAGTAGGAATCAGATGAATCAGTACGAGGAGATAAAGAGGATTCAAAATCTCACCAGAGTTAAACTTCTGGTTGGATATGATTTACATGCGGAGCTTAAATACTTTATAGTATAAGAGACTTCGCTGACTTAGAGTTACGCACAAAGAACTATGGTATAAATTGAAGACTCTGGTTCAATAAATATGCGAAAATTAAAGGCAGTAAGGCATCCATTCAGCCTTAGAAGATGTCAAAGGAATCAGAAAAGTGTATTGTAAGATGGAATAGAAATAGATAGATGACATAGAATTTGGAAACAAAAAAAACTATTAACAAAATATTCAGTGAATGAGTATAGAACAAGGCGAGCCTCGACAAGCAAGGATCCAGAAAGTGAGAGTGAATCCGAAAAAATTGAAACCCCCGTAGAAGTGGACGAAACAATAACTCAATTAAATGGGTAAATGAAGTAATGATCGAAACCCCCAGCTTAAAGCGTAGCCGAAATTGAAAACTTTGAAATTGTGAAACTCTAACTTTTAAATATGTATCAATGTTGAGATAAAAATCGATCACCAAAAGGAAGATGGCATCAGAAATCTGTGAATAAACTATGAATATCAATTTTAGATAGAGAAACTTGGCTAATAAATAAATATGATTATTAATAAATAAATAATTAAATAAAATTAAGAAAAAATGACATGTGTTTTGAATTGATTATTAAATAAATGGTAAATATTAAAATGTTTATCGTCTCTTGAAACAGTGTGATACCCTTTGAAGTACCCCGAGTTCATTTTATTATTATTATTATTAATTATTTTTATTATTATTACTAGTGTAACCAACGTTTCCTCTACTCTGCGCACGTGAGCGGGCGCACAGAACCACAAAAATTATTTGCCGCGTAGTAAACGTGAATTCATGAATTTCTGCGCAGTTATTACCCTAAAGATGCTTGGAAAATTTTCAATGTTGATTTGGTCACTAGCATCGGGAAACCGGTTACTTGTTCAGTTTCAAAGTTGTCGCTATATGCCGTTATAAATAACTAGTCACGTCAATCTACAATAGACTAACTGCCTGCTGCCATTATCTTTTTTGTCATCATCTGTAGGAAAGTTGAACACACATGGCTACGTGTCAGGTTGCCAAATTGCCACCATGGCAGGAAGCATCACATAATAATAACTAGAATGTAGCTTAATTGCTTGATAGCATTGAGTCAAAGTCTACATATCTACTGTAGCTCTGCCCGCCTTCCTCTATATTGTCATAGAATGTATATATATATAAATGAATGTGTTATCATAGAACTAATACGATGCCTGCTTCACTGGAAGACTGGAAAACCCCTGATGCTCAATTTTTAGCCTCATGAATGTCATGAAGCTCTTTTCTTTGTCCCTTTCACATACGTAGACTTTAGTTATAGAATTTTAGACTTTAGACTTTTTCATAAACTTTTGGTTTTAAGCTTATTGATGTATTTTAAATTCAAGATGTAATAATTCAATGTCAGAACCATTTCTATGAAGGTCGGTTTGATTTGACTTCAGTCTAGAGTAGCAGAGTCTAGATTAAGTAAAAGAACCGATTATAAGTTTAGGTTTAATTATGTCTGTTTGCTCGACATCATTCAGTTATTAATTATTTTATCGAAATATAGAATTTTGCTTAAATATATGGGTAATAGTATATAATAATTTTGAATTTTTAAATCACCATAAAATAAAATGTCAAAAAGAAAATTAAATGAAGATAAAATAGTTGCTATGGAACCTCCTCGGAATAAACATGCTGTTACGTTAAAACTTTCATGGTTAAATAAATTAATTGAAACAGAAACTGTTGAATTGCAATTTCCTAACTGCGTTGAATTGGAGAGCAATTTTAGCTTTTCTTTCGAGGAAGGTGTCGTATGCAGAATATGCTCAGAAGCAAAGTCTATTTGCGATTTTGCTATCGGTAAATCATGGGAGCAATAGAAAATGGATTATTTGAAAAGACATTTTACTCATAAAATGCCATTTGGATTCGTTGGCAAAATTAAAACGACTGAATTCTGGAACTGTCGTATTAACTTTGCGGAATGAATCCGCCATTGATAGGCAGCTGTGAAAGGAACTCAGTGAGGTCAACGTACATTTAATGAACTCTTTCTAAAAATCATATATATAGATTAATATTTCTTTATTGTTTAATTATGTTATCAAATATAAATTATAAAGGAACTTTCGATGTATCAAAAATGACGTTTCCAAATAGTAAACCCCAGCAAATTGTAGATAGGAGTGGAAAATACCCTATAATATTTTTCAAATCCGGCAAATGCAGAATCATGGGATGTAAGAAACCTTTAGATGTCAATAAATTACAATGTAGAATAAAGGAAATTAAAATACAGTCAATTACGGTTACCATGGATATGGGACAATCTATCAATCTATACAGCATGTCAACCAAAAGCCTTTGTATGTTCGAGCCAGAATTATTTCCTGCACTGAGGCTTTTAAAATACAACCCAATGTGTGTTAACGTGTTTGTCAGTGGGAAAATAGTCATATTAGGGTTGTGAAATCTAGAGTACAAAAATATTGTTACAGACATACAAAATGAAATTACTGTATTGGTCGATATCTGATTGGCTAATGATTGATTAAAACAACTTGCTTATTCATTTCATTTCATTTTTAAAAATGGAAAATATTATGATGAAAAAAAGCACTAAATTAACAAAGAAAGAAATAGAGAATTACGGTAAATTTATTATTTATTATTTTTTAATATTATTATCACTGTCTCCAGATAAATTTCAGGCCGTGATCTTAGAACGGTTGTTCTTTTTCTACCCACAACTACGATCAATAGTGAAAGACCAGCCAGAATCAAGCATTCCAGATCTTGTATATGGAACAACCAACATATGGATCTTCAATATTATAGATCAAGCTCTATGGGATATAAAGCTTGACCGAAGACCTGATTGGTTAATCAGTATCTGTCAAGGGTATAAAAGCTCGTCACCACCTTATAAAGATCATAAATCAAACATGACCAAGAAAATGAGTGTCCAACCAGTTCAGATGTTCCACAATTATAAAATGTATTTTTTAAAGGAACCTATCAATATGTAATTTGCAAATCCAGTCAAACTCAATAAAACTCAATTTAAATCTCTTGCAGGGACTCTCTCAATGATAGATATCAAGGATATTGATAATACGTTCAAAACGATCAATTCCAATTTAAAATGCAATGAAAATGCTTTCTTCACCAGTTAATATACCAGATATTATGATGCATTTACAGAAACAGGTTTCAAAGAACAGGAAAACTGGTATTTAACAATAGCAATCCAAGGATATAGAGCTGATCAAAATGATGTGCTTTCCCCAATCTGGAAAATTGTTACTGCTAGACTTTCACAATTATTTTAATGTATATTTTAATGTTTAGTATTTAATAAATGTATTAATGTTTCTTTGTTATTTTATAAACAAAATTATAATTAGTTTTAAAATAGTTTTAAAATGATGTCTGAAAAAGGTAAAATATAAAATATAAAATAATTAATTAATTTTTGTTTAGAATATTTAATAAACTTTTTGTTTGATAAACTCAAAGAAATAACCGGTGTAAAAATTAGAGATATGTTGACTCTAGTTGAAGCATTGAGTAAAGAAGATTCATGTTGTGATTCTGAATGTCAGAGTGACGATGGAGAAATTGATAATGAAATTAATAATGATACTGAAATTATTAATGATACTGAAATTATTAATGATACTGAAGATACTGAAGATACTGAAATTAATACCGAAATTATTAATGATGAAGTTGAGCCTACCGAATTTAAGAATTGTGTTGACCATGTTGTAGAAAATATGATGACAGAATATTGTGGTGATGAAGAATGTACAAGTAATAATCAATAAATCTTTAAAAATGTAGATTTTTATTAATAATAATAACAAAGAAATATTTATTAAAATCTATGATAAACTTTATTACATAAATATAAAACCGATGCTCCAGTTAAAAGTTTTAATAAAAATTTGCAATTTGCGATATAAATATCAGAGCGTTTGGCTTCTGCGGCAACTTGAATAATCGCTGTCCATCCACCGTTTGTTTCTACCCACGGATCAATTTTTGTTTCTATCACCTAAATAATGATTAAATTAATAACAATATAAAGTAATTTACCTCTATAGACCATTGGAAATAATTTTCATAATCAGATCCAGATTTTAATATCATGTGTTTCATATACATTAATCCTACTATTATTCGCATCCATTTATTATTTTCATCAAACATGTAACTAAATATTGATTTGAACACCTTCTTTTTCTCCAATGTTGGCAAATTGAGAATTTTTTCATAATCAAATGGGATGTCTTCTACGATTTTCTCGGTACGGTTTACCATGAATTTTATATTTTTAATGATATCATCTTCTTCTCTATTATTAGAAACCAGCTCATTCAACAAAGTTATAAAAAATTTAGTTTCTGGCATTTTATAAAAATATTTGAAAGTGTAAGCTTATTTATACTATATTCGACCAATCAGAATCATGGATTTAAGTTGTAATACTAAGAAAATATGTAAAAATATATAATGGAAATGGCAATGATGATTTGTTGGCACTGTTAGCATTAACTTCGTTCAATTTGTTAACTGGTTGTTGTAATTTCATTATACGATTGAACTGATCAGTTGTTTTATTAGAATAAAATTTTATACTATATTGAACTTGATTCATCATTTTTTCATTAAGTTTACGATTTTCTTTCAATTCTAATATTGATTTTCTTAATTCCTTTTTGATAATACCAATGGTCTTATTTAGATATATAATATCATCATATAATTCGTTTTTAGCTCTTTTTAAAGTCTCATATGTATGTTCAAATCGGAATTCTAAATTACTCATTCTTTCAGATAATCTTTTGACTGTAGTTTTCAAATATCTATGCCTATCTATCATATACAAAATATCCATCAATACTGCCGTATCAGGACATACACATCTTGTTGAATTTTTACCTTGAACGATTACAACAATTGAGTTGACCATATTAAAAACTAATATTATTATTAAAAGTTCTTTAATCATTTTCAAATATATATAAATTAATATTTATTGTTTATAGCTAAAAAGTTGTGTGTGTGTTTAACTTCTCATTGGTCTAAATTAGTATAAAAGTAATTGTTATTTCAATTTTTATCATAAATGACTGTACCGAGCGCAGTTCAAGCTATGAATGAAATTAAACATTATGGTAATTAATAATTACTAATATTATTATTATTAACTATTTGGTAGATGATTATTTTAAAGTTATTAAAAAATGTCTGGAATTCTATTATCCATAAATAAATGAAATATTGAAGAATAAGTCAACATCAATAATTCCAGATTTGGTCTTTAATTATACATCTATATGGATATTTTTCGTAATCGACGAGTTCCTATGGGATGTCAAGTAAAACAAATTGTCAAAAGATATGGAACCTGAATATCCATGTGGTGATGGATGTCATTGCTGTGCTGCACGATATCAGAGGTATGTGGAATGGGCTTTGAATAAAGCTCTTCTACAATATTACTATAGTAGAATTATTTCTTTATAATAAAAGTTTTTGTTGTATATGTCTTGGTTTTTTAATATATATTATTAATAATAATATTAATAATAATATTAATAATAATATTAATAATAATATTAATAATAATATTAATAATAATATTAATAATAATATTAATAATAAAATAAAAATTAAAAAACATTACTGATAAAAATAAGTAATAGAATAAAATTTTTTAAAAAATAATAATAATATAAACACTACTTATAAAAAATAAGTAGTAAATTAAAATTAAAAAATGTTTAAAAATACGATGACCCTGAAAGTTTTGAATGACCTTGAAAAAATATGATTAGTCACCCAATGATCTTGACCTACTTCTGAGTGACCTTGAAAAATATGATGAGTCATCCAATGACCTTGAGTGAGTCATGGTCTTTGTTTAAATGACATTGAGAAATTATGATGAGTAATCCAATGACCTTAGATGAGTCAAAGTCTTTGTTTAAATGACCTTGAGAAATAATGATGAGTCACCCAATGACCTTGAATGAGTCATTTTCTTTGTCTCAGAAAAATTTGTACTTTTGTACTTATGAAAATTTCCTTTTAGCAGGGGGTACGGGGTGTGCTGGAGATGACATGTGCTGGAGGTGACACATCCCACTACTCATGATAACATAGCGAAGTATGTTATTATTTCAGAAAGCTGGAGAAACAAAAATTCTGCGTTTGAATTTGTGGAATGTATCAATGCTGTTTTACAAGAGACTTTAATGTCTGAAATCCCGTGAATCTACTTTTCATATACTGATTGTGAATGAAAGCACAGATATATCAGTAACTAAAATGCTAATTACTTACATAAAATATCGCCCTGTAGCAAGGACGACATTCAAAACGCACTTTGTTGGAATTGTTAAACTAAATGCTTACGATAGAAAGTCAATCTTTGCAGAAAATCAAACAGTTTTATCTTAAAAACATTCTGGACTTAAAGAAGATGGTTATGTTCACTTCTGATGGAGCGTCCGCTATTCTAGGCAAGCGAAATGGGGTTTCTGCTTTGCTCCGTACTAAAGTCTCTCATTTATATGAGCAGCACTGCGTTGCACATCGAGAAGACTTAGGCATAGACAATGCCTGGAAAAAATGGCATTGATAAAGGACATTGAATTATTGCTTCAAACAATTTATACAATGTTCGGTCGATCACGTGCGAAAAAATCTGAATTCCAAGAATTACATAATGTTGCCAACCACTATATTGTCTCATTTAAGCCGCTGAATGAAGTTCGATGGTTGTCGCAGCATTTTGCAGTGAAAGCTTTGGTTCATCATTATTCGGCTTCAATTGAATATTTAACAAAATATGTGGAGTTTGATAACAATCCAATATCCAGCTTCTGTCTGAAGAAACTGAGAAATCTTCAAATTCACGTGGCAATTATAATTTTGACCGACGTTCTGACCGAACTTGTTAATCTGTGTTGTGTTTTTAAGAGGAGCTGTATTACAACAGTTGAATCGGTCCAGTTTGCCAGAGAAAAAATAAACAAATTAAAATCACAATATTTAGAAGAAGAAATAAGCTGGAGCAAGGATCTTGCCGATTTACTTTAAAAAGACGGATATGAAGATGTTGAAAATATTGAGATTTATTGAATGGATTTGTAATCATTTGTTGGAGAGATTTCCAGAAGGAGAGTTGAAAAAATGGGAGGCATTGATGAGTAAATTATAAAATCACAGGCCAAATTTGAATTTGGAAATGATGATGTGCTGAAATACGTGACATGAATCATTTCTACCAGAAAACAACGATGAGAAAACTAAAAGAAAGATGTAAAAGACGTAATCAGAGCAAAATACATTGAATTTAAATTTGTTTTTACTGAGAAATTGAAAATAGGAACACTCAAAACCGTTTCCGACGTTGTTACCTGTGTGCTGTAGAAAGAGGAATTTGTGACACTGACGACACTAGGTGGTATTTGCGGTATTTTTAAAGCCTCTAGTGCAGACGCCGAACGTTGATTCAGGTTGATGATCAAAATTAAAACTAAATTGCGTAACAGACTTGAAGTGGATAACCTGGATATAATGATTAAATTTTATCTCACAGGTAGACAAAATGCTAATCTTGATTCAGTTTATCAAAAGTTGGAAGTATGGGAAAAAAGAAGGCAGGAATTAGATATCATTCAAATTCAGTTTTCTGAATGTTCTATGTGCTGTGTAAGATTTTATTATTGCATATTTTCTCTTGCCACTTGCCAATTTGCTATTCATTTTGTATCACATTAAAATATTGCAATCATCATACTAATTATAATATTTGAATTATTTAAATTTCATTAGTACGCAAAAAATGCATAATATCAGTGTGTACATGTAGTATATCGTTTTTAAACTCTTAAAATCACATTATAGTATTTGTTGCTCACTTTATTTTAAACGCTGATCATGGCTTCGATGGAACGTTGGCTGTATACCGTCAAAAATGATGCCTTTCTCTGTTTGATGTTTCAATTTACATTAATTAGTTATTTTTATTTTCTAGCGGTCTAAAAATCCAAATTCATTTTTTTCTATGACGATATTTTTATATATCGTCATGCCTTTAGGTAGTTAGGTAGTTAGATGCCTTTAGGAATATAAATTAATTATTATTATTGGTACTGACAATTATCAGTAGATAATTATTATTATTATTATAAATTGTTGTTAGTATTATCAGTATTATTGTTGGTATTATTGTTGGTATTATTATTGTTATATTTGTTATTAATGAAATTCAAACGAAAACTTAATATACTATTGCATAGAAATTTAAATTTTTACAAGTAAATTTACATAAATTGAATTCTTCATATATTTGATTATATTAAAGGAACTGAAATACAAATTAATACCAGATAATTCAACAGTTTTTCTTAAGTTATTGACCTACCCCAGTGATGGGGAACCTATAGCACATAAGAATAGCACCCGAAATTTTTAACTTGATATTTTTGCATTGCAACGCAATAGAAAAAATTGAATTTCTAATTTTATTCTGGGAACATCACCTGTGTTTATTATACAAAACCTTCCTAGATTCTTCCTGTATTCTAATTTACATATGAGTACCTAGCAATATTATGTTGTTTAAAACTTTAAAACAACATATTATAAAGTGATTTTTCATTAGCCATTCATAATTCACAGTAAAAAATAGATCTGGAGTTTAAATCCAATAATAATTAATATGTATTTTAATGGTGATAATTTGATATTCTCATATTATAATAATTGTGTAAATTTATTTAAAGATCAGTCTAAATTACAAAATTGGCAGTTCCAAATAAAAAACAAAAACTTACCGAAGCTGGTATCATTATTTCGAGCAGACAGCTTCATAATTGGTGAACCGAAATGTACGGCTTTATTAAATAAAGGAGATAAAATTATGTGTGAGTTATGTTTTGTGTCACTGTAGAGCATCATCAGTAAAAAGACATTTTGAAATAATCCATAAGTGGCTTCTGACAACTTGCAAAATCGCTGCCACTGTTCCCGGAATAATAGACATATATTTGACTAGTAAGCATAGTGGTTTGAATAATCGAGATATATGTTTGATAATTGCTACTTAAGTTGCTTGTCATATTTCCAAAATTATAAAATGTCTTTTACTCAACTTTTTCTGATCTAAATTTTAAAATACGTGTCCCTCCTATAATACGGTCTATTGGTTCCTATAATATGACGTTATGTGAAACCGTTCTATATGAGACTAGAGGCTGGTGCATAGGGGTAACTTTCCTAAAAAATTATTTTAATGCCTTAGAAGAAACTTTATTTTTATTAAAATAAACCTATGGCCTCGAGTTCCAATAGCACTTTCCCCTACTGTATGAAGCCCTGATCTAACAACAAAAAACTATAATAAACTTTGTTAAATCAGATTTTTAAATTAATGTCGAAAAATGTTTAAATCTTAAACATATTATTAACTTTGCCACAATGAAAAGCTGCCGACGATCAGGTATGCATACATAAAATATAAAACCAATAAATATAATCATAATCATTTATTTATATAAAAAAATAATATTCCCGAAACATGCATTAAATCAACAATAATACATTGATCAGATATCAATTATAATAATTAAAATATCATTAATAATAATTACTTATATTCTTCTCCAGTAAATACATATAAATATTTATATCTGGAAAATCAGAGATTTCTCAGTAAACATTATTAAAAATCCAAGAAAGACAACTAATACATTTATAAATAAACAAAATATTGGAATTTTCTTTAGCACAATTCTCCTTGAAAACGGACAAATAAAATGGCTCAATTTGATTATGTTTCAGTGAAACTTGAAATTAGGATAGTGATATAGTAATATGACAAAATTGACATATCAAAAAATGTGGTTAAAGATGCGTTGGACTACTCGATAGAAGCATTGGATCATTTGACTTGTTGAATCCTTCACTGGGATCGATTGGGTTCAATTTATCACTGCAATTCTCTACAGCATTTTCATCCAACTGGGTCGTGAAATTTGAATTAATTGGTTTTGGCAATATATAATACTGAAATAATTTCTAATCAGTTCGAGAACATAAAGTAAATCGGACATTTATTTAAACCAGTGTTTCTCAACCGGGGTGCCGTAGGGATATGAAAAGTGTGCTCGGGTAATTTTATTATTGAAAATTTATTAATTTCATAAAAGGGTTGATTTTAAAAAAGGCTACTATCTTAGATTTTGAATTACTTAAAATAGCGGTACATATATCATATATTTTTGGTAAATATTAAGAACAAGATAAGACAAAAGCTGAACTCAATTGAGAATGAGTTAAGAGTATGTTTGTCAAATACGCGACTTAATAATAAGGAGATATGCAAAAAGCATCAAGTTCAAATTTCACATTAATATATGTTATAAAAGATTTAGTTTATTAAATATAGACCTTACAAAAAATATTATTATAAAAAGGGTAGGATGTCGTCAGTTTTTCAAATTTTCCGTTAGGGTGCCCGTTATCTGAAAAGCGTGAGAACTACTGGTTTAAACAAGTAAATTTCAAATGAGAAAAGGAGAAGAGGTGTTAAACATTAAGGTAAAACCTAAGGAAATAATAGGGGGCACATTTGCCTATGTTGCTTGAATTGTAAATTACACAATGCTGTTAAATCACAAACAAAACATTTGACCAAAATTATATCAAAAGTTATATTAACGACTTCGGGAATCTTGAAAGATTAAAGGTAATAAATTTATTTTTAATTATCATATGAATGCGATATCTGTAATTTTTAATTCCAGTTAACTTCTATTTTAAGTAAATTACATTATATATATAATTATAATCTTCAAAAAAAATGTAATTTGATAACTATAAAATACAGGTTCAATACTAAAAGAATATATTTACCGTAGTAAACAAAAGGTAACTGGTTAATTTTGAATAGAAAATGAATAATGTAAAAATTTGTTATTTTAAAGTTTATCTTTTTATTTTTGGTTGTTTAAAATGCTCAAAAAATGAATTGAGCAGAATTGGCTGTAAGTTTAAAATATATATAAGTTTTCGTGCATTGGAATTTTAGTAATAGAAATTTATGGTTTAAAGATTATTTAAAGATTTTATGAAAAAATGGAATTTATATTAAATGAAATAATTTTGGAAGAGGCAGAAATGAGGCATTATCTCGAATATTTTATTATAAGAAAACCCGAAGCCACCTATCGATCGGAAAGCATAGAACATACATTAGATTTGGTGACTATTCAAGATCCGAAATATATATACAACAGTAACAATTATTCTTTAATGTGTGTTTATTAATATAAAATAAATATAAACCACCACTAGTTTACCGTGGAGGTTGGTGAAGTACAATATATTTTAAAATGAAAATTATACATCGTTTGTAAAATTTCTGTTGATCAAAAATGTGTTATAAATATTATTTATTATATTTAAAAATTAAAAATTATTATTAACAATTACTTATAATTGTAAAAAAATCCCTTTTCATATTTTATACTAAAATATTATTTAAAAATATCATTAATGATTAAACTAAATATGATCACTGTTTTTAAATTCTTTTAATATTTTCAACATTATAAATGAAATTTGATATTTTTATATAATAAATAATTACTTATACATTTAAAAGTTCATTTATGAGTTTTTAATTTCAAACAAAATTTTACTCTCTCTATATATTAACCTGACTTGGTATGTATGTTTGAATGTTTGTATGAGCCATACAAATCTTAAACGGCAAATCAACCCCCTTCCCGTGATCGTATCGAGCTGAAGTTTGGCAGATAGATTCGTGGTCGAGAACGATGCATTCTTTCAAAATTTCAGACCGATCAAAGATACTATAATTAACTTTTTTTGAAATTTTTCAATTTGGTAACGTATTATAAAAAATATTAATAAAATATTCCTTTCAAAGTGATGTCTTAACTAGGAGGTTTTTCGTAATATTAAATATTTTATAGCATTGAGCAGAAATCGAAATTTTAATTTTGAGACAATGCAAAAGAGTGAGATATAGAGACAGTTTTAAAAACTATGTTTTAACAGTTCGTTTTTTAATGGTAATATTTAAAAATTTCTAAAATCAGTTAATTTTTTCCTTTTAGAAAAAACTTAGATCAAACATACTGAAAGTTTTTTTAAAGTTATTTAGTTTTTATTAATATGCTCGAAATAGTATTGCTGTTCTTTTACTAACATAAAACTAAAAAAATTAAAATTTATTAATATTAATTATAAAAAGATTAGATTTAAGTTCTTATTTAATTCTCAAAAATTAATTCTATTAAGTTATTGATATGCGCATCCGTGAAAATTGAGAGATGATCAACAATTTTAGTTATAAAATTAGTTATACAGAATGATTATTATAATTATATAAATTATAAGACAATCCATATTTCACGTCTTACTAAATTAGAATTTTCATACATTTTAATATAACTTATAATAAATAAAGCTAATAAATAGATGGCTTTTATACATAAAGCTTTATGAAATATTTTGTAAGAATGTAAGAATGTACAGTATATAACAAAAAAATTAAAATTTCACATTAAAACTAGTTGTATCAACTAATTATTTGTTTTATATAATATAATTGCATCATAACAATGTTTTTAATGTTGTCGCCTGCCATTGTTAGATACAGACAAACAACACAAATTAAATTTTATGTTAGAAATTGATTGGGATTATTATTATAATTGAAAACTGATATGGAAATAATAAGTGCTGTAACTGAATTAGGATTTTAAATAAATAAAATGGCATTAAGATTGTATACAGAAAAACACTTTATGCCCACATAAACACACATCGTCAGGTGAGTGTTTGACCAAGCGCGAAATTTACATTTCACCGTATATGGCTTAATAAAACAAATAATCATAGATAAAAACTCGACAGTTCCAAAAATTAATTATAATTTCATTTTAAATAAATTTAATATTTCGCTTTTTATGCAAACAGGAAGCATTTAAAATTTCTAAATGAAAAATATGAACCCAAATGACTCCAAAAATGACTGGCCCACACTTATGATACACTTATATGATACCAACAAATGTAGTTGAAATGTAAAAGTGATCGTTTTAAATTAGAAACTTTGGAAAATACATTGTATCAAAAAATAAATCAAAGCAAATTTAGATCACATAGCAAATTGTTTTTTCTTAAAAATGGATTTGAAGGAAAATCTTGTTGTGAAATTGATATTTCCACATCAATTAAACGGATTCATTCACTGACGCCTATTTAAACACGCAACAGAAATACTCATTCTGTTCACAAGTGAGAAAATTTATTCCTTTCACAAATTTAGAAATAATTTTACAATACATTCCATAATCTTATTATTTTTTAATTAATTCTATTATAATTGCCCACACCAAAATTCATGATAAATTGAAATTTAATATATTTTCCTCAAATAAAATTTAACATTATATATCAAGTTATTTGAATTTTGATAATTTATATAACTAGAAAATTCGAAGATGATTAGAAAACTAGAAAGCTTGTTTTAATTTACATTAAAATAAATTAAAACAATAAACGCATTAATCTTGTCAAACAAATGTTTATAAGTAAGCACATGAACAGCTCGTTTATACGACTAACTTATTAAATAGTGAATAATAAAATAAGATATCATTTATCATATAAATTAATGCTATAAAAGATGTATTTAGTCGAGAACGCTTATTAAATTATTTTCATGCGTAAATCACGCAGTTAGAAACATGGATAAAAATTTCTCTACTTATTTCCTTCTTTGATTGAATTCTTTAATATAAAAGTAATAGTGATTTTCTTTCTTTTAATGTTAGCCGAATTTTTCCAACTAATAAAAATATGTTATTTCCAAAAAATGAAAGAAATTCAATTGTTATTTATGATAAATTATCATATTAGTAAAAAAATAATTTTTTTTTTGTTCACATTTGATCGGTTTTTGGTTTATTTTCATGATTTCAAAAGATCAGATTAGTGTTAGACAGCACAATTAACTTTGATTAATATAGTCCTAATGAAAACAAAAGTTATTTATTATGATTTATATCATTACAATAAAAATTTCATGAAAACAAACGTTAATTTAAATTTAAATAACATTTTTTATAATTAAAATTAAAAGCCGTAATTGTTCAAACTTTCTATCACAGCCCAATTTATACAATCTTTAATCTCAAAATTTTATATTACCGTTTTGACTTCTTTGTCTTTTAAACAAGTAGATACTTTTGTGTATTTCATTTTTTATCTTATACGGTCCTTCATATTTTTTTTGGTTTTTATTTCGAATCTCGCGCTTTATTAATATCGTATTTTCTATTCGAAGTTTCTAACCGTCTTAGTTTCTTTTCATCTTCTGCTTTCTTGTGTTTTATTATACTGCTTATTTTTATTGCAATACTACTGTAAACATTTTGATCTGTAAATCTTCTTGCCAAATATAACTTTTGTTGGGCTTACTTACATCGTTTTCTGAATTGTCGCATCGAACTTCTGGTAATATGTCTTCATCCTTTGTTATATAAACAATCAATTTGTGTAATCTCTGAAAGTACAAAACTGTCTTTCTATTAACCTGTTGGTGTTATGATAATATGAACTTGAGAAGACTATTGTCTTTAATTTTAATGACTTTGTAGGCTACTGTGTATCGACTTCTAATGATCTAGGTTGTTCTTTCTTATAGCAAACGAATTGGGTTTCTTTCCATATTTAGTAGAATAAATATTGTTTGTGTTTTTTCTGTTGGCTTTGTCTTCACTTCTTTCAATAATTTCTTACAGCTTCAATATGAAAGTCATCTGTCGAACTGTCGTCGTGGATGTTTTCGTTGATTAAAGATGTGCTAGATCTAAATAACATTTGTGCTAATAACACTTCATGTTTGCTAATATGTGATATTTCTCCTTCCTAGCAATATATATGACAAGGTTGAAATTCGATCTTTATTTTTTGTGGTTTATCTTATGGAAACTTTTAGAATGCAATATAAACTTCCAATTGTGTCATTGGTTTGTTGATGGTGCTCGAAGGTTTTGTGTTCCGATGTGTTTGCAATAACTCGTAAGTTGCTACGCATTCGGGATCATTAATTGAATAAATTACTGTAAACCAGTGGTGGCAAACCTTTTTTATCAAGTGGGCAACTATTTAAAAAAGCCATTGCGGGCATATTTTTTATCAAAAAATAGCAAATTAAAAAAAGATAATAAAATCATTAAACAATATGGTTATTCAAGTAAATTTTTTATTAAGAAACAATAATGCATTTTGTATTAAAATAATGTGAAACAAAACAAAAAAAATAATTTACACATTTTAAAATTTAATTTAAAATATTAAAATTTTAAAAATGCGTTTGAAAAATCATGCATTATAATGTTGATTTTTAACCAATTTTAGAAAAACACCGTCGGGAACTTTTTTGCCCTTATGCACTAGGTTGTGTACTGTTGTTGAAAACACTTGAGATCGTAATTCTTTTTCTATAACTGGTCTTGGGTTCTGGGTATCGATATATTAAAGTAAATACCACCGTGGATAATCGGTTACTTTATGAGATGGCTGATTTCCTTTGTTGCCAGTGAGTTTTATTTAGAGTTTCTATATCAAATAAAGGATCGAAATTTCGGCTTGTAATTTCTATTTTCTAGTCTGCAACGACGTTGCTTACTCCGAAGATGAATTTAATGAAATCTTTTAAATTGTGATAATTAACTTACTTGTCGTTGTCATGGAGAAGGGTCTGTCATATTAAAGCAGTGTATTAGTGGTTTGTGATCTGTATGCAGTGTAGATAAATTATTCAGTTTTCAGATTTGGCTTTCGTGTAATTTAGTAGCTTGGAAAATGGATTCAAAAAAACCCTATGAAAACTAAATGTAACATTTTATAACTTAATCTGAAATTGAAAATAATCAATTATTAAAAAAATAAAATAGAAAGTTTTGTTAAGAAGTCTTAATGTAAAAGATTTAGAAATTTTCTTTATATATAAAAAATAAAACTTGAAATATGTCAAGCGAGGAAAGTCGCTCATTTTTCTGGACAAATAAGAGTAAAAATCTTTACCAGCAAAGCAGCTTTGTGGTCTGTCAAACTTGTGGAAATTTAGAATTCTTAACTGAAAATTATTTATTTTTGAATGATAAAATAATTTGTAAACAAGATCAGTTAATCGAGCGTCGTGGTAAATTGGGTTTAATTAAAATTTTCTTATGGAATGAGACTAAAGGCTGGCCTTTTGAGAACACGAGTACTAAGTTTAAAATTGGAAATTGTACTGGAGAACTCAATAGGCTTCTGGCAGAACCTTTTTATGAACATGAAACGATAGAATGCATTTCAATTATTTAAATTTCAAAGACACATGTATATTCCTAAATATTCTGTCGAATGTTTAGTAGCGTGTTTAGTTGTGTTGATAAATTTTGAAGTCGGAAAGAAGTACTGATAGTGTAATCATTAAGGTCTCAGATGTGGTACAATTTTTTGAGATAATATCTATAAATTTGTATAGGTTATCGCTGGTAATTATTCACGGGAAAAATATATCTTCGAAATAATTTATCATTGTAGTCGATAAATTTCCTTGTCCGGGAAAGAATGGGTATTTAGATTTATGCTTTTAGATTTATTCTGTGATCCATTGATAAAATTAGTCAAGTTACGGCGACATAACAATAAAATTAATCGGGTTGCTCATTTTTCATTGCATTCGTGCAGTTAAGTATTATGCATTTTTATCTTCTAAAATATCTGATAATTTATGGTACCATGTTTATAGTTACAAATTTTATATAATCGAATCATAATAATTTATCAACAAAACAATTTGTTATATATTTTGGTTAATCGACCACTATAAAACATTAAGAATAAATATATAGTAGAATAATAAATTTACATAAGTGTTGATAACGGGTACATCTCGGAAAAATCGTAATGTCACCCAAAAGTTATTTAACATTTATAAAAAATTTAATCACTAAAATAATTTTTCAATAATTGTTAAAGTTTTAATATTTAAAACAATAAATTGTGTTGTCTCATAAAAATTTTAATGTAAGTATGACTATAAATTACGTTTTTATCATTGAGGATGCCGTAGAAAATTTTTTTGTGTAGCCAATATCTAACATGTTTGTCCGATACTAATTTACATTAATAAGAATTTCTATATTAAAATAATAATTAAATTAAAAATAAATGCAAGAAAAAAATATTTTTATTTTAAAAGTAAACTTTAATCATAAAAAAATTCAAGTTCATTTACTATAGCCATTTTTATGAGTGGTAAAATTATTTGTACTTAATGTTGCGTAAAAATTGAAAAATAACAATAAAGTTTGTTTTTTTATAACTTAATACAACGATTGTGTGTAATTGGAAGAACTTTAACAAATTTTTAAAAATATATTTTTTATCTAAATGATTTAATAAGAAAAAAATATTGGGAAAAAACTTCAAATTACTCTTTTATTTAAAAATTTTAATTATATTCAAGCAAAATGTTGATTTTCTTACATTAAACTTTTGATTTCCGGAATTTATATTTTTTCACATATAGTCCCAATGGATAACAAATGGTTAATAGAAATTATTAAAATAATTAATTACAATTTAATTATTTCTAATTAATAGTTTTTAATTTCATTAAATTAATTTTATATTTTATTTATTAATAATTTGCTCTGGAAAAATCAGTAAAAATTAATTGATATAAAATTAATCTCTTGTAGTTTTATTTATTTAGAAAAATAAACAAAACTAAATAATTTTATTTATCTAACTATTCATTGGCAAAAATAAAAATGTTTTTGATTGAGTAGTATTTTTGCCTTGTAATAAAAATACTCTAAATTTATATAAAAGTGTAGTGCAGTGTTTTAACGAAATATCAAGGCCACGCTAATAGATAAAAACTCCAGATTTAAGAAGAGTTGCTAAACTGATTATAAAAATAATTTAAATGGCTTGCCGTCAACTCGCCTATACTAGTTGAATACAAAATTGACATTTTGATAAAAAAAAATCCAAAACAAGTAATTAAAAACAAATAATTTTGAATTACTTTTTACGTTCATTTACTACTGGGCGAGTTGACGCAAAAAAAATCATGGCGAGTTGTGTGTCAAAATGTCAATTTTGTATTCAACTAGGCTGGGCGAGTTTACGCACAATGAATTTAACCCTATTATTACTAGGTTAATATACTTACGTAAAACATCACGATGTGACTTTAAGACACATATTAAAAATGCATATAGTTATATCTGTAATGTCATTTATTCATAAGAAAAATAAAATAAAATATCAATTACTTATTTAAACATGTTTTGCAAACCACGATTTTTTGGGAATGTTCATTACATACATTTTTCCCACAATTACCACAACATTGTTTGGAGGCTCGACCTTTTGCTGATGGACAAAGGTAACATCGTCTGCGAATATTTGTTTCAGGAACTGATTTATCAATCACCACAATATTTGAAGAATTTTCCAAAGTTTCGTTGATTGTAGCAATGGTACTTTTAGGCAAATGTTTTACACTTCTACGTTTTATATTTGGTATTACTAATTCTTGCACTAAATTCTTCAAAAATATCTTGCGTCGCGAATTCATTTTAGTTTTGTTCTAATTCGGATATAAATTTTTCCAAATAATTTCTGCAGCTACACCACATACGTCCACGAGATTATAAAATTGTGCAATCGGCCATCTACGGGTTTTCCGTTTTACCGAAAAAGCATGACACTTTTGGTCCAACGTATCAACCCCACCTTTTGTACTATTATAATACAAGTTTATTTCTGATTTATTTTTATTTGTGTTGTCCACTTCAGAAGTGTGGTGAATGGTTGATAGTAAGACAACAGCTCGATTTTTTTTGGTACGTAACTGACTAGCGTCATTGTCCTTCGGAAACCAAAAACGTTACTTTCAACTTCTCTAGTTCTATGAGGAAGAAAGTTTTGTGGTATACATCGTTTGTTCTTTCGTAAGGTACCTACACATGTAAGGCCCTTGGACAATAAGCTATTTGCAAGTTCGTAACTTGTAAAATAATTGTCGAATGTGATATTTCTATTTGTTCTCTCAAATGGTTCGCATAATTGTTCAACAATAGTTCTGGCCAAATTTACTGCTCTACCAGCTTGCTCTTGTCCAAGGTACGGTATTCCAAATAAAGGATAACTAGTCTTGCTATCACATATCCACCAAATCTTCATTCCGTATTTATCTGGTTTGGAGGGCATATACTGTCGGAATTTAACTCTACCTCTAAATGGCACCAGTTGCTCATCAATTGTTAAATTTTCTCCTGGGATATAATACTTTCTCAAATTTTTGTTGACGAGATCCCAGATATCTCTAATTGGTGCAAATCTATCTTGATCTCTACGCGCCGATCTTGATAACAGGTCGTCAAAACGTAAATGACGAGATAATACTGCAAATCTGTTTGTTGACATGCACGCACGATAGATTGTGCAGCCAAATAATGGATCCCAAAATTCATCATAATCAAATAATCCTTGCTTTTTTAATCCAGCATCTATCAATAATCCAATATATGCAAGTATTTCCATTTGGTCGGTTTCCTTCCAATTTTTGCCAAGAACAGTTCTGCCATGTAAATTTGTGAATTTAACGATAATATTAATAATATTATCATTAAAAAATAACGAAAACGCATCTAGAGAACAATCGATATGCTTGCCTGGCGGTAAGACAACTTTATTTATTCCTCCTCTAATAATATTATGAGCAGCAGTTCGGCCCTTGATATATGATACAGAGTTCCACTCTGTACCATCTTTACCTATGTACGAAATATATTGATTTTCGTTATCACTTTCTTCACTATCTTCACTTATAAACATTTCATCACTAGTTTCGGAAGCAGTTTCTAATACGTCAGTTTCACTACCTGAGAGATCATTTTCAATCATTTCTTCTGAATTATCTTCAATTTCTACTTCGTCTTCACTACTTTCTTCTAAAGCTCTGAGTATTTCTCCGTCAGTTAATTTAATTCTTTTAGCCATCCTTGAAACAAAATATACAATTTGTTATCTGGACAATATTATATTATAGCCTCTTACCTGCTTTTAGAAAAAATGCTTATCTTGAACCAAATATAAAAGTATGGGCACTAATATACCACCAACCAGAAACAAAAATAAATAATAAAATTTACTATTGTACTTTGTCACAAGATTTTAAGTTTCTATAACAACACTATACCTACTTAGTATTCACTTTTGAATATTTGAAAACCATTACCTAGTAAAGTATAGTAAAACCATTACTTTATCTAAGTAAATTAATATGTGTCTTAGAGTCACAATTTGGTATTTTACGTCGGAATTATATAATATGAAGTTTCTATAGCAACTATAAGAAATAAAATTTGTTTTTTTAGTTTTTTATGCGAAGAAATTATAAATGATAGAATACATTATTATCATTTGGCAAAATTAGTGTATTTGCATATAATATCTACAAATTAAATCGAAATGTGATTCAAAGTCACAACCTAGTGTTAATAGGGTTAAATAAGATTTTAAATTAGAAATAATTTAATTTTCTATTGGTCATTCACATTGATAACTCAATAGAAACTGAAACAATTTATTTTTGAATGTCCTTTTTTCAGCTTTCAATGAAATAAAAAAGAATAAATAATATAAGTAGTATTACATGAAAAAAAATCACTCACCGTTTTTTCTTTAGAATAGAAAAATTTGCATTCTTTAATAGAATCTGCATTTGACGCATCAATGATTAAGGCGTTATCTGTGTTGAGATTCTGACCGACGACCGGACTGGCAGAGTAGCGAAGATAGAAGTCCACTCCATCGTCATTAGAATCAATTCGATAAATCTGTTCCAACGCTTCGTTGTGCGTAAAATTGTGATCATTTGATTTCTTCAATAAACCATTTAAAACTGGAGAAGACTTATCAGATATTAACTGTACATTTGAGTTTTGACATCTTTGCAACTGAATTTCAGGACTGATATCAGTTGGAAGAGAAGAATACCGTTTTCTAGACTGAATAGAAGGGTTTATGGTGGAATTGTTATCTAATTAAAAGTGTTATAATTAGAAAGTGCTTTATTGAGCTTCAACAAAATTTACTTCTAGAATCATTAACAAAAACGTTTTCCATAATGATATCATCGAATTCTTTAGAATTGTCCTTATTTAGTAAAGAATTGGAAACTTTTTGTGTAAATTGTTGGAGTAATTGTTTATTATCTTGATGGATAGCATACCACTGGTTGATGAGAATTCCAATATCGGGTTCTTCGTTGCCGGCACCATAATTCAGGTTTTCATTAATTGAAAGTTGCGAGCAATTAAGCTATAATGAAATACATTAAATCAATTAATTAATTAACAATATCATTGTTTCAAATAATTATTTGTTTGAAAAATAAATGAGATTTGGATTTAATTGATAAAATCCGTTTACTCAATAAAGGGGCGTACAAAACGGCGAAGATAAAAAACAGCGCTTGTTTATAAAACAAAATATTACTAGATAGTCCATCTATTTTTTCAACAATCATTACATGCTTTTTTTACATCTTGATACCTGAGATTCACGATTCTGGTATAGACTAGTCCGTTTTTAACTTGCACCTTTATTGGTGGATACCATAAAATATCACTGTTGTATTTCAAAAAAGATATAAAACAGATAAAAATTAATAAAATTAAACAATTAATCCTAATTAAATAATTTATTACTTAGAGAAGGGATAAGTTGTGAAAAATCGTATTTGAAAAAAATTACATTTAAATTACATTTTATTAATATTTCCAAAGAAATATATTTGTAATTGAAATAACAGTAAAGTAAATATTTTAGTTTAGCATATATATTATAATAAAATAATCAGGAATAATTGATGGGCTTGTAGAGAATACGAAATATAGGGATCCTAAGGGCGTGGTTCAAGTGAATGTTCTAAAAGGCCAATATCACATCTATTCTATATGGTGATCTATCTATTAGGTGATTCATACATAGCAGGAAGACCTATTCCCTTGAACACATCTGCAACAATAGGTAAAAACACAATAATATTACACTATTATTATTTATTTCTATTACTAATCTCTAACAAATTAAATACAGTGCAGGACAAACAAAATTTATTAATAATCAATGCGAAGACTGATATTGCATGTCTCCTGCCTGTTTATTGCACTCTAGTATATAAGATGTTACAGCAAGAGTCTTACAATTATTCAGATATCCATTTGTCAATCTGGATCTGAACTTTGATTTTAAAGATCTCACTGTCACAAAAATAAGTCGATCTTACCTTGTGTCCTAAAAGTGTTCAAATTCACTGCTCGGGGTTTTAAATGTATGTCAGATTGAAAATCAATTAATTCCATCTTTAGATTATTGATATTTTTTTCACTATTTTTTTTTGCGAAATTTTATTATAAATATTATAATGGAATTTAAAGTTAATGGAAAGATTCGGTGAATTTTACGAAAATCAGAACATCTAATTTTGAAAATATTTTAACCCTTTCAAGACTGCGGTATATAGTATATAATACAAATTGTAATTTTTTTCTATTAGCCTTGTGGTATATTGTGCTGTACCATGCTTTTAATGTAATGCTAGTGATTTCATCTATCGATTCCTACAGAAACATTACTATGACAACGGCCGGTATAGTATGTGTTTTAGGTTCCAATAGAAATAAAATTCAAAGAATCAATGAGAATTCTCAGAAAATTAATTTAATTTTAATTTCCTAATTTAATATAGTTATCTAAATTTAATTTAGTATGTCCACATATTTAATTTTAACTGAAATGCATTTTTACTTCCTATTAATTCAGAAAGAGTTCCTTGATTCTCCTGAACTTCATTTTGATTGTTATATCGATAAATATAAATAAAGTTTATAAGTTAAATTTTGAATAAAAACTTCATTTCAAAAATGAATTCTTAAATGTAACATTAGACTTCTAATTTTATTACTATATTTATTATTATTAACCAGAGAAATTCACACGTTTCAGCAAAAAATTTGCGGAATTTTAATAATTAATTTATTAATTAAATATATATCAATAATAATAAAATTAATCAATTAGAGCAAAATAAATTTTTAACGGATGAGTCAAGAGTTATCAATAAAATTTTAAAATCTAAAGTTTTGCTCTTAATACTGAGTGGAAAAAAATAAAAAAGTACATGTGGTGATTAATTTTCAATGAATTGGATGGTTAAAACATTAAAATTATTAATTGTTTTATTTTATGTTAAAAATAAAAAGTTTCAAAAAATAATGATTTGCTATTTAGAATTTTCATAATTTATTTGAATAATCAATTTTAAATCTATATAATATTTTTTTCCTACGCGATGTTGACAGTGAGTCTATCGAAATATATCGTAAAAGCCAAGTTATAGTGGCGATTTTAACTAAATAAATTACAACATAGCTTTTTGATAAATAATAAAATCCGAAAAAATATAGTTAATATATTCTTTATTTTTAAACTAGAATTTGGAACAATTATAATTCTTATAAACCAGATATTATCTTTTTTCGTCCGTTGAAATTTATAAATAATCACTTATTAAATCAATCATCTAACGAATTGTCAGCCGTCTATACAGATTAATTAATCAGTAAATCATTTTTTGGTTACTTTGTCGATAAATAATTCTAAAGATAATTTTCACCTCGAAAAGCTTGCACAAACAATTATTTTATTTGGGAAATATCTAACCACCAAATTTTTTGAAAGAAATATAATTATTTCCGGGAGTTTATTTCAAATGATGCGTATTAATATACGAAAATTAATAACGTTGATAAATGATAATTTAGCAATTAGTCACTATTAGATTTATTATATTAAATTTAAACAATATTTAAAAAAATAATTCATTTGTTTAAGGAATTTCTAAAAATGTATGAAATTACAGAAAACCAACGGAACATTATATCTGAATCGGGGAAAATGTTGGAATGTATACAGTAAAACCCCACTTAGCGCAGTTTGATTGGAATAGTGAGCTTCCCCGAAATTCAAAGTGATTCATCTGCATTGATTATTCCCTGAGATGTTACGCAAATGTATTTATATTGTTTCAAACATGTATTGTCGTTATTGTAAATAATATAATGATTGTAATATAATTTGTATTGTAATTTGTGTAATATAATGATTGATATAGTGATAAATATTATAATTTTTAGTTTTATTATGGATGATAATAAAGACACGAAAATAAAGCGACAATAAAAAGCATTTCACTGGAAACTAAAATGAAAGCGCTTAAAAGATTAGATATTGGTGAACTTCAATTTCAAATTGGTGTTGCATTGAACTTATCAACTTCAACAATAAGGACACGAAAACGTGCACCAGGATTTACAGCTCCAAAATATCGCATAACTCTTATTCGGGATGGTAACACCAATAGAAACTTTAAATTAAAGCCACTACTTGTTTATCATTCCAAAAACCCAAGAGCGGTGAAAGAAATAACTAAATCAACTTTGCCTGTAACTTGGGAGTCTAATAAAAAATCATCTATAACTATGAAGATTTACCAGAATTGGTTCACTGAACATTTGCGAAAAAACTTGAACCAAAAGATTACTTTTATTGGATAATGCTCCAAGCCATCCAGAAAATTGAAAATGCAGACGATTATTAATGATCTCAAACATAAATGGTTTGTTAACATTTTATTTATTTTTATATATCCATTTGTTATGTTTCTATATATGTAAAAAATAAGTTTTTGTTATCGTATTGTTATAAAAAACATTTAATAAACTTAATAAGTGAGAAAATACTTGAACAATTTTATAATTTTCTAATCGCTTCTCTTAATCCCATTATTTAACTTATAAGATGACCTCGTTTAACGCCGTTTCTTATAACGCTCTAGTTTGACGGCATCTTAATGTACTTTATTTTGAATTGTTAATTAAATTGTGAAATTCAGTTCATAGATTTATTCAAGATTTGGAAATAAATGGATCGTATTTCATAATGAAAACGAAAAAAAGAGTTAATGTCGATTCAGTTGTTTACATCTGTAAATTGTGGAAGGAAATTACTAGAAAGAACCAAAATACCTTGTTTTAAACATGGAATTCTATCACAAATATTTGTGTAATTATATTTTTATGAAAAAAAATCTTTAGTTAAATTTTGAAATTTGACGACATCAAGACAGAAAGGGTTTGAGCAAGTGGCTAAAATCTTTCATGAAAAATTATTTTATTCTATAATTCTTCATTTATTAGATTTTATGAAACTTTTATCTATTTATCCAAAATTGTTTAATTTACTTTCAATTTAAAATCATTTGTTTTCAAGATCCCTAATTTATGAAATGAATGTTATTAATCTCTTTCTTTGATTGCGAGAATTTCAGCATTATCCGTGCTCAAGTTATTACATTTAGTAATATTTTTTGACTTCCAGATTTATTTTTGATCATAAAAATTTAAAATTCAAGCTCCATAATGTTGATAATTAGAAGCCCAACGAATAATGCACATAATATTTAAGTAACACTTATTAGAAAACAATAAGTGAAATTTGAATCTGTTTTCATGCCATTTGTCCAATTATTATCAGTAAAATTTATAATTTCATCCTTTATTGTTGATGGAAAATAAAAGAATACGAGACCATAAAATTTTATTGTACCCAAGCCGGGACTGAATGTCGACGACTTTGTTCAAATGTCAATTATAAAGCCAAAGAACTAAAAATTAGAACTTTGATCCGATTTCGATTGTATTTGAAATAACAAATTATTGAAAGTTTTGTATTACCCAGTATTAGTAGGCTTCAATTAAATCGGTATCAAAACCTTTGTTCTATGAAAAGATTATAGAAGTGCCAATAAATAAGTGGGTTTAATAAATCAAAGAACATTATAAAAATGAATTAGAAGACCTACAGTAAAATTAAAAATTATATAAATAAGTTTATATTGGAATAATCATTAAATACTATCAAAGGATTATTTTAAAACCAAATATCAAATGATACTCTTCCTATTAGATTACAAATTAATCATTTTTGTGCAGTAATTTTTATCTGAATTTTATTTTAACACAAAAACAATAAAATATTGTAGTATTTTTGCTTTTAATCAAAGACGTAACTATAAATTTATACTGACAGTTGAACATTTTGATCGAATGAAATAACCTATGAAAGATTTGAGCAAGTGTAAATAAATATTAGGTTGTTTCATATGAAATGTCGTTTATTTATTTTGAAATCAAAATGCTCAATTCATAACAAAACATAATTTATTTAATCAAACTAGATTCCATCAGTTTTATACACTTTGTTCAAACAAGAAACTAGTAAATCTATGTTATGTTTATAAAAACTTTCTTCTTTTGAGCCAAAGAATTATTCAACTGCTTCAATGACATTGTCTTGCTTTTGGAAATTCTTATTCCTCAAAAAAAATTCTAAGTGATGGAAAAGGTGGTAATCTGCTGTGGAAATATCAGGGGAATAAGGTTTATTTTGTTCATATTATTAGTAGCGTCTGTTCCCGTATATTATAATTTAAATTCATATAGAAAAAGTAGTCTTAAGTTCTTAGAATCCATTATAAATAAATATATATATATATTTATATATCAAACTAAACACCTTGTTGAAAAATTATATAATACTTAGATAATTAGATTTTAAACAATTTTAAAAAAACGACATTTCATATGAGACAACCTAATGTAAAGAATATGTTTGTATAAGAAATAAAATTAAAATAAAATTTTAAAGCAATAATTTTTTTTAGTTTCTTTCTAGCCTCAATGTGTAATCATTAAATTTCTTTTATGATTTTATATAATTTTTAATATACTTAAAGTTCATCAATACAAACTTCTCACGGCGTTGTATAATATTTTTTATTAAATAAAGGCTATTTTAAATAAATTGAGTTGTGTTTTTGACATTTGATAATTAAAAAATAATTTTAAATGAGAATGGTGATCTGAGAGGCCCCGGGGTATAGTTTACTTTTGCTAACCCATTGTTACACCGCTGATTTTAACTGATTTTAAAGAACACATTTAGAATCTGTATAAATCAATAATTTTCAACTGGCTTTTATTTAAACCTCAAAAAAATAAATATCATATATTTAGATAAATTATAAAATATGAATAAATTTTAATTTTAAAATCATGATTAAATCTTATTTATTAATGGAATATAATCGACAATAATAGTGAGTAGGCTGTTAGAATACAAATCAACAATTAGTTTGTTTTCATTCCTATTTGAAAATAAATTATTGAATGCAAATATAAGTATAACGGTAAAATCAATGTTTAACACATATTCTAACTTTTGAGTTTCATTTTTTTACATATTAATTACTGTAAAACAGTTTTAACTCAATTAAATTCATTTTAAATATAAAAAAATTCAAAATTCAAATTAGTCAAATTTATTTTCATAAACAATAATTAGTTCCCAAACCGCCTTCAGGCGAATCATATACATTTTCTTATACAAAGTACGTATGAATAAATTTTGCAGCAATGTATCTGCTCACCTACAGGACATTATATAAGGAGCAACTTAAGAAAATCTGCAAGACCAAACAGGCCTTTTACAGCTAATTAAAATCAGATTTAATATCTTCCTGTTCCATGATAATAACAAATAAAAAATGATTTCAATGGAATTTCGTTTTAACAATTTCGATTTGAAACGGGTAATTAAATTTTACATGGATTCTTAACCGGTGAGGTGTACCTCGTCGAAGAAGGTGTACTGGTGCTTCAAAAGAGATAAAACTTTAAAAAACCGTTTTGATTTGTTCTTATCTTGAGTATAGGTTTGAAGTAGAAACAATAAATTCACTTTTTTGGGAAATATGAAATATAAAAGATTAAGAAACCCTTGTTTATTAAATGTAAATTTTTTACCCTAATAAAAGTCAGTAGTTCAACTAAAAATTATTTTCTACTAATCAGATTAGTAGATATGACCTGGAATCATAAATGTTTCAGTTTAGAATCAAAGTAATGAACTAAAAAAAATTTAATTATTAAATGTAAATGTCGAGGTTTAGTTAAAAATATATAAATATATTTTTTAAAATTAAAACATTACTTGAAAAATAAAAATATTAATTTTAAATGAATATTTTGAATATAAATTGGTACATGATTAACCCTAGTAAGCATGACTTAAAAAGAATATTTTTATTTTAATGTTAATTTAATTATATACAATGATAATATTTATCAAATTCTTTTTGAAAAATAAAGTAATTATCCAATCAAATAATTTATCACATTTCAATAGAGAAAAGATTTTTATCTAAACCTAAATTAAACCACTGCGATCACCTCCATGTTTCCTGTGGTCAATTTAAATTCTATAAACAAATTTAAAATTTATTTAAGTGCGATTAATTGAATTTGCCCTTATTTAAATCCCAGCATTTTCATTTATGAAAATTCCATTTTACACTTGATTTTAGGAACTGAGGCATTAAAACTGTTGTTGTATACATAAAAAGCTTTAATATATTTTAAAATCATATGTTGGTTTAAGTTACATAATGAAATTTTAATTCCTCCCCTCTACCCACCAGTTTATTTCGCATTTTAGAATGTTGTATACCTATTTTACGGTTATGAGATAATTTGATCCAATGGTTTCGCCAGCTTGATTGCAAGCCATATATACCATAGCTTTGCGTTTAAAATTTTTCAAAAAACTGAAACTTCGCTAGGTATTAAAATAGTAATCAAAAAGAAACATAATGAATATCAAAATTAAAAGAAAATTATTAGGCTTATTGCCAAAAGTGATTATTTGCATCAATTCAAATATTCACGGGCATACTCCTAATTGTATACTACTCTGCGGTTATATTAAAAAGCACTCTGTTAAGCAATATTGATTATATTTCGTAATAAAAGCTGTTTTTAATTTAAAAACAGCAATATTATTACTCGGTCTACCTCCAAAACAATCATACATAATAGTATTATCTTTTATCCAAGAATTCTGTGTGAGAACATCAACATCACTAACAGAGAATTCAATGTCTTTAAAGAGATAATTATAATTATACTACCCATTAAAAATATATAAACTTTTTTTATATACCCTTCTGAATGTCATGGTTAATTTATTAACCACCATCATTAGGATCACTTAAATAATCAATACAGAAGCATCATATTCCAGCTTCCGTGTATTTATATATATGACAAATAAAGAATTCATAGTGTTCAATGAAGAACGCGTATGTAAGTCAATCAACCTAAGAGTTAATAAAAACTTAATTTAGATATTCCATTCAAATAAAATGTGTCAAATATTTATTTACTCGCGCAACTGAACGCTCTCGCGGACTTCGAACCGAAAAGACGCTCCTTTATTAGCAACGTAAACTGATTAAAAATCTAATCATTTATTCATACAAAAACAAAATAAGTCAATTTTCAACTGTCAGAAAACAACTCAAGACGTAAAAAATTAAAATTCAAGAGGAATTTTGTTTAATGATAATTTAAAAAATAATTTTTCATTTTTAATTGCATCTAATTTAAGTAAATCTACATTTTCCTTAAAATAGATTGAACTATTATATTATTTATTATTATTGTAATTACTAGCGCAATACATGTTAAACAATCAACAGATAATATCTGATAGTGTAAATATATTAATGTCTTGAGGATTTTGGACTGAGTATAAAAAATTAAATATACAGCCAGTAGCTAATTTCTCATTTGTTGAAACTAGTTTAGGACAAAACATTTTTTACATAGAAGAGGAACATTATAAAGCTCGTATTATTTGTAAAAAAAAATATTAACTATTCAAATATAATTAATCTTGGTATAAAAATATTTAATCGAAAAAGCAATGTAACATTTTCATACTGGAATTAATGATAGTTTTGTATAACATTTATACTAACGAAAGCAAGAATCTTGGCCACAAATATTGATTTTATAAAAATTATGTAATGAAAAAAAGTTGTGTAACTAAGTTAAGTATCGAATGCAAGAAAAATATTTGAAACTAGGAGAAATCTGTTTTTAGATTTTTGTGGTGCACCCAATAAGTACTTAGACTTGACAAATGCGCTATTTCCTGACTACTAGTTTTCTTCAAAAAAAGGTAACTTTATAACTATTCGAAATTCAACTACCTGGCCCAATAACGAAATAGCGCATTTTTACACTTCATTACTTATAAATATTTAAGTATAATCGCTTGCAATATTTATTTCTCTATAGTAATTTTTATAAAGCGTTATAAAGTTACCGCTTTTAAACAAAATTAGTAGTCAAGAAATTATCGCATAATTGCAGTATGTTTAGAAGAGTGAGTGCCTTTGTAAAGCAACCATTTACAGCAGGATTCATGATTTTAAAAGTGGCCGCACTCATTTTTTTGATTTAGACAAGCCTGTCAGACCTTTGGGGTTGAAAATGAGAAGAAATACTAGGGGAAATCATCATGACAGATCGTCACATTGTAATAAGAGACCTGCCAAGACGTCTAAATATATCCAAATGTGTATTGTATAACTTAATGAATGGAATGTACACAACGAAACTTTTTTTCGCGACTTATGCCATGATTTATTATGGATTGCATGCAAAAAAGGCGATTTAAGTGTTGCCAGAAAAATTTGGAAATCTTAGAAAACATTTTAATGCCTTTCTGAAACACATAATACATATCTAAAACTAAATGTGAATCTTCTGTGTGGAGGATGCCAGTGAAGAAACCATCACTGAAAATGAGAACATCTTACAATAAACACCTGATATCCAAATCAGGATTTCACGTCATCCGAGGACATAATCAACTCTGATTCTAGCATAAAAATGCCGAAATTCACACATCACATCTGACAATAGCAACAATTGACTCATGTGGATTGTCACTGGTAGTTCATTATCTCAGTCCCAAACTCGGTCCTAATGATTTTCACTTTTTCCGAACACTGAAGTAGAGTTTGCGAGGAAAATTCTTTGATTATGCCATTAAATTGCAGCAGTATCATGAATTTTCTAAATCCATACTCCAAAAACCTTCCATAAAAAGAGCATTTTGCACTTTCTGTTTCGATATTTGAATAAATTTGGTTGCTTATTTCTTGAGAAGTCTAAGTACTTATTGGACCACCATATATTAATACATTAGCATTGATCTGCATGTTTTGTTTTATATATATATATATATATATATATATATATATTACGCGTGGCTTAAGTGACAACAGTGAGTTGTAAAATACCAATATAGTTTACCTAAATGTAGAATATAAAACTATATAATTTAATTTATCTTCATTTAGATTTCGACTGTAAATCAATTGTAAATGAAGTTAAATAAAATTCTAGAAAAGGGGAAAAACATATCAAAGGTGAATAAAAAAATGATTATATTTAAAAAAAAAATTATAATTACGCCTTTCGTCGAGAAGACATACATTTATCACTAGCTATTATTTATTGCATTAATATAAATTTAAATCTATTATTTTTTATTTCAACTAATGTTATTCATGATCAATATCTCATATTTGTTATACTAAATAATATCTTGATAAAAAACAGTTATATAAACTACTGCTTTTAATTTATAAAATTAAAACTTAATAAATGTAGCGTCCAAAATATGTTCAGTTTTAATTGGCATCTATGAAAAAGAAAATCTTACACATTAATTATTATTTTTAATTATTGATATTGATATAATTATTTTTATATTTAATATAATTATTTATTTATTATTATATTATTATTATTTATCGATATTTTTTATTTTAGTATATTTACTGGTGGAAAAAACAATTCACACTCCTACGAAAAATACGTAATATCAATTTTTAAAAGAATAAAACTGAAATGAATGATACTTTTTCATCAATTATGATCTACTAAAATTGTAAAGTTAAATATTATCATATACCATTTATTTAGGCAATTTTTTAAATTATTAAATTTACAGAGATGGAAAAAACTATTCACACATTAAGCGATTTTTAGATGTTTTACAAAATATCATTTTATTTTATAGTTTCAAGTTATATCTATTGCACGCAAATTTTAAGCTGAAGTAAATCTTATGGTGAAATACCAAAGTTGTTTAATATTACAAAGAATGCAGTTGTTTTGGAAATTAATATGAAAATAATGTTCATAAAAAGAATACAGGAATAAAGTGTATTATCAATAATACAGAAAATACTAGTGTTGAATCTTGATTAGATTTTTGGTTTTTTTAATTTTGATTTAAAATGTATGTAAAATTATTTTGTTTTTTGATTTGTTTAGTCAATGTATTTTTGTGTAGAGTTAAATGTAATAAAATGGTTAACTTAATAAAGATTGGGAGTTATTTTTAAAAAGTTTTAAAATTTATGTTTTTATGCAAGGAATTTAATTTTGAATTTAAAGACGATTTGGTTGAACCTTACTTTTTTAAAATTTTGATGTCAAAGATATTATATGAAAATTTTCGAAGTGATGGTCGACACTCCAATAACATTAGATCAATTACATCTCGAATAGTACTACATGTTAATTCTTGTGATGATGGTTATGTATGTATAGAACAAGGCAATACAAAAGTTATCGCACCGATATATGGTCCACATGGATTGCAAAAATCCCGTAAATTATCAATGAAAAATAGGCACATAAATATGAGTGATATTAGTTTTTTATTAACAAAATTAATGTTTCTTGGTATAAAGCATATCTTCATTACATAATATTTCCCTAATATCATCAGGCTTCCTTAATAACTCCGGCGTTTAAATCGGTTGCATTCAATCACTAAAGAAGCTCCAACATAAGTTTTTTGTTTTTAGAATTTGTGGATGGTACAAAAGCTTCAGTCATTTTCATTTAATCATTATGACCATTGTGCAAATATTGAGTTCTCTCTTTAATTCGAATAACTAAAGCTGAAGAAATTTTGTTACTGATGTTAGAATTTTGCTTTTCCGGCTTTTTTAACATAAATTCTAATGCAATATCTGCGATTATTAAATTAGCATCGCGTCGACAAATCGCATAACCGTTAATTTAATTGGACTCAAAACATTAACTAAATCCAAAACAATTTCATACTCATATTCGTCCATTTTTAACGAATAGTCAGTGTGGAAGCCTTTTTTATACAATTTTCTAACGTATGAAATCTTTCCAGCATACAGAGTAGGCCTTTCCATCGTGTTTTACGATCGCTCTTCAAATGAATGACCTTCCCAAAATTAATTTTTACATATTTTTGTAAAAAATTATCGTTTCTTGTTGGTGATCTTTTAAAAGTATTGCTTTTTGTTTGAAAAAAAAGTTCAAATTCTGATATCACTATAGTTTGAATTATTGAAGGAAAATACAAATCTAAACCAAATCAAAAATAATCAAAATAGTTTTACCAACAACAATTATGGAATGAGTTAGATAATAAATACTACAAATATTGATATGCATATATCTAATTGCTTCAAATCATACACAAATTCCTATAATCCCGAAATCACGGGATTGCAAACCCGAGTCCGCATGAATGTCGTAATCATTCTGAAGGCAAGCACGATGCAGCTATTATTAGCTATAAATATTCTAAGTGTCCTACTGCCAATTACAATGTTGTTCGCAGACACGGAAAAAAAGATGATATTAGTGATTTGAATGCTGATTGCGTTGAGAGTATAATGGGAAAGGTTATTGAGTTACATTGGAACGGTGAATCTCAGAATGATATCAATATACTTTTGTTACACTCTGATTGTTCGAAGTTAGCAGTAGTTACTAATGCTGTTTCTTTAGCTTTAATGGATGCTGGTATATGTACGAAAGATTTGGTTACTGTTACAACAGTCGCATTATTTGATCAAACAATTCTTGCGGATTTAAACGGTTTTGAAGAAAATCAATCTTCTTTACCTTCTCTGACCATGGTTTTACTCCCTAATTATCCAAGAAATGAACGCTTTACTAGAATGTTTCCGAATAATATCGATCATATTACTCAAGTAAACACGTTATATGTAGCTGCAGAAAATGTATGTGAAACTGTTTATAAAGAATTAAATAAGAAAATCAAACATATATTAATGAGTAGAACAAAGAAGGAAATAAAATATCATGTAACAGCATAATTCAAAATTTAAATCTCAACATAAGTAGAAAAACCATTAATAACTTTTTAATTAAGAACTGAAACAAGCTATGTAAAACACTCACAAAAAACGACTTTAAGCCAACTACATATTTCATTATCTCGGCATCAATAAAAAGAAAATCTTACACAACCAAATTACAGGGTTATGCATTTTTATATAACCATTTATGCAATTTTATATACCAATAAATAAATCGACTTTATATTCATTAAATACATTTACTTAAAAAATGAAGCGAAAACGAAAAAATATCACTAAAGAAATTTATGATATAGTTAAAAATATGAGTCAAAATGGAAATCAAACAATATCTAATGTTTCAAAATCTCTTTTTAGAATAGAAAAACTGCCAGGAAAATTCTATCTTCACATGAAAAATATTTAGTACCTTATTTACCTAAATTAAATTCTATTGAAGAATTTTTTTCAATGTTAAAATTACGACATCATGCTTTGAAAAATTTGCAGCCTAATGTAGAGATTGAATTTTGCTTTAGATGAAATATTATTTAATAATAATTATTCTATTCAATGCTTAGGATTTTATCAAAATGAGAAATTGGGTAGTAAAAGCTCGAAGAAGAGAATCATTTATTTAAATAAATATTTATTAACAAATTTAAAAATAATTAATTTTTTGAATTGCATACAGGGGGATATAAAAATGCATAACCCTGTAATTATTATTATTTTTAATTATTGATATTGATATAATTATTTTCATATTTAATATTATTTATTTATTATTATTCTGATTATTTCTTTATTGGATATATTAATATTATCAATTATTTTATTATTATTGTTTTACTATTATACTTTATTATTATTATCGATATTTTTTATTTTAGTATATATTTATACATATATATATATATATATATATATATATATATATATATATATATATATATATTTCATGATGTTGTATTAATACTACTATGATAAAAAATTTCCTTTAGAATTTCTTATTTTTTATGATTATTCGTTTAATTTTAATTGACAGAATCTATAAAATCGAGAAAAATTAGGTTCTATTATAAATATAAATAATCATCTTAATGGTTGAAAGAACTTAAAATAAATTTCTTATTAGTCAATAAATTTATTTGTGTATACGCTGAAATATATTGATTAACATTTATAAATTATAAATCAACACTTACGTCAGTGTAATTTGAACTAATTAAAGAGCGAATTAATTTTGCTCCTAATTCATTTTCATGAATTAATTGATGATTAATCTGCTCTACTAATTTCATTGATGTTATATATTCCACTGAATTTTTTAAAATCACTCCTTTATTCATTTTAAGATCACAGTTAAGAAAGAACTCCGTTGGCAAAAGCTCAGCTAATTTTTGAATTTGGCAATTAATAAAATCCCGTCTTTTCCTTTCAACACGATTGTGAGTTTCTTTCTTGTGTTTATCTTTGATTAATTGATTGTTTACAAAAGGTGAGTGGCAATTATTTATAATTGGTTTTAGTTGAGAATTATCTATAGGGGAAGATTCTTTGTGTGCAGACAAAAATAACTGACAACCACTTCCATTTGAGTTGAAAACTTTGTTGTTTGATAATTCAGCACCATTGTGACTGTGTGATCGTCGTCGTTTTAATTGAGGATTAGAAAACGATTCAAGTTTAAGAATTTTTATTTTATCATTACCAGATTTTGTATTCATCTTTGAAGTAAACAACGCATCCATGCAATACAATATTTCATAAAATTAATTTTAAATCATTTAAATGTCAGCAAACAAAAATATGAATTATAAAATTTTGACAAACACAAATATAAAATTTCAACAAAAATCAAATGTAATTTAGAAGCATCTTAAAATAAATATTTTATCAGGTAATATACTGTCAAAGAACTCATAATGACAAATAAATCTAAAATCAATCGAAATATATTATTACATTAAAATGTTTTTTAATACTTACATATTTAAAAATAACAATTTAATTATTATAGACTTTGATTCATTTAAAGAAATTATATTAATGCTTTAATGTATATAGTAAGTATTTATATTAACTAAAAATATTATATCAATTACGTATTGCAACAATTATTTTAATATATAATTTATTTGCTTACAGAATTTTTGATAAGTATAAAAATTAGGGCCGTTATTCTGTATTGAGATAAACAAAAACCATGGAGGAAAATTAACAAATTTTGGGGAAAACATAAAAAGTAAAATAAAAAATAACTAAATTGCTGGGTACTGATAGACGATAAAATAAAATTTATATAAACATTGTTATGGACTATAACTTTATTTTTATTTGTTCGTGATTCCCCCTTTGTTCACTGTATCCTTAATTATATTTTTTATTAAAATAATAATTAATCAATTTTCCATAGTAAGTATCTAAACAACTTACTGTTGGGCCAGAACACAAACGGCCTTGTAAATGTTTAAATGAATCGGTAACACACGTGCAAATATAGCATGCAGATTTAAATTCAAACCTATTAAAACATCAATTAACCCTATCAAAATATGAGAGAGAAAACAATAAAATATAAAATCATAAACACAAAAATAAATTAAAATAATAACAAAATGCAACAAGATCCGCACGAAATAAAAATAAACATAACACGAAAACCTAACGATTTTGACCGAAATTTGTCAATTTATTAAAAAATGCAAAATTTCATGAAAATGAAATAAAAATCAAATAATCTGAATTAGAAATAATTCAATTAAAAATCTAAAGAAAAAATTGTTAAATAAAATCTCAAAATAATAAAATTAATGATTAGAATATACCAGAAAATTCCAAGGTCAAAATTTGTTTTACTAAATCAAAAAGAATACGCAAGGTTAGGGTCGTACAATAGTTATATATACCGATTCATTTTTACACAATTTTAATCGGTTTTTAACCAGAATCAGTTTTCAGAAACTTTAAATTACGATGTAAGTGAGAGTTTTATTTGGAACTCCCTTCACGTCGCATCCTCTCAACCTCAATGGAACTCTGCTTGGGTGTCGGCGTGGGGAGAGCGGTGTATTTATGCTATTTTGTTGAATGTATCGGGTATATTATGTTTTTATTTTAAATAAATTATTATAATGCATAAATTTATTTTGTCATTGTCGAAATTTTTCCGGCCCACAGCCATTGACACATCACAAGTTAATAAAATCCGACATATTATTCGAATTCGTGTAAGTGCGTGAAATATCGCCAATGATTCGTGTCCGTGAAGGCCCAGCGTGCGGAACGCAGGAGCTGGAACGTCAATATTATCCCGTATAGAAGAAAGGAGGGATAAGGAAGTGATCTTTTGGCTACTTCCTCGTCTCTCGGTTTCTTTAAACTCGACCTAAATTATATTTACACACGGCTCAAAATCACCACACGAGTAGTCCAGTGGGCACTCTTTAATTATAATGTAAACACAAAATGCACCTAAGGCTAAATAAAGGGGAAAGGTGACGGGGAAATAAAAATGAGAAATGAAATCGCTGTTATGAATTTAAATCAAACTATTACTATAAATTCAAAATAGTCACGAATTTTAAACGGTGGATAATAATTTGAGATAATTATAAATATTAAGCGGTTACCATGAACGTATAAATAATAACTTCAAGTAAGGTTATAAATTTAAATAAAGTCGTAGACTCAAATAGTCGTTGTAAACTTAAATTAATCCTGAACGAAAATTGTTAGAGTAATCATTATAAATTCTCATTGCTATGGTTAACCTAGATAGTCGAAAACTCATTTAAGTAAACAAAAAATTTGAATGCAACTGAGATAAAGAATTTTCCAAGTGAGATCGAACTAAAAGACTGGGTTAGGTTATAAAGTTTTCCGTAGAGATTATCGAGGAACTTGACGTTGAAATCACAGATACCACGATTAAAGATAAAGGAATTTTAGCTGAAATCAATGAACCAAGGCATTAGGAAATAAAGAGTTTAATAAGGATTAACGGTAAATATATACAAATTATACCGACGTTAAATAAAATCACAGACCGAAATATTTATGCCAAAAAAAAATTCAGCCCTCAGAAACCAAGAGTAAATCAAATTTAAGACGCTCGGATAACCGACATGGGATTCCGAAACTCCTAACGAGACTAAGCGCATCTACCACCTAAATTAAACTATAAAATATAAATACCCTGCAAAAATATTAAAAATCGAGACTAATAGTGACTATAACAAAATTAACTCTACTCATAGAGGAAAAAATTAATCCCCAAAGGAATTCTTCACCACTTCCCAGACGAAAGGAAATAATAAAACGTAAAACATGAAAAAGAAAATAAAGCCAACTAATACTTTACCCATCATAGGGGCCTAGGCATAATCAATTAAACAACAATAGGAGGTCTAGTCATATCAAATGTCCGATGAGTCTATTTTCCACTTCATAGAGGAAATTTCTGACAGCCTAATTCCCATTAATGGACTAACTCGGGAAATCCTCCTCAGACAACATCGGCGAGCAGATAGCCATCGAATAGGTAGAGACACATGTCCCCCAACATGACGAAAACCCATAGCGATAAACGCAACTCCATAATCCCGATTGCACACTCGGCTAAGCTACAATTAATTAATAATAAACATAAATGAAACCGAAAATCACAGACACCAAAACCCTTACCGGCAATTGTCAAACAATAGTCTCTCGTATAGAATAAACAATCTATCCACCCGGTATTTCCCTAGCTGGTACTAACCAAAATATTTAACCAATCACCAAATACAATCATTTATTAAGGAATTAAGCTCGTTGTTCCTACAAAATTCTACTCCGACCCATCAATGTCCACCACGAGTCAACCCTGAAGGAATAAAATTATTAAATTGAGAAAACCCTAATTATCAACCAATACCTGTGATCATTGTGTTTTTTTTCTCCAGGAAAATCCACCGAGCCAAGCTAAACGAGTGTTCGCGCTAACCATTCATTAATGTCTAAAATCAATAACCAACGATAACCCTGCTTCACCATTTGACCCGAACACAAATGACAAATTGAAAATACTTACTGATATGACAAGTTCCCCGAGAATTTAATTCAAAGAATAATTTCTTTCACTGACATTTGTCCTAGAATTGAATTTCTGAAAGGATAAAAAATGAAAAATTGTAGAATACAATTCTAAGATAACATTTGCGGCGGTAACAATCCAGTTAAATCGAATTACATACGAACCTGCAATTATAGTAAAATTAATGGAACAGAATCAAAAAGGACAAACCCGATGACGTGCTGAATATATCTGTCTGCACGGATCGATAATCTCTCATACTTGATATTTATATGAGGTTTAATCGATAGTGATACACCAGCTGTCACTGAGATAAATCACCTATAATATAAAAGAAAATCAATAAATTTATAGCATATAAACACACCAACTCACCTTGAGGTTGCTTGTAAAATCGTCAATGAGACAAACCCTAAACTATAGAGACACAAAAAGGGAGAGAGAAATAAAATAATGCACATTAACTCAACCTATAATAAAACATGCATCCTAACTTTTAACATGTAGCCATCCGAAGTTGAAAAAATCCCTATAATAAATAATTTTATAGACATTTTTGAGATAATTTTAGAAAGAAAAATGGCGGAAAAAATTTTTAATTTAAATTTTGAGGTTTTTGCTAGGAAATTTCGAGTAAATGAGGATGTATCTTCATAAGATTTACCCTTAAAACTAAAATTAATCTAATATTTCAGATATTTCTGTAGAAAAAAGCAAAACCTGAAATCCGAAAAAAAGCATAAATTTTTAAATTATATTGGTAAGTTTTAAAAAATAATCATAAACCAAATTATTTCGTGTACATAATCGATGATTTTTTACAAAATATTTATAAAAAATATAATTATTTAATGCACATAATAATTTTTATAAGTTCAAAAATAATTTAACTCACATTTTTTGAATAATAATATCCGAAAAAAATACATATTTTTGGAGAATAGTTATTGTTACTAATTTTCCTAAATATTATTTATAATAATATATATGAAATAGTTGATCAAAGTTATATTTAAGAGCTTGAATTATGATCATATTTCCTTATGAAATCATAATTCAACTCTTAAAATTTAACTTTAAGTTATATAACAATATAAAAAACAACTTACTTAGCAGCCATTTAAAAAATGGCTGAAATCCATTCACAAAAAATAAATTCCGCTAAGTTGATTTATGTATCAGCTTGAATTATAGCGGAATTTATCTCAGTGACAGCTGGTGTATTTATTCTTCGTTCACCAACCACAGTACAGGACACGATATGCACACATCATTCAGTGGATACGCACACACACTGTGCAGAAAACTCCTTTGATAATGTCAGTCGGCATGACATCACCAACGCACACTTCAATATAACATCTACTGACGATAGGAGATCATTCATTTGCCAAAAAATTTAAAACCATGATTGGAACCGAGGATCGACATGGACGCTCGGAGATCGACGTCACGATTTTCCCGACAAGTAATTATTGGGATTGTAACAATCTTATTATTGATATTTCTTATAGTTACCAATCTCGCAAAGGATTTATCTATTTACGGTTCATTTTGTTATCATTTAATAAATAATTTATTAAACATCCATTCCTTTTATTATCATTTTACTTCCTACAAGTTAGATTTGATAGATTTTCTTTTATTTTTTAAATATTATGTTTTATAGTAATCATTAGTCACCCAAGCGCCACTCGAAAAATTGATTTATTCTTTAAAGGCATCCTAAGTCGCTGATTCCATGTCGATAGAGATTTCCTCGAGCTCGTTAAAATTTAAATGCAGTTGTTAGTCAAAGCAGACCAAATGCAATGATATGCCTTCTGTACATGTTTTCCGACGCCACTATATCAGTTCGTCCCATGGTTAATAAAAATTGTAAAGACGTCAAATAAAAATTTTTCTAAATAAATTTGCTGTTAATGTATGTTCCGCAGAATTTTTCAACGCAGTTCCACAATCATTCAACTGCAACTCGTAATTTTGGAAATATTTAAGTTATGCTTTAAAAATTTTCTCGGTGATACTTCATTTCATTATGAACTCTCAAATCCTCTAGCCAAGTTAGACATTAAATCAGACCTGGAACACATTGTACCCAAAAAATTTATGGAACTTACTTAAAAATTGTAAATATTTCGGTATTTTGAATATTATCTGGTATTACAAAAAATTAACAAATATCTTTGATGAAATTTAACTAATGGGTAAAGTAAGCTAAAAACTACAAACCAAAAAAGGAAATTTTATTGAATAATTTTTTATTATTATTATTGTAAAGTGCCCGTGATATTTTGTAGCAAGATATTTTTAGAAAAGTTACAAACCACAATAAAATAGAATTTAATTTAAATTTCCCGTTACTCAAAACCCTTATTAAGTTGTACATATGAATTGAAAGCATACATACGTAGTGGGATTACTAAAATGAGGGGTAATTAAATATTCAGACAGTTTCTATTAAATGGCGACTCGAAGAGATACCATAGGGAATTTTCAGAATTTTCTCTATAATTATAGTGACAAACTTTAATGATCACAATCTTATTTAGAAAAATCAGGACCTTTTATCCGGGTCCCCACGCACGTTGCAGATCAGTGGCGGCAGGCTTGGAGACGCGTCTGGCAAGAAAAATACCCCGATGTGCCCCAACCAAGAGAAACCCAAGGGAACGTCTTACCCTCGGGAGAGAATAATCGGAGACCGTTTATACAGAACGGACAAACAGGCGGTCAGAATCCGGCCGAAGAAATTCTTAATCGGGCCCGATCTCTTCTGGCACGCCTCCAAGACCACCAACGCCGGGTCGACTCCCACGTGATCTGGGCCAGACAATACTTGGCAAACGTGGAAGAAGATATAGCGGCTGGCAGAATCGCCAACACCGATGGTTATTCGCCGCCGCACAGCCCCACGCTTGGTCATGCTGGCGGAAGATTGGATAGTCGTAGTAATAATCATCCGATGCTCCGAGCCAGTCGCATCGGAAACACGTAACGTCCCGTCTTCGTGTACTTGGGCTACTCTGCCGACGAAGGGGTGGAGAGATATTTCAAAGATCTCTGATCCCGTTGCTCTGTGGACTGTGGATTTCTTAATCTGGCCCGTCACATTAATAAACTTGAAATTCATCTTAATAAATAACTTGTTGTTTAAGATTTCAGTTTTTTTTTCTTAGTGTAACGTTTGAAAATTTATATTTAATCAAATTTATGTTTAATAATTCTGATTTAGTAACAAAAAATTAATTTTCGTTATTACAGAAATGGAACCCCTGCAAATATTACAGACGGAACTAGCGCACGCACGAAAAACTAATAAAAGCTTTTACGATCAAATTGTCCAGCTGTCCCGCGAGATTCAGCAGACAAAAGCCACATGGGTGGACCCAAAGAAGGCCAGGTTAATGTATCAAAGGCTTACGTCAGCCCAAAAGGGATGGGCAGACGAAAAGCAATTAAATCAGAGCCTCAGAACGCAAATAAGGGGACTGGAGGTTGCACTATCTCCCTGTCAAGAGGGGGCAGCTGTAACTTACCCCCTCGTCGTTGCTCCTACCCAATTGGCCTATCGAGAGGCGGTAGCAACTCCAAAAACGACACCAACAACGAACAGTTATCGTCCTGGACGAAAGGAGCGGGCAAAACACCGAGCCGCTCGAATATTGAAAAACCCGCAACCAACACACTAAAATGCACCACTACGATATGTAGCCACTTGTTTTATGTTTAATATATAATTGTCGAATTTTTTTTTGTTTTATGATGAACTCAAACTATAAAATCTACGACATAAAGGGGACCTAATAATCTAAAGCGAGCATAAGTCTTCTAACGACAGCTCGTTGAACCCAGAGATCGTTCGGGCAATTACAGCATTAGCAATAACGCTCACTTTTTGCGGACGATCTACCCACACGAACACAGTTCCAACGTTGCTTAGCAACGGGTGCCGAGTGGCAGCAAAGAAATATTTATATGACGTTACCTGGGTAACAGTAAGATTAAAACAAACAATAGTACCCAGTAACCCACCATTACTATGGGAAAAGAAAAAAATTAATTCCAAAAAAATCAATTGAAAAATCGAAAAGATTAAACTGAAATTTACTCACATAAGAAAGAAGATAAAATCTAAAACTTAAACAGCAATTTGTCTAGATAAGAAAGAAGATAAAATCTAAAACTAAAATAAGAAATTGATCAATTCTCCTTTACTACTACCGAACTATCACTTACTAGCTAAAACAATTATCAAAATCAGGATTTATTTATTGCTACGAGTTAACACCTATTTATATAGGAACTGTAAAAATAGAAATTCTTTCATTACTCAGATCTACTATCAACTAACCAAAAGAAAACAACGAGATATCCTAAGAACCAATTCTCCATCGTTTTACAATTAACAAGGTGCTTTTGTGATTTATAGTTTGAGTTCTAATTGAATTTATTAAAGTGTTTATTTTTGTATTTTATAATATTATTGCAAATTTACTCGCAAATATAACATTCATCCCAGACCGTCACGAGACATCTTTTTACCGGAGACTCGGATGGGCTCTTACAAATTCTACAAACATCATTTTGTACAATATGTGGGGTTCATGGCATTTTAACCTTGACCCCATACATACAATGCTATCCTGACTGCCACTGGTTACCCGTTGCTAAACAACGTTGGTACTGTAACCAATGGTTCTGTGACCGTCAAAGGTGAGTTTTATTACTAAAACTGCTAAGACCCGGTCTACAGCAGGTTCAGCGAGCTACCGATAGAAAGTATATGCTCGTCTTGCTTTGAGGTCCCTTACTTCCTTCACTTCCCATCTTTCAGCTTATAAAACACTTTTCAAAAAAAAACTTATTGTCAACCATACGATGTCCGAATTTAATAATAATCAGATTAAGACACAAACATTTATTTACGATACAAAAATAATTTCTATTTACACAGAAAAATCAATAAGGATCACAAAATCATTCACATTCAGTCGGCTTGGTTTTGGCGCTTTCTGCACTCTCGTTCGGCCTTCCCGGACCTCGTATGTTTTTTCGGCTTACTGGTCGGCTTCCTGGACCGATTCTGATCTTGGTAGGCCACTTGCGCGGTTGCAAACACCACGGGGTAAGTGACCGCACTCCCTCTTGGCTGGCCGCGACGGAAACTTCCAAACCTACGAATTTGGACTCTTTGGGTCTGGTTCAAGGTCTTCTCTTTCTGCCAACCCTTCTGAGCCGTCGTTAGCCTTTGGTAGATCTTCTTTACTCTCGAAGGCTCTACCCATGTTGCTTTAGTCCGTTGAAGCTCTCGACTGAGCTGAATACACTGCTGGTGGAAATTAACGTTCTCCCTCCTTAACTTCCTCAGTTTGTGGCTAATTTCTTTTACGGCGTCCATAGCTGAATCATAATTTGAAAATTAGTAATTAATCCGCGATACAAATTTCGTAATACGACAATAAAAATCAAAAATCAGAACGACAATTGATATTCATATGTAACACTTTATAAAAATATTATAGAAGTCAATAATAACAAAAAACATTACTCTACAAATTAAATTTGCATACCCCTTTGATAACAACCAACATCACTTTCAGTAACGGATATAATGAATATTAATTTCCTTGGTTAAGTTTTTTTTCTTGTTTTAGTTGCTAATTATGCCGTAGCTTAGTTACTGTAACCATAACTTATATGAAAACTCAATTCGTAATTTTTTATTTTTTATTTTTTAGTTTTTAATTACTATTAATCGTTATTAAACAACGGATTGGTTTAATCTCCTGTTTGCTAAGACAATTAATTCATTACTCACAAATACTTATTGCAAATCAAATTTACAAGAGGAACATTTACTACAAAACATTTATTTTACGACATGGGTTTAATTACAATGTACATATTCAATGCCAGATTGGCTTGAGGTGATTTTTATCATGGTTGTCTTGTCGTAGCGTACGAGTGGTCGTCATCTTGATCGATCAAATTGTCCAAAATCTCGGGTTGCAGCAACTTCTTAGGTACCGTCAAGTGCACCGGCGCATTGATATTGAGAAGCATTGGATCCTTCAGATTAAAGATCACTTGATAGTTGGGAAAATGGCCATCTGAACTCGGAATGAGGCCACTTGCGATGTCGGCATTGATTCTTGCCAATCTCCACGCTGGTTGTTTCTTTCCAGCGATATTTTCGTTCAAAATATTCATATTGTTGGAGCTGGAATTCTGCCTCATGTCTGATTTCTCGAGCCGGATTCCGCCTGGGCTCTCTCTTGATGGCCACACTAGGCACTTCAACGTCCCGGTCCGTTGCTGATTTTCAGTAGGTCCATTCTGGGGTTCCATAAGTGGAGAGAGAATAGCCACGATCCCACAGCGCCTGTCGATATCTTCCGGATAATCTGCTGGGGATCGTGAGGGTTGTTCTAGTGTCATCATTTCAGAGTTTTCGGGGAGGGTCAGGTACTATTAAAGTTAGATATTACATATGCTTTCATCATACTTTATTTTTAATCAAATAATTATACTGATTTAAGAACAAAAATGCAAAAGTATTAAGGTAATCCCTACCTAGAACGTGATCTTCTCTAGCATAATGAAGTTCCACTTTCTCCATGGCGCCGACTTCGTGGTGGATTATATCTCTTCGAATTGGCCGATTTATTTTATTGTTTGACATTATTCAGACAGAATGAAATCGCCAGGTCAGTTGAGTGTGTTATATACCTGACCAATGGCGAGAGTGACTCATTACTGCTCGTGATATAGATTTTTATTGAAATTGGAATGATTTGTCTGCTGATCGCGGTTGTAGTTCATTGGCCAGTCTGGGGAAATGCCATTTTCTATTTTGTCTGTAATTCATTTTGTACAGCTTCAACGAATTTTAATGAAGTAATTCCAAGATAGTGATTCATCTAGCAATGCATGCTATTACTCTGGTAGTTACGTCACTGGTGGTGGTGTCCGAGTGAGTGTGCAAGTGTGTATTGCAGATAAATTTTCTATATTTATCTGGTTCGAAGCACACCGGAGCTTATGAGCATTAAATAGTGTAAGGATGTTTAATATCACATACTGCTAAGTAATATATTCTTACGTAATAATAATATTTTGTTCTAATGAAATATTAAGATAACTAAATGTTAAACGATATGACATTACGGATATCGTTTTGCAAAATCACTAAAGAATAAATTAAAATGAGAAACGCTGCAGTTTATTTTGCTAGCTCCGCTCAAAGTCTAGTGGTGGCGCACACAATTGCTATCGTGTAGCTATTAGATAAGCTGTGAATATGCCGTTCTGTCACATCGTTGAGAATAATCGAATTTTACGTTAGGTAATTGTATATAATTTCTGTGATTATTAATCTATATTTGTAGGTATTTATATATTGTAGTGGATACGCGTTATTATATATTTTCTGTCAGATGATATTGAGTATCGGGTATTGATCTTGACTTTATACTCTTTACTTAGGATATAAACTAGCTAACTCGTAGTCGGAAGGTTTTCATTCGTATTCCAGTTATTATCATTAACCATTAGTTTATTGCCCAGAGATGACAACAGGATGGGTTCATGTCAATTATTCCGACCGGCTGGAACTATGGAGTCTAATTCGTTGTTTCACCAAGAGTATTTCTCACGTTAGATCCGAATATGTGAGGACTAGTCGTCAACCCAAGTTGGGTGATCATGTAATCTAATAAATTTTTTGCATGATCTTTTTATTATTTATGGATGCTTTAATTTATGCTTTGTATAGTAACATGTTAGACATTATTCGATGATATCTATTCAGGGTTTTTTCATACATTCATTTTTGTCGCTGATTTTACTAGATTTACGCTGGTTGGGTCGGGTTGATTATTTTGCTCTAATTTTGGTCTGAAATAAGTTCTGAGGTTTTATTGTTGTTATTTTCAACACATACTCTTGGCTGACATTCCGAAGCGTGGTGACAATCAGTTATTATTTTCATGGGTTTTGATTATTTTATGACTAGTTTAAATTAATGAGCGTATACTTCTCATACTTAGGTTGTTCAAGATGATTAATTTTTTGATATTACTAACGTAACTTATGGGGGGTTTTAAATTTATACTTTAGGCTCTGCCATTACTAGCACTTTGACTCTACTTAACCGTAGCGTTATTAATTTATCGTTTGCATACTAGAATTCAATTACACTATCTCATTAGGATTTTGTTGAACTCAATGCGTAACTTCTATCAATACCGGTTAGTACCGTACTCTTGGTGAATAGAATTTTTGTTTTTAATTATTATAATTAATATAAACGTCACGACTGTTGCATTAATTTCTTCAAGCCTCCTTCCCTTTAACCAAAAGTTGACCTTAAGGTGTATGTATGTTTATATTAGATTTTCAGAGTGCCCACTGGATTACTCGGTGTGAACATTTTAGCAGATGTGATTTCGAAATTTCGGTCGTTTTCGGGAGTTGGGTGAAAGGGAGTCAGCCAAAAGACTGGTTTCCGATATCCTCACTTCCCCTATAAGCAAAAATGATTTGACGTTCGAGCCCGTCGTTACGCACAGCGAGGTCTCTCACGAGCACGAGCTATTGGCGGCTGAACCGCACTTACACCACTCGGTAGTTATGTAGGAGTTTAATTACCTGAAGTTTACCCGAAGAGTTTAATTACGACAGAAAAACACAATTTATATTCTCAGACTCATATAATTGCTCATAATACATATTTACATTGCATCACTTCATTACATTTCTTTCATGGTACATAATAATCATTCATCCTCACTTCAATAGTTTTCGAGAACGCTTGTCAATAACAGTTCGATACGTTCGGCTCCAAATACTTTGTGATCCAATGCTGTTTTTCCTGCTAAAAAACGTATTAGTTTTTTAAGAGAAAAAATGATCCCTCACAAGTGATTGATTATCTGCGAAAATGAATTGGTATATATACCTGTTTTGTGACCCAAACCTTGCGTGTTAATTTTAATACGATAAAACAAAATTTGACCTTGAGATTATTTGTAATATCTAACTTTAAATTTTTTTATTTTCTTGATTTAGATTGACAATTTATTTTTTAAATTTTTAATTGAATTTTCCCAAACAAAAATAATTTAATTTAATTTTCCATTAACTCTTTGCTTTTACATAAATTGTGATTTTTCAGTCAAATCTTTATGTGATTCTGATATTTTTATGTTAATTTCTTGCGGTTCTTAGTGCGTTTTGTTATTATTTTGATTTATTTTTGTGTTTTTGATTTTTATATTTTAATTGTATCTTTCTCATATTTTTAGGTGTTTAGTTGGTGTTTATGGGTCTGATTTTAAATCTGCATATTGTATTTGCGTGATATTTTCAATTCATTTTAACAAGATACGGTGCTGGTCCCATAAATAGATAAAACAATAAATAATATATATTTAAAATCTCTACACGTCATCACTTAATAAAGTAAATGACAAACATTAACGATACAATATCTATCAAGTACGCAATTCGTTACAATTTGACATCTTTCAAAAGTGTCGTTGGTAATGTGCTCTTACGAGTGGGATGTTAGCAAAATGTGGGTCTTTCTGCAAAGACTGCTAATACTCTAACAATCATATGAGTTCACTCACTATCGTATTAGATTTTCTGTGCTACTTTTGATAAGGTTCTTTGTTTCGGACACTTAAATAAAATCAAATAACTTCAAAATAGCTATGATTCTTGTTATGAAGGATATTAAAAAATATTTCATAATTAATTAAATTAACATATTACGTAATATGATGTCAAAATCGCAGTTTGAAGATCAGAGGTTGGATATGATGTTTGACGATTGTGTTTGAAAGTTGGTATATTTGTATATTTTGTATCATTAATTGGAAAAACTATAAACTTTTTTGTAGATGTTACGCAACGAAATTAGGAGTGCTCTCTAAATTTTAGGCCCTCAATTCTATTGCAATAAATGGCTTATAATTACAACGTTGATTTTAGTCCAACATTTATATCATGAATAATGTTGATCATTGATTCTTAGGGGATACCCAGAACTGATGGATCTGCTAGACTTTGGTAGTGGATCTTGTGTTTACAATTAACAATTAAAAGATAAGGTTTTTCAATTATTGGAATTTGTTGGAGATTATTAACTAAATTGCTAAATATTCTTTGTATCATAAAGGGTAGATTCTTGAGCATAATCAAAATCAACAGAAAGTATAAACTACATTTTAATTTTTTTAGACGACATTTTGAGTTCTATTACTTTATTGAATGATTCAGCATAATTTATATAAAATTAACTTTAAAAAACAATCACATTCAAATATATTAGACAATTTTTAATAAACATTTATGATAACAAAATTCAAATCATGAAAGAAAAAGTACACAAAATTGATTAAGTTAAACAAATCAAAAAATATCATCAAAAAATACTAAAATCCAAAACGAATAAAAGAAATACAAAATTTCACATATTTAATAAATACAAGAGAACACAATACAAAAATTACACAAAAAAGAGATCCATAATTGATTGAATAAAAACAAACGAAGATTTTAGAAATTCGAATTACAAAATTAATTAATTATTTGGCTGAAACAATTCTATTCCGTTGAAACAATATGACAGATAATTTAGATGTCTACTCATATCATGTGTGGTGAATTCCATCATCTTTTTATTTGCAACAAGGCCCACGAGGATGCAGAAACATCGCAGAAGGTTATGATATTCATCCATAGCACATTCTTGAATATTTGATGGGATTTTATCAAGCGCAGTTTTAATACGACTAGGAACTATAACATTTAACATATCCATCAAACGAAGAGTTTTTCCTGCTTCACTTTCATCGGATTGTGCAGCTTGAGGAGAAATAATATGAGATTTAATTCCAATTTGTGGTTTAAGAGTAGACAAAGCTTCTCGAGCTGTGCTAGCCTCTTTGGCTAGACGAGTCACAACTCTACACGAAACATCGTGTTGATAACGAGCGTGAGGCAATTCATGTTTAAGAGCCTGGTTCTCTTGTTTCATAGTAAATTGTTGAAGCATCAAGGCATCCCATTCATCCAATTTTAATCTGTCTCCGTATCTGATAAATTTTAAAATCCTTTTCCAGAAAGACTGAACAGTTTCTTCCTCTTTTATTATACCGGAACGACGTCTACCAACTTGATTTAGTAATATGACAATTCCTCTTTCAGCAAAAAAGTTCTCATTAGTATTATCAGTTGCATCGAATAAATTATTTAATGAATCTGAAATCTCGATTCCTTCAGAAAGAGTTGGTGATCTTTGAATAGCTCCATTCCAACGCGCTTTGGCAGCCTCTTTAATTTCGCCGGCTCTACTAGGAATAACGTCACAAGATTTTGCAATAATAGAATGCCGTAATGTATTAAATGAGCTCCGACTAGAATCATTATCTGACCAGACACCACATTTGTATGTCATAAACATAAATCCACCAACTGCAAATAATTTAGCAGAATTATTCAAAAATTTAAGAATAGCAGGCATTTTGAGGAATTTATTCAAATTTTTTAATCCATTCAAATTTCTACCATTTACATTAAAAATTTAAACAACCATTTTAAAAACACAAAAATTACAAAAAATTACAAATTCCAAAAAAAACAATTAAAGTGTTTTCTAATCTTTTTCATCCACTTTAACCATAAATTCTGTTTTTGTTTTTCTGTCATTAATTTTGATTTTAATTTTAATTATTGTTGTTTCTTGGAGAAAAGACTCAAATTTTGAATCCATTCTCCAAGTTACCAAACAACATTGCGCTAAGGGAACAGACTAACCAAATTCTCAACAATGGGTCATTAAAAAACGTGTCAAAGAAATTATTTACCTCAAACCTGTCCGGCAGGGCTGAATTCCGAATCTACTCTAATAGTCGGCCGGTGGTTTCTGGACCAATCCCTGAGAGGGTCCTCTTTCCTACGTCGTTTGTCACAAGTAAATTGGTGTCTCTTGGGCGATGTAGACATGATTGCTTATTTACCAATTTTGTGGTTACTTATATAGGGGTATTTCGCTGACTCATCATCGCTTGATTTACTTATCCCCCATTAATTGCGGTCGAATTATTTCATATTTCATTAATTATTCTAAAATTCCCCTACTTTATTTTTATTATTTGTTTATTAATGTGTTTATTCCCTTTTGTGAACTATTGATCAGTCAACTAGTCCATTCTTTTCCAGTGGGTGCGAGTCACCAGCTGTTGTTGTTTATTATATTTTCTGACCAATCATTCCACTACGATTGGTTTCATTGTGTTTCCTTCACTCCACCGATTCTAATGTTGGAATATATGACACCTAGCTTACTACAGAAAAGAAAACTGGCTTACATTGAATCATAACGGTTAATCCTCTGCCCGAAATTGACCTCAACCCTCATTGTTTTGGCTGACAGTTGGTTCTTCACAAACATTGATTATGTTCTTATCACCCATAAGTGCATGAATTGTTAATTCTCATTAGGTCTGAATGGGTCAGTAGACATAACTCTACCAGCTTCTAGGTATTCTTACTAGTATTACCGAATTTCGGAATATTAGAATCATGGTCGTAACTGTTCAGTTGAGGCGAAAAATCGTTTCGAAACAACGTCGTGATTCCCTTTATCTCTAAGACTGTTTCTGCTACGATTTATTATTAATTTTATTATCTCCTTAGTTTAAGTCGGTGGTATCGGCATGGGCTCTTTTGAAAATAGAAGAATCTTGAGAGAGACGGATCAAACTTTTATCGTCGATTATCGATTTACTGATGGTGACTGGTAGAGGTTGGTGGGATTGAGATTATCATTATAGATTCTATTTTTATTGCCATTATTGTTGTTCCCAAGTTTGTCATTTTTGTCTCTACTAATGTGATTATTAAATAAATGTGATTGTGATGTATTATTGTTGTCTTTATTTGTCGCTGTTATGACTTTTAATACTCTTAATATTTCGATAATTGTCACTATTAACAATGGACCAGTGGTATTTATTATTGTTACTAATATCGTTGTTTTCATTATTCACTTTATCCATATCGTTGCTATTGTTATTAATAGGACTAATCGTTGAATCATTACGTCTTTGTCGATATTATCAGGGCTCCTACCATCAACACTACTATTATCATTCCCATTGTAAATATTATTAGTCGGGTTACCATCTTTCTTATTGTACATCCATGACCTATTATCATCTATTAGGATCGATTGTAGTTATTATCCTAACTGCTGTCTATATTGTAATTCGACATTGTTGGCAGTATTATGATATTGTAATGTGCATTTTATTACTGTTGACAGTCGTTCTGATAAAATTATAATCTTATTGAGCCTAGTTTACAATCTGATATACAATTTATTTCATTCATTTTAGGTAAATTTGGCCCTAACTAGCTTTTTGTGACGCTCGTTTTACTTTAGTTAGGATTAAATTTAAAGGCTTTATTTAGGTTAGTTGCATCGATTTCGAGTTTCAATTCCCTTTCCCTTTAATTTCATCTTAATGAATACGTGTCAATATTAAGATTTTTTGAGTGCCCACAAGACTACTCGATGTAAAAAGTTTAGCATGATGTTTTATTGAGATTTAGGTCGAATTTTCGGGAGGGGGGTGAAAGGGAGCCAGCCAAAAGACTAGTTTCCAATATTTTCACTACCACTATAGAATCTGATGATGTGACGTTCGAGCCCGTCCTTAAAAACTACTGTACCCTCACGGGCACAAGCTATAGGTGGAGAAACCGCACTTACACTACTCGATAGTTGAGTCATAATTTAATAACTTGCAGTTTGTTTGGCTGTGGGCTGGAAAAATTTCCACAAATATAAAACAAATAGTCTCTTTGCATAAATTATAATTAGCTCATAAATATGTATCAACATAAAAAGGTTCTCTGGCATAGCATACCACAACATTCCAGAGGATCCGCCCAAGCAGAGACTTACTTGTAAGTGTACTTGAGTTTGTATCTTAGAAAATTGTTGATTATCGTAGTTTCGAATAAAGTTCGTAAAATAATTGTTCACAAAAATGGTTTTTAAAAGTACTCTGTGATTGCTAACAAAAGTTATTTCGATAGGAAAAAGTGATTAAAAATCTGTAAAAATAAATCCGTATATATACCTATTTTGTGACCCTAACCTTGCGTGTTCTTTTTGATGCGTTGGATTTATTTGTATTATCTAAAGCTAATTTTATTATTTTTCTTCAATTAAATAGACAATATATTTTTTAATTTCTTAATTAAATATTTTCTACTAAACATTTTCCATTTTCCCTATTTTATTCAATAATTCTTTATTTTTTATAAATTCTCCCTTTTCGGTCAAATTTCCATGTTATCGTGTTATTTCTATGTTAATTTCGTGCGGATCTTGATGCATATTTGTTTATATTTTACTTTACTTTTATGTTCTTTGATTTTATATTTAATTATTATTCTTTGTCATATTTTAGGGTATTTAGTTGGTGAGTATAGATTTAATTTTGAAATGCCTTGCTATGTTTGCACGTTGTTTCCGATTCATTTAAACAAAATTCTGTCTTGGCCAACAATAGTAATGAATAATAAATTACTATAGGGAAGAAAATTTAAAAGCAATCAAAATAATAAATGAAAAAAAAATCGAAAATTAAAAAATTGATTGAAATTAGTATCAAAACATTCCATACAAAATCCAGAATATCCAACTCAGTAGGAAAATCGAAGATATTTTGAATATTCACATGGTCAAAGAAACTAATCAAGAACTCTGAATAACTTATATAATTATAATTTCGTCAGATCTATCAAAAATTCATTGAAGACATAAGAAGACAAAAGTATACATCAAGTGACAATTATTATAATTTACATATTTTGTTTTCTGTTGGGCCAGAACGTAAACGGCCTTGAAAAATGTTTAAATGGATCAGAAACACACACGCAGATACAACACGCAATTTCAAATAAACCTGAAAAACACCAAGTAAACCCGATAAAATCTGAGAAATAAAAGAATTAAATATAAAATTAAGAAACATAAAAATAAAATAAAATAATAACAAAATGCACCAAGATCCGCACGATACCTACACAAATACAACAAGAAAACACGACAAATTCGACGAAATTAGAAAAAATCAATTAAAGTTCATTAAAGTGGAATTTAAATCGGAAAATTGAATTAGCAATAATTCAATAAAAATTTCAAATAAAAAATTATAAAAATAAATCAAGAAATATAAAAACTGAAAAATAGAATTTGCTAGAAAAGAACAAGGTCGAATTTTGTTTTACTGCATCAAATTTTACACGTCACACAATTAGGTATAAATACTGATCCATTTTCACATTTAAACACCATTTTTCCAAAACACCAGTTTTCTTGAAAGCAGAGAATCATTTTGAAAGTGTTAAAACTTTAAAACTATTTTGAAAACTTTCAATTATTTTGCAAATATTTCGAATCTATTTTAAATTTTTAGGTGAGAATCATTTATATTGGAACCCTCTTTCCACATCACGACCTTGCATCTCAATAGAGCTCTGCTCGGCGTTGATGTGGGGAGAGCGGTATTTATGTTATTTTATGCCTTATTTTATGTTTGATGATTTATGGAATGGACAATGGGTAACTTTACTTGTTTATGATTAATAAATTTTATTAATATGTATACTTAATTTATATGTTTTATAAAATTAACATTTTAAAATGTCGAAATTTTTCCGGCCCACAGCCGACACATACCGCAAGTTAGTAAAATCAACATAGTGCAGATGCATGTAAGTGCGTGGAAGATCGCCAATGATATGCACCCGTGAAGACTCAGCGTGCGCAACGCAGTGGTCGGATCGTAAATATTTATCCCTATAGCTGAAGCGAGGAATAAGGAAGAAGTCTCTGGCTGCTTCCTCGTTTCTCAATTCTGTAAAATCGACCAAAAATTATCTTACAAACGGCTTAAAATCACCACACCGAGTAGTCCAGTGGGCACTCAATAACTATAATATAAACATACTATGCCTTAAGATCAATTAAAGGAAAAGGGTACGGGGACAACGTAAATTGAAATTGCTGATATAACCACTTCCGTGTCAATGCCATAAAATGAATTTAATAAAGTTATGATTAATAGGAAATGAAAGAAATTTAATAAAGTTATGATTAATAGGAAATGAAAGAAATTTAATAAAGTTATGATTAATATGAAATAAAATGAATTCAATAAAGTTATGATGAAATAAAACGAATAAAGTTATGATTAATATGAAATAAAATGAAATCAATAAAGTTATGATGAAATAAAACGAATAAAGTTATGATTAATAGGAAATGAAAGGAATTTGATAAAGTTGTGATTAGTAGGAAACAAAACGAATAAAATTATGATGTAAAGTGATTTGATAAAATCCTTATTTGTAATGAAAAGCTAGTAATGTTTAATAAAGAATGAAATTTTGTCCGTAATGTAAATTTAATAAGGCTTCCGATTAATAAAAAATAAAGATCTTATCGATAAGGTAGATAAAGTTTACGATTAATATGAAAGTAAAATCTTATTTGTAAAATAAATCTGATACAGTTGACAAGTCATGGGGAATTAAAATCGTACCTACTAAGATATAGGATTCACCACAAATCGAGATCATGCCGGTGAGGTAAACAAAGATTGCGATCAATAATAAATTAAAATCCAATAGTACAGTGGAATAAATGAAAAACAATCAATTCGAAAAATTTAGGATTAACAATAAAATTGGAACATTATTTAGATATCATTCGGCAAGTTAGGGCTATGTTGTAGTTGTGCAAAGATTAGAAATTGACCAATAAATCAGAATCATGTTTTAGACAAATTAATTGAAATTTATAACGACTAATAAGCCGTGAAATTAGACAGGGATTTTCCGAGTTAACATAAATCAAATAAATAAAGTGAGAATTGAACTAAATTACGGTTGAATTGAGTAGCAAGACGCTAATTTGAGGAATGTAATAGCCAATAGATGACTGAGACTGAATAGATAGTTAGTGGATAAATTTCGACCCAAGTAATTGTATTTGAAGTAATAGAAATAGTTCCCTCCACCCATTTTTTTTCTTTCAGGCTGCGTTCCGATGAGGATAAAATAATATCACGTTAGTTGAAACCGATTACTTGAGACGACATAGATGTGGCAAATTCAAATTGACATTAAACTCGACGAATTGATAGGAGCGTTAAACCAAATAAAATCCAAGTTAATCTGACGTAACACGACTTATAAATTGAACCGTCATAAGATCAAAAATTTGAAAATAGCAAAAATCCACGTTCACCACGAAAAGTCGCCTCGAAGAGATGTTTTATTAACAACACCAACTGAAACGCTCCCCAAAGTTCAATGATATTGGAAAAGGTCCATTCGAGAAATGTTAATAAATCCAAAGATAGGGGTAGCCCAATATTGCGACGAGATCCTCGAACGAATGACAAATATGTTCATAATTACACCAATTTTTGAAATGCGATGATTAAGAATTCCGAGACGGTCGGATTAATTCAGTCAACGCGTTTGTCGAACCCACGATGAATTCCTTTCTAACAAGTACTCGCCGGTCGATAATATAAACAATACGACAACACATTTTTCTCGAACATAGAAGTGACTAAGGTAAACATCGATCTACTTTGATCAAATTGAAAATTAAGTCGATCTTGTAAATTTGGTTAAGAAAATTTAACTCGAATTAACTCCAAAAATTATAAATTATTAAAAGCTTTAATTATAAATAAATTATAATTGAAAATGAGGTACAAATTTCAAGCTTAAAAATCAATGTTTTTCGAATACCTTACTTGACAGCCATTACTAAGGTGATAATCTCATGAATTTCACAGAACGTTTGACTCGCCTTTACACTAAACTATTTTATAGGCGCATGTACGTATTGCAGACGGATCGAGCCTAGAAAAACCCCAATGATAGTCACTAGATATACCAAATCTTGGGCCTACCCAAACTCTCTTTAATATAGCAAAGACCCTATTCCCCACACTATTATTTTCGTGATTTAAATTTCAATCGTTACAGAGCATGTCCAACAATCAGATTACCACTCAGAAAAAACGCTCGGAAATGATATTACGAACCACCGACGCAATAGAAAGACCCCGGTCACAGTGGCCATATTCTATCCCTCGGAAAGCACGGGATCCGAGTAGCGACCCTCTCGAACCAGTGAGGCAACAATACCCAGCCGCAGAAATCTTCGCTAATGCACAGGACCTCCTCACCCAGTGGGAGCGGGTGCAGGAGCAGGTGGACTTGCAAGTAGTCAAGGCAAGGATGTACCTTGCAAATGTGCTGGATGACATCCTTGCCGGGCGGATCGCCGTCGCCCCACCCACCTCGTCCGGTTCGAGATACTAGGCGTCCTTATACGGTAGAAGCTCTCAAAAGAAGTCTCAAACGATTTTGCCCGGATGAATGAACTGACAAAGCATTATAGTGATTAGACAACAATTATAATTAGCACTGCGTGTATTTCTTTTTCGTATATAACTGAAAATGAATGTTGAGTTGTTTGAAAAAGTTAAAATATTTAGGCTGATTATAAATTGACGAGTAAAAATCCATTTAATTTCAGCAATGGCTTCTCTACGGATCCTGCAGACGGAATTAGATCGCGCGAGGCAGGCGAATGCCGAATTACTTAGTCAAGTCCTGCAACTAACCCGTGAGATGCAGCAGATCAAAGCGACGTGCTTAGACCCTAAACGAACCAAAATTCTATACCAACGACTTACCGCAGCCCAAAAAGGCTGGGCCGAAGAACGCCAGCTCAATCGGAGTTTGCGAACGCAGGTCCGGGGCTAGAAGTCGCACTAGCAGTATGCCGAGAAGGTGAAGCGGTCACCTACCCGCTCATCTTCGCCCCGACTCAAATACCACAGACAGCAACCAGGTCAGTAGAGCAACCCATCACCAACAATCGTCGACCGGGACGTAAGGAGCGTGCCCGACGTCGAGCAACCCAACTTCAAAATACCAAACCGTAGATATTTATCATGTGATTTGATTTAATAGAGTAGTTTAGCCTTAGTTGAGTCGTTTTCTTTTGAAATTGCATACTAGTACGGTCATAAGTAACCCTATTACGTCTCAGTTTTCCACAGGCAATTAAGCACTAACCATGAACAATTATTTATGAGGGACAGAGCAAAGCGAGCATAGGTCTTCTATCGACAGCTCGTGAACCCGAGGTTTGTCCGAGCAATTACAGTACTAGCCAATAGTATTCAATTTTTGCGGGCAATCCACCACTTGAACACATTTCCAACGTTGCTTAGCAACGGGTGCCAAGTGGGTTAGTATCATTTTGTATGGCGTTACTAGGGTCGCCAGGAAGATAAGCAAGGTTTGAAACCCTGTAACCCACCATACAAATTTGGGGGCTCAGCCGGGATTGAAGCTTTGTTTTCGTGAAAAACCCAAGGAAATATAGACATATGGTTAAGGTTAAATTGGAAATGAAATAAACGACTAACCCACCAAGTACAAATTTGGGGGTTCCACCACGGGATTGAAGCTTTGTTATTTGAAAAGACCAAAACCATCAAGAGAATTATGTCAGTATACCCTCAGCCGGGATTGAATGATTTTTGTGTGCAAACAAATCGATGAGAAAGCATAAAGTTCGAGGAGAAAATTTAAACAGCAATAAAAACCTGACTACGAGATACAAATTTGGGGGGCTCATAAAGGACTGTTTTTACAAAGAACCCAAGGAAATATAAGCCAATGTTTAAAGTTTAAACAGAGATGTTGAGACGATATGTTGCAACCCCAGAGAGATGAGAACGTCATGAAACAAAACCCAGAGAACAACTGTTGAAAAACAAGTAACCCGACTACAAATTAAGACGCCAAGACACTCAACATCCATCAATGTTTGACGACATGACACCCTTGCAAGACACCAACAACAATGACAAGACGCATAAGTAATTAAAAGGGCAAAATTCGGGATCAAATGAAATGGGGTAAGTAAGGGGAGTAATGATAAACAAGAGAAAGCAACGAAAACCAAATAGAGGAAGCCAACGGTAATAGAATAAAGTACAACAGGTAATGAGTAAAATAGTAGTAGATAAAATGAGTCAAAACATATTAAAGAGGTGAATGAATTTAGTTAATTAGTATTTAGATAAATTTAAAGGGTAATTTGATAATTTTAGATGGAACCAGCAAAAATTATAGGAAAACTAAAGGGGATTCTAAACATCGAAAATGACAATCTTGAGGAACTAATTAATAAACAAAAGTTAATTAAACGAGCTAAAGAGGATATATCAGCGATTCCAAACCTGTACTCCGATGAACATTGCATATTAATAAAATTGATCGATATTGATAAAGATGTAACTACTGAGAGAATATATGAAATTCTATCTATGAGATTAGAGATAACCAAATTTGGGAAAAGCTGGTACAAGTTAATGGGAAAAAGTCAAGAATATTGAAGACGAGATTGCAACAACAATGAAAGAGCAAACTAAGGCTTATGTGGAGTGTTATGCGTGCAAAAACAGAGGAAGCACGAGTAATGGTGATACCTTGCGGACACCTGAGTTATTGTCATGGATGCGCACAAGAGTCGCACTGTATGTTATGCCAGCGAAAGATAAAGGAAAGACTAACGGTTTACTTTCCATGAATTGTTATAAGAAAGTGAAATAAATGTGTATTATGCATTACTTGAATTATTACTAGATGATATGCAATGTTTATAAATAATAAAACCACTTAATAACGATAAACAAAGGTAATAGACCAAAAACATAAAAGCCGAATTAGGGAAATAATCAAAACACATGCACAGAGACACAAAATATTGGACGGAAAAATTTCGACAACCGAGTTTTCCTAGTGTATAATTCTTTTTGTTTTATTGATATTATATTTATTGATATTATATTGAGATAGGACGAGGGAAAATGGTTAAACCTGAGCTATCTAATGATAGTACGCTCACCCAAGGGAAACCCTGATCAACCCTACTGAGAAAGGAACTGGTAGGCCAAGTCGCGTATGTCAGCAAGTAACCGGCGAGAGATTGATCACCTCTTTTGGGGAGCTTGTTGATGCGATTACCACAAATTTTGAAGGGGGGAGTGAAGAGATAGACCGAGGGGTGAGAGAAAGAGTGCGCACGGAACAGAATAAATAGTTAGAGTAAAGGTACCTAGAGATGACTTCTTTTTTCCCTAGCTGGTGGTGAGGCACCAGAGGACAGCTACGGACTGTCGTGCTCAGGTTGTTATCAGCCAAGGGACTGATGACGCTGGGCCGTTCGATACAAAAACCCGGATCACACACCGAGTATCGACGATTCTTTTTTTCGCTGGGAGGCACTCGATACAACAACCCGGATCCCACACCGAGTATCGGGGCCAAACGGTAGGTGAGATGTGAACTAACCGGTAAATGGTTCATACTCAAAATGTCCTACTAAAGCCAGATGAGAGCGCTCGAATTGAGCCGAGAAATCTGATGGAAGGAGCGGGCAGAGATTTGATAGTTTATTTTCCGCTCCCACTTTTGAGCACTTCCTTTTCTTTTCACTATTCGGGAAATCAAGTAAACCGTTTTTGGAACTTGATTGAACGTCTAGGCATTTCCATACTTTTATATTCTTCGAGGTACACAACCCGGATCCCACACCGAGTACCGAGGGAATGTTTTTTTATTGCCCAGCGAGGAGTTTGGTACAATAACCCGGATCCCACACCGAGTACCAAATATCCGAATGGCGGTGAGTAAAGCGTAACCGGAAGAATGCGCGGCCAAAAGACGCCATGGCTTGAGAGTCAGTGTGAGGCCTCAAACATACCCAAAAGTCACTGATTGAGCTCAAGTCCGATATAAGAGATAATATGAAATAGAGGGCCGGATGATTATAATCAGATACTTGAGGCAATAGAGGGCCGGATGATTATAATCAGATACTTGAGGCAATAGAGGGCCGGATGATTATAATCAGATACTTGAGGCAATAGAGGGCCGGATGATTATGATCAGATACTTGAGGCACTAAAGGGCTGGATGATTATGATCAGATACTTGAGGCAATAAAGGGCTGGATGATTATGATCAGATACTGGAGGCCATAGAGTACTAGATAAGATATGATATGAGTAAAGATGAAATATGATTATGAATAGATATTAAGGTCACAGATGACCAGTAAAAGAGTTAAAGCCGAAGGCCGAAGAGCCAACGGAAATCATAGAGGGCATAGAGCGCCAGCGATTGAGGATTAAGTAAATGAATTTTTGGAGACATAGGAAAAATAATTAATGGAATGAATGAAAGTATGAAGATGATGATTTTATATTATTGATATAATGATATAGATAACTGATATGACTATATAGATAACTGATAAGACTATATAGATAATTGATACGAGAGTAATAGATAATTATTACGAGGTATAGATAATTAAAAATGGACTTAAAATGAGGGGGGTGAGTCAGATAAAGAAGACCACCACGATAAATGCGAACAAGGGATGATAACATATAGTATGGTAAACGGAGGAGAAATTAGTATAGAGTATAGAATATTGGAGTGTTATTTATTTTTAGGAATCGATAATCAAGCAAAGCAATCCAAGTCAAGTACAAAGCAAAGCAAAGGAGAAAATATTTCAGAACAAACGACAAAGCAAGCGATAACAAAGGAATTTGAATAAACGAGCAGAAAAGATTTTGGAATAAACGTCAGAGTAGTTACGAGCAGATAAGCAACCAGAAGTTTCAAAGCAACCAAAGCAAGAGAAGAGAAACCAGTCAAGCAGACAAATAACCGTAAACATTGATAGCATCAGCAACCACACGAGAAGCAAAAGCCAAGAGAATAGAGAAAAAAGCTTATTAAAAGAGGAAGAAAAGAAAAAAGTTCGCAACAGTAGAAGTGTTAATACTAAAGTATCAACTGTAACCGGAACAGGCACAGATAGCGGATTGACCGATTTTGAATTTAATAGCAGCGAAGAGAACGAATTACGTAATATCGAAAATCAATTGACAACGATAGAATCAGTAAACGAAGAAGATCTGGACAACAATCCAAACATGACGACTTCAATAAACTCTTCAATTCCGGATGCAAATACAATGTTGAATAACAATAATGTGACGACAGGAGAATTCAGAGAAAAGTTTAGAGGAGAACCGTTTGACGGTAGTCTCAACAAATTGGATACATTCATAAAGGAATTCGAAGTGTATAAAAATATCTGTCACTGGACAGATCAAAAGGTAAAAGAGCGGCTACCCTTGTATCTGAAAGGGAGCGCACAAGATGTATTTGTAGAAGAAGCGAGAGACGCAGCGAAATTAACAACGTGGACAGAGATTAAAGAGTTCTTAATAAAAATATTCGGGATTGAGAAAAAGGGGAATAGGAAGATATTGGACTTCCTACATCGAAAACAAAGACGAGACGAATCAAATGCAGTGTACGCATGCGAATTAAAGAAATTGTGTAAAGAAGCCTTCGGAGAAACAGATTTGCCCGAAGATAAAATGGTAGACGTCTTCATAAGAGGAATCAAAAGAGAAGACATACGAGCCAACCTTGGATGTTTGGCACCAGAAACATTAGATAAAGCAGTAGCAATCGCAAATAGATGCGAAGCCCATCTAGGGCTGGGATATCAAGTGGCAGTCTTGGCCACAGAACCAACAACATCAACAGTCAATGCCAACAACCAAAACAACAATACCAATCCAGCCATGAATCAATTCATTCCAAGAGCACAGCAGATGTTCAAGCCACCAACAACGAGAAATCCGGAGGATAGAGGTAATAACCAAGTAAGTTATAATAATAATTTCAGGAACAATCCAAATACAAATGAAAAATGCTCCAAATGCCAAAGAATAGGACATCGGTCAGAGAATTGTTTCCGAAATTACACTTGTCAAAAATGTGGTAGACGAGGGCATACTGAGAAAATATGTAGACAACCTATTAACAAAGCTTGTTACAATTGTGGACAACAAGGACATTTCGCAAGGCAATGTAACATAAGAAGAGAACCAAACCAGTCAAGATTAAACAGCTCTATGGGAAATCCACAAATTAACGTGATGCAAGAGATAGACATGCTACGAGAAACACTACAACGAATGCCCATGGAATTAAAAGAGATGATGCAACAGATGCCCACCAATATACAACAACAACGAATCAACGTAATGAGAAGCAATGAGGAGATTCAAGAGCTACGAACTAGAGAATATCAAGAGCAACAACAAGCTGAATGCAAAGACTACAAACAGAGGAAGCCCAAGAAATCCAGCAAAGATGGAAAATCGAAAACAAAGCACCCGAAAAGAATTAATATAATGAAGAATGCGAAATTCCAGAATGAAAATTCACACTGCGAGCATGTGTTTGAGACGACAGGGAGGAAATATATAACTGATAACGGAAAACATTTGAAATTAAATACATGGAAGAAAATAGAGGCCATCATACAGAAATTGCAGAGGAGGAAAAACAGAGACTCGAACAAATTAAAAAAGAAATGACAACTGAGAATCAGACGAACCAGAACTCAAAGAGAATAGAGCAGAGATGAATGATAACGGAAATCAAAACGAGAAACACAATGTACGAGATAGACGAACTCAAAAACGAAAATATGACACATAAACAATAGAGATACACTCGAGAAAATAAAGCAAGAGGAAGCTTTAGAACAAGAGGAGGATCAATTAAAAGAAAAAGAAGCAATCCTGAACAAAAAAGCGGAACTAAAAAAGAAGCATTAATATTAAAAATAGACGGAGCGCTAAAACATTAGAACAAGAGCAAACACTAATCAAAAATAGAAATTGAGGCAAAAGAAAGTGCTATCGCAAGCAACGAAAGAACCAGAATGAGAAAAACAGGAAGCATCAACTCAAAAGAAAAAAAGGATATCAGAACCATAATAACAAAAAAATCGAACCAGAGAAATTACTGCTACAAAAAATGAAACAAGAACAGAAAAGAAAAGCCCATACGTGGAGTGAAGCTCAAATCGAGAATAAAATAAAGGAGATATGGTTCCAAATAAAAGGGCCAACAAAAATAATGAAAGAGGAGGAACAACCACATATTTAATATATGAGAACAAATACCAACATCAAACAGATGATGATGAAAGCGAAATAAGCAGCTGGGTGAGAAATATTTCAGTCATGCGAGAAATATTTAAACCATATAAGATGAATCAAAATAGAAATTAGAAAAAGGAAACGAACGTGCCAAGAGAATTGAAAAACGAGATATAAAAGAAATCACGAGATCGTAGAAAAGTAAGACCGAAAACCAAATTTCCTAAACCATCAGAGATACAACCGCATACAGCAGAAATAAGAAACTAATTTGCGAAAGGATATCAACAGGATACGGTAAACATTCACGGCATCATGGAAAGATAATGATCAAGAAGTACGAAGAGAATTTGAAGAATATGATAGAGAAGAGTATAGGTAATTATTGATTTCCAGAAATACCGAACAGAAATAGCCACAAAGAGGCGAAGCACAAACGAGTTGTAAGATTGGTAGTGAATAAACAGGACCAAGCTTACAAAAATAAAACCTTATATTAATCAAAGAGGAAAATAAAGCGAGATAATACACCTACGATGCTCTATATATGGCCAAAAGGAATAAAATGTGTAACAATTAAAACAAAAAGAAACCGAAGAACGCAGCGAAATATGGCAGAAAATCCAAAACGTATAAACAAAGAATAAAACCTGATTAGAAAAAGAGAGACAAAAATAATGAGACAAAATCGAATCACGAAATGTCCAAAACAAGCAATAACCAAGCTAGAATATATAATTCGAAGTTATCAATTAACGAACCGATCTCAATGAAAAATTGTTCGTAGAAAGCGTAGCGAGACACAGACATTATGAGATTCGATAACGAGAGAACAGATGATTGATATGCCAAAATATGGAGAGCACCAAAGAGATATGAAGGAGAATGAACCAATAAAGATAAGAATAAAGCTTACCAAATGATGAAAAATAAAAGAAATCTAAATCCGATTGTCAAATCACGAATTATACCGACGATAAATCGAGAAATTATTCAACCAAATAATCGAAAGAGTGACGACGGTATGGTGAGGACGCTAAGCAATAATGTATCACAAACGACAAAAAGTCCGGCGAGAACGATACCCCAATATTACGAATTAGGTATATGAAGACACCAAATTATTAATATCATAGCCATGGATTAACCAGAGAGAAAAAATACAACAAAAAGGGAACAACAGATCCAAGAATTCAAAGAGGAAATGAAAAGAAAGATGGACCAAATACTAACCATCTACCAACTATGGAGACAAGATGCGAAATTAAGCACGAAATTACAACCGATAGACGACTCGAGATGCCGATCAACACCATGGAAAAAGGTGTATGATGAAAAGACAAAGGAGTGAAATGAAAATGGAGAGAACTGAACCAAATGGAGACAATTATAACCAGGAAAAAGCGCCAGAAGAGCAGCTAATGAAACAACTTGGAACTATATGAAGATTGAGCCATAAGAAAATCTACAGAGGAATATCTAAACGAAATGGATGGCCAACCGAAGAAGAACAGAAATAAGTAGAGCTCGACTAACCCATACACATGGAAGATAAGTGGTGGCTAAAAATAAAATCGCGCTGAAGAAGAAAAAATCATCGTATTGACAGCCATCAATTCTAATCAGAATCGAGGATACGCGAGCATGAAATTGGAGAGTATAATCCCAAACGGAAGATGGGGTAGCAAAGATACACACTACATGTATTTTCTATTAGCAAAGAGGTAGATATGACGGAAAGCTAAAGTGCCATTTAATCGAAAAGTCCACAATTATCATCGCAAACCCGGAAAATGCGAAAGCGACACAGCGAAAAATTGGAGGACCCAAGATTCAATGAAAGCCAGAAACCAAAATCCACTGAAAATGTAGCGAGGAGTACCACATTCTATTGAAAAAATATGTTAACACCTCAATTTGTAAAGACGAACAATATACTCACAATCGAAGTAGAAACAGAACGAGAAAATGAAATGCAATCCACACACTAAGAACATAGCGGACCACGAATTCAGTTGTACTCGAAGAAACGAATACCAAGAACAAAATACTTGCCCACAGTATAACGCCTCCTGTGAAGAAGATTACGAGATTAACGAAACGCAAAATGTACAAGAATTACACGATATTGAGAAACCGGACAAAAGAATCAATAGACGAAACGGTAACAAATTGCCAATTGGATAATTCGATTCTTTGTAGCAAAGAAATCTGCGAAATATCGTAAAGGAAATAGAGAGTACGAGAATGTATTGTGTACCTCAGAACAATTCCGAGAGAAATTTATCCGAAATGGAAACACAACTGAATGGGCATGCCGATAACAATAGAGAAGTATATACCTTTAAAAATTTATGAACGGCCAGATTCGAACAATCGAAAGGGAATTTTATATCACTGCCAAAGTAAGTTGAAGTAAAAAAGAGAATACCGTTATGAACCGCATTTTTCAATTTACAATACCAAGTGGACAATCATTAGACGACGATCTCGAAATCGAGTTAGCAAATGCAATTGGATTAATTAAATGATTAACAGTAGCAAAGATCGCGGGTAGAGAACTCAATAAAGAACCAGAAACGAAAAAAGCCAATAGGAACGACAAGAGAATTCTAAAATACCGCAGAAGTTCACTCAGCAAAAGTAATCGTCATCACGAAAACATGAAACAAGAGATATTAAATGATCTAAAAGATATTGGGATGAGGAAACCAACCAGAGAAAACATAAACAAGAGAATTTTGCCATTTGAACAGAAATGAAAACGAATTTAATAACAGATAACCTACAGCTGTATGATGGTCAATAGACAGCCAGTCAAATTATAGAGCCAGATACCGAGAGGAAAAGAAAAAAGAAAAAGAGAAACCCCGAAACCAACAGGACGAATGGATAACTGGATAATGAACGAGAAGCTACAACATCCAAAAGAAACAAGCAGACGACAACCCAAAAAAACGAAAACAGGTTAACGGCAATGAAAAGAAATCAAGACGACCGAAATTCGATAAACCACTCCATAAGGAAAACTAAGAACATGCAGAATGGATCAACTGAACAACGAATTTAAACAAGTAGCCAAGTAACGAAACAGTTTACAGAAAACTGAAAAGGCGCAAGAACAAGACAAAGTGGATAATAGATTATAATGATATTCTGGATTTAGCAAATCCAGAAATAAAGAGGAATTTAAAAAACTCATAATATCGATACAGAAGCGAAACAGCTTGGCACAAATAAAACCAATAATAAAAAAGATCATGGACAACAAAGTAACGAACATCAACAGAGATCTCAAGTAATATACTCGTTGATAAAATCATTACGAAACGATCTGATGACTCCAAAATAGATATTTGGTAGAATGGCATATCTAATGTACAATAACGATAGTAATATACAGAAAGGATACTCCAATAAACAAAATCCAACGGATACGAATTTGCAATAACAGAACATTATCAGGAAAGTAATCGAACCATTCATCCGACTCAATGAGGAATGCATCTTTAAAATTTGGTAAGTAAAGATGATCAAACCGAGATGATCAAGCAAAGTTAAAGATTATTACGGAATTCGAAACAAGTTAATCAAAGCATCCAAAAACAGCTAGAAAAGGGATGAATACTAAATCACTACAATACTCATATGATATGTGCGGAAGAAGGAAGAAACCGTTGGTAGTATATGATGTGAACAACATACAAATTGGTGATAAATACTCATTAAAAGAAACGGAAGAGTGCAAACTGCAAACCCCGGTAAATTACAGACAACAGCTACAGCAGTACTCGTATAAGTATACCAAAGGTAGACTTATAAAAAAACGGAAATCAAAGAATTTCATAACAAGGAAAATCTAGCATTCATTGCGGACATCACTCGCATTCAACAATTAATAGAACTGAACGGAAACAACAGTGTATGTAACGCGGAGCGGAATGTGAAAAAGATCACGACAGAACGTATCCAATACTGACGATTGAATGGCACCGAGAAGGAAAATAAAAACTACCCGAGTATACGCTGCGGGAGAATAACGCTTGGAGAGAACGTGTCAAGGAGAGAGTACACTCTATTGAATAATTAGTCCAAAGAAGTAGAGTGATTGAAAGTTATCAAAGTAAAGTTGAGAAAACCAAGGATAGTTTTCGATCCAAATTACACAAGCAATGAAAAAGTAACCTCTCAAGTCTGCAACAGATAGATCATAGCAAATATCGTGAGATGTCAACAATCGAACCCACGCCAGATACCAGAACTTGTAGACTCACCTTATTTTTAAAGCGCAATATATTTGATGAAGCATAGGACAATGCACAAGAGCGACAGAAACTAACCGCAAAAAAGCGCATTAATAAATACGGAGAACGAAGAATCGAAAAACCCACGATACACCACAAACTATTGATCAGAGGTCACACCACAGTAGTAATATCAACTGAACTACAATCGAATGAGATTTAAAAAACGAATGTAGTAAATTTTGACGAAATGGTAGCTCATACAAATATAAAAGAATATTTTTTATGAGAACAGCAATACCGAGCAAAGCGCAAATAGATCCCAAAGATGTAAAATTGTATCTTAATATATAGAATAAACAAGAGGATTTTTCTTATATTAAAGGAATGCATCAAACAAAGAAAAAAATACTACGACTTAGTTAAAAAGACTGTATCTTTGAACAAGAGAAATATTAAAAACAAGTTAGCAAGGCAATTCACAAATCCGGAAATGCAATTCCATTATTACACACTCCAGGAAGGATATTTTGAAGAATCGTGGAAAGTATGTACAGCGTATGTAATGCGAAAGAATTGCGAAACTACCAGAGAATTCACACTTCATCCCCGAGAGATAAATGTATAAACGAACTAGAGATAGATGCATAAAGGAAAAATCAAGATTCGCTGCAACCAAACAAGGTAAGATAAATCCAGAGAAATTTTGTACCAACATGTTCAGTTGCAGTAATGTAATATGGACCATTATTCGAAATAAGAGAATAAGCTGGTACAATTCCCACTCGTAAGAAAGTAAAGCACCACCAAAAATATTTGGATTAACTAGAACTGGCCAGCGAAGCGAATTCAAACCAGTTAATTATAGTCGCGAATAGTGGAATATACCAAACGAAAGATCTTGAACGAGGCTAGAGAAACATTTATTATTCCAGCACAAAAGCAGCAATATTATTCCAAACATTGTACACTTATAACGAGTAACAACATGAGAGAACCCAACTACGAATTGTTTACTATCACCAACCATTTTCTAACATCATACAGCAAATATGTATGAAAGCCATGGGGGAAGATTCTTAATCTTCGGACCAGAATGAGGCAGGAATTTTAGAATAATCTCATCATTCAAATCGTAAAGTAATCAAACACAAATGTTAGCAATTTTCGATATCTTATAAAGATGAGAGAAAAAATCAACGAAAATGCAATTGGAATTTCTTTCCGTTTTTAAGCTAAGACAAGGTTACATGACACTCAAAAATATTCACAAATAAAAGACTAGTAGAATTCTAGACGAAAATGAATGGTACCTGTGAAGAAAGTCGGTGACAACGAAATTTAAATCTATAAACAGAACCGAAAAACTAGAATGAAGAGGACAAAAAACAGTAAACTGGAAAACGATGATAAATTCAAAGATATAGTAACACGACAACTGACTGAAAACCAAGGAGGAACGCAGATGCTAACTCAGAGACATACTCAAACAATGTAAAATTCGAAAGACAGATACATAGGATCATATAATCATCCACCCCATATTATAATGTTTAAGAAAGCAACAGACATCATAGAGAGAAACGCACCATCGAAAGACACGTAACCGACACTCAAATCAACACATTACGAAAAATATTAATCCAGTACCCATACGAACCAAATGCCAGACTTAGTGCAAGAACTAGCCAAAGTATCAAAGAAGTGTGGAATCAGGATCCAAAACTTCGAACTATAGACTAATTTGCAAACATTAGCTGGACCAAACAATTAACGGTACCATAGAAAAAATGGGGTAAAATAAAAGCAATGATTGATACGGGAGCAAAAACATCCAGCAAAAAATGGATAAAATACCCGGAAGTTGGTGGCAATGTTATAGAAGAAGCTCATGGACTGATAACTTGCAGCAAAGAACAGTAGCAGTCAATCGAATCTTAGGTCGATTAATACGAAATAAAAATGTGAAAATATCAACACGTATTTAGCAGTTACACGAACCTGAGCGCAGATTGTATAATTGGAACAGATCTCCATGCCAGAATTACTAAAGAGATATAAAGATCTAGGATCAATGGAGCTGAGATAAAACCTGACAATATTATGCTGAAATCAGCAGTTGGAATGCCTCAGAGAAACATAGTAACGTGCCAGAACGCACACAAATTGATTTGTTACGCTAAAATGAACGAGAAACAAGTGAAATGAATTTTCGAACCTAATCACAAATTTGCCGAAAATAGGAACTGCCATACCAGAGAAATCAGGTAGTAACGAGAACCAGTGAAATTCCGATCAACATACAATTTTGACGCAGGAAATAAAGTTATCTACCGAAACGAAAGATTTGGAAAATTAACACCAAATGATGACATGAACTTCCAACACAAAAATGCAGGAAACTGAGGAAAGAACTATGGAAAATCGACAGTCACTACTAAAACGGAAAAACGAGAAAGAACAAACTACAGAAACTGCTAATAGGAATTTTAAAGATATTATTTGCAGCAATCCGACTTAGATCTCGTACCCAGCGACGTAACTGCAACAAACACGATACCATTAACAGACGATACCCCAAACACTAGGGCACATATCGATTTGCAGAGCTCAAAAATCAGAACAAAAAAAGAAGTGCAAAGATGCTAACGCAGGGAAATAATCGAACCAATTTCTTCGCATGGCAAATCCCTCAGTGGCATGTAAAGAAGAAGACGAAACACAACGTTCTGTAATAGACTATCGACTGACTTCAATGCGGTAACAAATAACGGATACAACCCACTACCAAGATATAAATGAAAGTTACAAAATGTTTAACATCGGACATGCCTAATTTTACATCGCTAGATTAAAAAATGCGTTATTGCAAATAAAAAGTCAATAGAGGGAGGACAGAGGAAAAAACTGCTTTTAATTATCGGAAAAGATTTATACCAATTCAAGAATAATTCCTTTGGACTAACCAACGCAACCACTTCATTCAGAGATTATGAACATTGTAAACTCACCGCAAGTCATTAACAATGTAATGTAATATTGGATGACTTAATTAATTTATCTAGCACCGTTCGAGCAACATTTAAAAGACATCCGTTAATTATTCGTTCGATCTGAGAGAGCAGAGGAATTGAAATTGAAACCACAAAATGCATTGGCAAAGGAAAAATTTACTTCTTAGGACACATGTACGCGAAAGGCAAAGAACCAAAATCCAAAAACATCGAAAGATAAAGAATTGCCCGCACCAAAGAACAGTCACACAATGCATAGAATTCTTAGGCTATCTGATTATTATCGAAAAAAGTTCATCAAGAAATTTATTCAACCATCGCGAAACCCATACAATAGTTAACCAAAAAGATACCACCGTTTATATGCGGAAGAGGAAAAAAACAGCCGTTGAAACACTCAGTAGATAAAACTGATATCCAGCACCTACTGTACTAACCCAGATATTTTAAGAAACCGTTTTGTTAGCAACAGATTCAAGTGATATTGCATCTGAGCAGTCCTAGGACAGATGGGATGAAACGAGAATAAGAGAGCGAGTTTATCGATATTATACGTCGAACGTTCAAATGAAACAGAAAAGAATCTTACTCTGTGACTGAAAGAGAGGCGTTACATAATCAAGCTTAAACACTTCAAGATATTTATTTGGTCACGAGATAATACATCACTACGGACATCAACATTGTAATGGTGGGGACAACATAAAGAAGCCTCGAGCATATTAATGAGAGGCGATGCAGCTACAAGAAACTCACCAATCAAGATTCAAATCAGAAAGCCAACGCTACGCACGATTTGTATGTCAGCATTGTATGAGGAAACTAATGGATCAAGATGTAAACGAATAGCATATCATCGCGGAAGAATAATCGATTTCACAAAACTGAGAAAATGAGCAGTAAAGAAGACAGACTAAACAATAATCGAATCATTAAAAACGAACGATATGAAAATCTTCGACAACAAACAGTAAATTTAAAATAGCATATGGAAAAACACTAGACAATGATACAGCTATGGAAAGGATGGTTATTACTAATGATGAGAAACACTATTGTTACCAGAGAGAACAAAAGAGGTGCTAAGCAATATCAACGAGGAAAAACTTGAGGACACATGTCACAAAAAAAGACAGAACAAGACTGCGTCAAAATATTATTGGCCAAATATTGGAGAGACGTAAAAGATGGATAAAGAATGCCTATTGTGCAACCAAAAAAGCACAAGGAAGTAAATTGAAAGCACCGTAAAAACCAATGCCAATTCCATCCGAAACCGCATGACAAGATCGCAATTGATGTAAGTAGGACCATTAGAACCAGAAAACCAACGTGGAAATATTTAAATATTGGTAGTGACAGATTCATTTATCAAAATCCCGGAAGCCATCGCAATATCAATCAAAAAGCCAGAACAATAGCAAATCCCTAAGTAAGGAAATATGCTGTACGATACGGAACACCCAGACCAGATCCTAACCGATCAAAGAACCAACTTATGCGAAATCATAGAGAATAAATGAATTACTTTCAGAATTCGAGCTGAAACATCAACCGTACCATCCGCAAACAAATGAGCCAAACCGAACGATTTAACGGCATATTAAAAGAAATGATGTCCAATTTATGTAAGACAGACACCAAAAAGATTGGATAACGATACATACATCTATGCCTTGCTATGAATGTCCAACTACACTCAGAACAAAATGAGTCCCATTCAAATTGAGTACGGCAGAGAATGTAACAGCCGATAACTTAGAATATCAACCACCAAACACAGTATTGAAAATTGATGATTAATGTATAACGGGATCAAAGAGCGAATCGCAAGAGATCTGGAAAAACACAGGTATAAATATTAGATTTAATCAGAAAGCTACAAAGAATTACATATAAAAGCCGAAATGTCGTGAGCATTAACTTCAGGTTGGAGATTGGTAATAATAGCAACGCCAGAAATATCCAGGAGTAGCCAAAAAAATTTAACAAAGATGTGTAAAGGCCATATGAGATATAATGTATGTAAACGAGAACAATTCCGAGTCAAATTGTCAATAACCCACTCACCAACTATTTTACGTGAACGAAAGATTAAACCGATACCGAGAACAATAACAAAGAACCATAGAATCGAGGTATACAAACTATAATCACAAACTTCAACACTGATATAAACGGACTAACGATGATCCGAAAATTAGAAGCGACAGCAAATAATACGTAGAGAACCTAAACCGATGAATCCAAAATACGCTAAAACCAACTCAGACAATGTAGGACAAGAATGGAAAATAGTAAAAGCTATCAGAGAATAATCCAAAATGGTCGAAGAAAAGAGAGAGAATAGTAAACAAAGCGGGAAAATCGCAATGGATATGCCTAAAGACTATAAGTCCACCAGAATGGACCCATTAAAGAGAGTATACCCAGATTCTTACTATTGCAATGTAGAGGAACGTACTCTCGACATATTGCACGTACAGCATAGAAACACTCAACAGAAAAATGGATATAATTCAACTTGATCAGAAATGCGGACACGCCCTCAAATATACCAAAACGAAGAGGGACAAACACCATTAATGTTCGCGTTGCAGCAGATGCTTCAACAAAACAGTTCCTGAAGAATTAAACAAAAACAGATCATCGTCAAAAGAAAAGACAATGGAGAAAATAATGTTACTAACACATACGCAACTAAAATCCAGACAGGCAGCAATAAAATTTAAACCATAATGCGACAATTATAGAGAGAGAAATAAAGGTAAAACAATCCAACATTATGGAACTATCGATGCCAGCAAAGACGAAGCAGCACCAATCCCTGATGAAATGGACCTACGAAAGTTCACCAACTTAAAGTATCAGCGTAAATTATATGTAAGAAACAGATCAAACTTCTATAAAAAGAAATAGATCTCACTAATCCTTTCCCAAAGACAATAAAGCAATGTTGAAATGGGAAGGACTAAAATTCCAAAACCAGCCATTCCAAAGGAATCAATACGAATCGAGATAGAAGGAACAACTATTGATTATAATACATAGATGGCATCGAAAGCAAATAAGATTTCAGCGCGCAAACAGAATAAAAGAGATGACGAATAAAGCGAGAATAATAAAAGTATACAGCGAAGAATAATCGAAATAATAAATGTCAGACACATTTCAAAGGAAAACCTCGATGGAAAAATAATGGAGAGGAGAAGGATGACAACTAACAAAGCCAAGACGATCAAAATACAGAAGACGAAAACAAATCTCGCAACAACAAGAGAAAAAAATCCATCCTAACGAAGGAACGTCCAGGAAGACGAATAATAACAATACGAGGAAAACGAAATAAAGGGATATTTACTAACAACACAAAAGAAAAAATCAAAAACCTACCGACCCTGCTACAGAAAATAATGATATTGGGGGGAAAAAAATCTTTTACGACCATCAGTTTAACGGAACTGAACAAAATATCACAAAGAAATAAAATCGTTCAAATACGACAATAAATCGAGAAAGAAACCGCGAAGCCAAGAAATCATGCTTACAACTGACGATGAATCAGCTAAATGTCAATTTGATTCCATAGAAAACCAGACAGATAGAAAACGTCCGAAACTATCATCATGCAAACCATCAAAGATTAAATGTAAGAGACTACAAAAGATAGAAAACGTAAAAAATCCAAGTAAAGCTCCATGAAGCAAATTGCGAATAATTACAATAAGAATAAAACGATTTGAACAATATGTATCAAAACAAATTACGAATTGTTGGAAAATGAATATGAAAAGCCCAGGAAGAAATGTGAATGGATAGCCTAGAAGGACAATGCAGAATATATAATGTGCAAAACAATGATATAATACATAAACGTGCACACTAGCCAAAACCCTGGGAGAAAAAACCAACAACACAAAAAGAGGACCTTATCTACAACGACCGACCACGAGAAAATAAAGAAATAATAATAAAAGTGAAAGCGGACCCAAAGAAGGGAAAGATATAATATCGAAAATATGCAAGGAACCCATCACAAGATGTTATCGAAAACTAAAAAAAACGGAACGATAAATGAGAATCAAATTCAATCGAATGAAATACAAAAATCAAAATACGCGACCCAACTTAAAATAAAGCCGAGAAAGTAAATGTACAAACGTTCAAAAGGAAGAGATGATTACTGAAGCAATAACAGAAAAGTACTAGAAGCAATTTTCACAGTAGACGTCCAGAAAATAGAACAAAAGAAACCGACCAGACAGATCAAGAGCAAAAGTAAAGCATATAATAAACATAGAGTCAAATGCACAAATAGGGAAGAAATAGTAATTGAGAACACAGGCGAAACTATCACAAAAATCTGTGTATACCGAACCCAAAGACATAAAAACGAACCAGTAAAACAAAGAATCATTTGAGATAAGTTAAAACTATAAAAGATCAAAAGTATCGATATCCCAACGAAAAGAAAACTTGAAGACAATACATAATATAATCACAAAAGGAAACTCATGGACATGGAGAACGATAACAAAAAACCAACTCAATTCAATACAACAATCAACCTATAATAAAACAAGCTAAGAGAGAACTAAAAACGAAACAATGGAAAAACAGTAATGATCAATGATGAAGCCACTTTCAATCCACGAAGCATACAACTCCCAAAAGTACTTAAAAATTTGCACCAAAAGAAGATAAGGAGACAACCAAAAGCAATAGAAAATACAACCATGCAGCCTATGAAAAGAATACATGATTAAAAAATGACTGAAACAATCAGCAGTAATAAGCAGCGTATAAAGTTAATAATAATTAATTAGTGAGAACTACCAAATCGAAGCACCACGAAAAAGATTATGGCAGCATGGAAAATTCAATTAATGACATCGAATTATAGACAATATGAGAAGAAAGAATGAGAATAGAAAATCATAGAAATTGCTAGCACAAGCGGACTCTGGTCAAAAAACCGCCCATTATCGAACACAACAATGTCCAAGGAATCGATATATACAATAATGAATTAAAATACGGGGATATACGACATCTGCGTATAGATCCCCGACGACGATGGTGTAAACGAAAAAGGACGTTGTATATAGGTAAAATACTTACTATATTAGTAGTAATATTATATTCTATATTGTAAATCGATCAAAAATGCATTATAGACAGTAAAGCAAACAAGAAATGAATGCGATGAATTAATAGAAAATTAAAACCACAGATAATCCGAATAACTAAATCAACCAAACAAGTGAGAAATACCACCAATTCACAGAACAATACAACAACCAGCCAGCTTGCCAATTACCTTATAGAGATTGTAGAATTAAATCAAGGGATATACAAGATCAAGAACTCGACAAACGTGGAGTACGACAATGGAAATTAATACAACTATAACCAAACAATGCGCAACGCGATGACGAATACCAACTAGTATTAACAAGAAAGTGTGAACAGAGCTAACAACAAGCCATAAGACTAGAGGCAACAGAGAACAATACCAAATACAAGAATATGAACATTACAATCAAGTTAGAGGCAAGCTGAAACGCCAATTAAAGACTACGAACAACCCAGCAGTAGACCCACAAGTTGGTGAATGGATACACGATGCCAGATGCAACACCACGGAAACCGATTCAACAGTAGATAAAAAATATAAGCGTACCGTGTAAAATATGTATAAATAAACGATAAAAATAAAGCAACTTCAATAAATCAAAAAATTTTTGTAATATCAGACAATCATCGAGAGAATTAGAGAAGCGAAGAAATCCATCCGAAAATACACGAGACGAATAATTAGAAAATAAGATAAATGTGAACGATATCAAGAAAGTTAAAGGTTGTAAATGTAAAGAATACTGATCGACGAGACAGACGAAGTGCGATCAAAAGTCACATGAGTTACATAGAAGTGATAGAAATCACAAAACAGAAATCCTGGATCGACGAGACGATTAAAGAGAATAAGACCCTACAACAATGGATAAAGCCACCAAATAAAGAGATCAATAACTATTAGTCAATGCCGAGTAAAAGAATGTGAATGGAAAGACTTAATGAAGGAACCGAAAATCACGCAATGAATGCGAATAATAACGAAAATATTATAAAAATGCCCAAACGACCACCCACAAAAAAGACGATGAAGAAAACATCACCATGTGGTACCAAGAGAGAGAAAAATGCGAATTCTGGGAGTCATCGACAATGACAAAAACATAAAATGAAACACCTGGAATCGTCAAAAGAGAACAGTATGGCATCTTTATAATAAGATATGCGCAAACAACTGCGAACAAGAAAGATAAATCAAATTAAAGGAACAATGGATACGAATGTACGGCAACCAGTCAAAATCCCGTTAGAACCATTCAATTTTCAACACAACTACCAATTGCGGAAATGCAAAAACTACATGATGGAAATATTGCATCGAGCATAACCGAAATTATGAGAAAACGAATAGGAATGTTGCATGGAGTAAAAACCTACGACATGAAAATGATGCCTAAAAAGCAATAATAAAGAGAAAATATTAAGTCCAGAAGAATCGTCGAGAGAAGCCAGAAATACACTCAGAAATGAATCGAAATGAAAGAAAATGCAAACAGAGACCCACAGTATAAAAGAACTAAAACCAACAATTCCTATAACCAAAAACATCCCTACAGCACCAATTCTAATAGAAAATAACCGATTCGCAAGAAAACTCCAGAAGCAAAAGATGGAACAAGAGAATCTTAGACATCCAACCAATATACAGTTGGGAAAATGGATTACAAATCTGGGGCATTAATTAAGTCCCGAATGAGATGGGAAATGCAACGGCACCCATATCAGTGTCTTCATCAGAGTAGGAAGAAAGATTACGACGAGCTATTAACATGGCCTTTTAAACAAAATATGAATATAACATGAAAGGACAAGAGGACTATCTAACCCAATCAGAACAGAAATGAACCACAAAGAAAAACAACAACCGACCTGGAAATACAGCAATTGAACCACCACGTTTCTATCCACAACACGATGAGAGGAGAAGGATTCTTGCGAGAAGATAATCTGTATATAAAATTAGAATAGAGAGGCCGACAAGACGTTGTAAAGAGAGAAGAAGGTAAAATAAATGTAAATAAATAATAAAAATCAAATAAAAAATCAAAAATACAAAATAACTAGAAAATCAAAGAAAAACAAAAATTCAAAAATAATGACGATATTTAGATGACAAGCGGAATCAGCGAAGAGATAACAATACAAATGAGAGAAGGACCAGATTCGATATGGACGAGACTTAAAAAACCAAAAGGAATAAATTCATCACTGCCAGCAGCAAATTAATTTACTATATAAGACTATGAACGGGAACAAACGCCAACGCAAATCAATAAAAGCGATATAACTCAAAAGAAATGAAGAACGAGGACAACGAAAAGAGGAACAGAGAGTCTAACTTTTAAAGATAATAAAGTTACCAACGGCGAGCCACGGGCAAGAAATTTGGCCGCCACAAGATTTTATTTTAACGGGAACACCAAACTACCAGACGAAGTAACAGCATCTATGTAAAGAAAACATCGCGAAAATGGGAAAAGGGGAAGACAGCTTAAACGAGAACACCTGACGAAATTCCCTAACCTGCCCATTAGAAATCCATATCGATGTGAGAAACAAAGCGATGAAACAGATCAAAAAGACTCAGACAATTAGAATTAACAACGAGAAAGGAGGGAAAAAAGATAACCGATAAATTCGAAATCCACCCAGAACTAATATGGAAAAAGAGACTATAAATAAACATCGAAGAGAAAAACTTTAAGAAATCCAAACCAGCAGAATTTACGAGTCAAGATATTGCAAACACCATAGAATATATGTTAAGAATGTAAAAATCAACAACCAATACCAATCAGAATTTAAAAACCTAAAGCACAAAGAAAATGCAGTATATAACAATAAAGAAAGATTCAAAAAATACGAAATAATAATCACCAACTCACAAATAGAAGATATATACGATCCACCAAAAAACGAGAACCATATTTATATAATCATACTTCAAAAAATTAGGAAAATAATCCATGAAAGGTTAGCTAAAATTAGAAGATGAACTCAACAACAAGCAATTAATCCGAGCAATCAAGCGATATCATAAAACCTAAGGATAATCGAACAAATCGATGATAAAAAGAAAGCCATTTGGAGCATATCAAATGTGTAACATGTTGGCAGAAACATGTAGAAATAATTTTATATCGCTTGTGGACATGATTGTCAGCATGTGAAGCATGTGGGTTGAAGTCGATATAGATGTCAGTATGTGAAAGCCGAATACGGCGGATCAAAGGATCCGTTCGTGATCAGTAATAAAAGGGAAAATCAGTGTTAAAAATGTAAATAGAGAAAAAATTATAACTCAACAACCCCACGATAAATACGAGAAGTTAGTAATATGATAAATTTGGATGATGAAAGCAGAAAATAACAATATTAAATTTAGATACAATGACCAAAACGAATAATAAGCAAAAAATAAGAATTACAACAGAGGACAAAGAGTCAAGAACTGAAAACCAATCCGAACAATAAAGAGATTAAAGAGGAAGCAACAAGGTCTATGAATAAATAGAAATATTAGCATCATAAAGGAGAACTACTTGAAAGATACGTAAAGATAAGAGAAATAAGAAAAATTAGAACAACAGAACAACGAATCCTGAAAGGAAATAAACGAACCATAATCAAGACGAGAAAGAGTTTAGTAAAAGAATCCATGCAAATAAACCAAATCATAAAACCAAAGAAAGAGCACACAGAAATGTTAGAGCAAGAGAACAAATCAACAAAATGAAATAGAAAGACTGAAGAAGATAAAAACAAAGAAGCAAGAACGAGAAGAAGAAAAAACGATAAAAATTATACAGCAAACAGGAGAATTGGCAAATTAGCACCCAATACCAAATAGAGAAAACAAACGAAACCATAATGGAACATAGCCAACAGGATGCAAACTACAACACTTACCATGAAAGCCAGATGACAGAAATACAGAACAGTCAGAACAATTGGAACACGAATTAGACAACTAAATTCCAGCAAATAGCCGAAAGAAGAAGAACAAGAGCTATAAAGCTAAATGGAAAAATCCAAAGACGAAGTCAACAAGCTGAGAAATCAAGGCAAAACCATCAAAGAAAATTAGAGACCAGAAGCGCGAATAGATCATTGAAAGAATAGTGATCCAAACAACGGCGAAGCGAGAAAGTGGAAAGACAAGTATAGATTATCGAAAATCGAGAACACGATACAATGGGAACATATACAAAAACAAGATCACGAAATAGTATGCAACAAAAGAGAATAATGGATGCTAATAGAACACAAGAAGAGATCTTAAACAGAGACAATACAACAAATAAAAAACAAAGACAAAGAAAAGTGATAAAATCAAAGCAAGAAGATGAAACCATAACAAAAGCAAGAAAGAGATAACTGTTACCTCAAAAATATGAAAGAAGATTGGGAGCTTTGGGAATCGAAATGCAGAAAGAACAATTGAGAATACGAAGAAATCCAACAATGGAAGATCAGAACGACCAGACAAAATACAATAAAAAAGCTCAGGGAACCGACAAACTTGAAAATGATTGATCAGCTAATCAAAAGATAACGGAAACACCTAACACAACCAACGGATAAGACGACAAATCCAACAAATTAAACGAAAATAACAAAACCCCAGCAGCGAGGAATCGGACACCGAGGATTGCAGTATTTAAGAATCCAGTTGAGACATCAATATGAATAATGAACAGCTTAAAGAACAATGGAAGCAAATAAAACGATATAAGCAAGGAACGAGGAAAACCGAACAGAACGTGAGAAAGAGATTGAAAATTAAAAGCGTGGAACACGCATCGATTAGAAATACGCAAGTGGAAGGAATTAAACAAGAAAAGATCGAATACATCACCTATCTCTTAGACGAAGAGATACCGAAATATCAAACGCCTTGCGTGAAGAGATAAATACCTTGCAGAACCACCACCAATCCTGCTATGCCGTATACCTTCGAACTGAAAATGCTAACTCAAGTACCGCGAACCCGATGAATATTCGAACGACGAAACATAGTGTAAACCTAGCAATAAACATTGTAAAAATGTAAAAAGATAATAAAAAAAATCAAAAATACCAAAACAAAAATTGAATCGATGTATAATTTAGCATGAATTTGAACAGGAAGTAAATCCGAAGAATCTAGAAACGGAGAAATTACAAGCCCAATTCAATAGAGAGACCATCGAGAAGACCCATCGAGATATTACAAGAAAAGGTGAGAGCCGAAAGAAAGAATGGCAAAAGAGTGAGGAACAAAGATTCAGAAATCGCCCGGATAAACATAGTTAATACAATATTCCAAACAACTAACCTAATATGATAAAACGAAAACAACACCAGCATGAGAACAGAAATCAAAGAGAGAAAAGAACGATGAGACCGAGAATGCCGAAATAAAACTCGCGTAATCTGGAAGATTATTGGAAAACTCGAACACACAAATGAAAATACAGAAAGTAGCGAACAGGATATTAATACAACAGAAGATTAGTTAAAGCAAGCCAGAGAATAAAAAAATCCATCCAATTCAAGCCAAAGAGAATTAAAACGCTAACAAGAAACACTCCAGAAACAGATAACGAAAGCGGTAAAAGCAAACAGCTAAACGAATAAATATAAACTCAACTTAAAAAAGACGAAAGAGATAAATCCAGATGAAATAAATAACCCACAAAAAATCAAAGAAAACAAGAGGCCGCAAAAGAACTCCTCAAAACTACCGAGCGATTAATGAAAACCCAAGTCCTGATAACTGAGATTCTCAAGAAAACAAAACTAAAGAGGAGTGCGAGATACACTCAACCCCATAAAAAGAAAAATAATAAAAGGGCTAAACCAAGTAAATAAACAAAATCTTGGAAAATAAAATATAAAATTGAATTAATAGTATATCGAAAATAGAAGTTAAATAAACCAAACCGTGGAATAATAATGATGAAATAAATGAGAAAATAAACAATGCGAGAGACCCATTAAGAAAAATGCGAGAAATCCCAACCCTGCAAGAAGAGAGGACACACCTTGCCGATCCAAAGAATTTGTTAGTAACCAGTAATGAGGAATTGTCAGCAAATAAACTCGCAATGTATCAATGCCCCACAAAAAAAAACAATGACAGTAAAAGACAGCATATCGAAAAGAACCCAAATATGTACAAACCCTACTGAAAAACAATGAACAGTAGCCAATATAAAAAATAAACAGAGATAAGAAAACCCTAGAAAATATCAATCAAACAAACAAAGAAAACGCAAGAATCAATAAAAATAATTCAAGAATTCAAAGGAAACGTCCCTATCAAGCAAAAAGCACAAGGAAAAAAATCAAACAGAAATGAACCTATCAAGACAATCTACAAGCGAACTAAATACTACCGATGTAATACCTACATTACTCCTAATATTTTTCATCCTCGGCCTAACAACAAAGCAAACAGAAATACCCAATCCCAAAAGTCAGAAGAAATGTTCAACGCCAAATCAAAAAACACCAAACCCACGAAAATGACAAGAACTCTCGCAGATGTCCATCAATCACCCCCAAGATCAAACCCAGATCGAAAGCGAAAACCCAATGCCGCCAGCGATTCCCATTCAAAACAATACAATGAGTTACAGTAACTGATATTGATTTGAACTGATTAACTCGACACTGATTTACATTGATTGAAACTGAGTTACAACTTATAACTGATCATAGTGATTTGAAACTGATCTATAAAACGTTCATTGAATCGTAAAACTGAACATCCATTTATATTAATTAGCCGTACCTTAAATCATCTTATCTTGATGATTAACTTTACCGTAGACATTTATGAATGTGAATATAAAAATGAAAATGTTATGTTATCAATTTTGGAAATCATTGAATTGCGGTCGCAATTTTTTACGCGGACCCCGAGTTTAATGTTGGGGCCAGAAGATAAACGGCTTGATAAGTGTTTAAATGGATCAGAAACACACGACGCAGATACAAACACGCATTTAAAATAAACCTGAAAAAAACACCAAATAAAACCCTATAAATCTAGAAATAAAGAATTAAAATATAAAATTAAAAACATAAAAAAAAATAAAAAATAACAAAATGCACCAAATCCGCACGCATACCTACACAAATACATACAAGAAAACAACGATACAATTCACAAATATAAAAATTCAATTAAAGTTCATAAAGTGAATTAAATCGAAATTTCGAATATAGCAATAATTCAATAAAAATCAAATAAAAAAATAAAATAAATTCAAGAAATCAAAAAACGAAAAATACGAATTGCTAGAAAGAACAAGTCGAACTTTTTTTTTAACTGCACAAAATTAC